>JAOTQM010000541.1:0-34372 GCA_026939265.1 Oreonectes daqikongensis | reverse complement strand
GTTCTGAGGTTTCTGGTCTCCAAATGGAGGCGTGGGTTCAATCCCACTTCTGACAACTGGCTTGTGGAGAATGCGACTAGAAGTGTTTCAACCATCACACTCTATGGCGTTTCTTGCAGTCTTACTGAGCTTTGTTTCAAATTTCCCATATGAAAAAAGGATTTGTGAAGACCTTCTCCTTACAAAAGCTTTTTATTTCTAAAATGTAAACAATGCATTTAATCCCAATTTCATCTCCTCCTAGAATGTGTCTCTTCATTTGCAGCAAGGATCAATGATGTTTACCTTTCTGAGTTTTGAGGTTTCTGGTCTCCAAATGGAGGCGTGGGTTCAAATCCCACTTCTGACAGCTTGTGGATGAATGCGACTAGAAGTGTTTCAACCATCACACTCTATGGCGTTTCTTGCAGTCTTACTGAGCTTTGTTTCAAATTTCCCATATGAAAAAAGGAATTTGTGAAGACCTTCTCCTTACAAAAGCTTTTTTATTTCTAAAATGTAAACAATGCATTTAATCCCAATTTCATTCTCCTCCTAGAATGTGTCTCTTCATTTGCAGCAAGGATCAATGATGTTTACCTTTCTTTTCTGAGTTTTGAGGTTTCTGGTCTCCAAATGGAGGCGTGGGTTCAAATCCCACTTCTGACAACTGGCTTTTGGATGAATGCGACTAAAGTGTTTCAACATCACGCTCTATGGGGTTTCTTGCAGTCTTACTGAGCTTTGTTTCAAATTTCCCATATGAAAAAAGGAAATTGTGAAGACCTTCTCCTTACAAAAGCTTTTCTTTCTATTTCTAAAATGTAAACAATGCATTTAATCCCAATTTCATTCTCCTCCTAGAATGTGTCTCTTCATTTGCAGCAAGGATAAATGATGTTTACCTTTCCAGTTTTGAGGTTTCTGGTCTCCAAATGGAGGCGTGGGTTCAAATCCCACTTCTGACAACTGGCTTGTGGAGAATGCCACTAAAGTCTTTCAACTATCACACTCTATGGGGTTTCTTGCAGTCTTACTGAGCTTTGTTTCAAATTTTCAATCTGACAATTTGAATTGTGAAGACCTTCTCTTTACAAAAGCTTTTTTATTTTTTCTAAAATATAAACAATGCATTTAATGCCAATTTCATTCTCCTCCTAGATGTGTCTCTTTATTTGCAGCAATGATGCTGCCTCTAGATCTTGGATAGAATGTCAGGATGGCCGAGTTCTAAGGCGCCAGACTCAAGGGTGATTGCCTTTCTCAGTTGTGAGGTTTCTGGTCTCCAAATGGAGGCGTGGGTTCAAATCCCACTTCTGACAACTGGCTTTTGGATGAATGCGACTAGAAGTCTTTCAAACTATCACACTCTATAGGGTTTCTTCGTCAGTCTAACTGAGCTTTGTTTCAAATTTCCCATATGAAAAAAGGAATTTGTGAAGTCCTTCTCCTTACAAAAGCTTTTTTATTTCTAAAATGTAAACAAAGCATTTAATGCCATTTCATCCTCCCCCTAGAATGTGTCTCCTCATATGCAGCAAGGATCAATGATGTTTTTTCCTTTGTCAGTTTTGAGGTTTCTGGTCTCCAAATGGAGGCGTGGGTTCAAATCCCACTTCTGACAACTGGCTTGTGGAGGAATGCCACTAGAATCTTTCAACTATCACACTCTATGGGGTTTCTTTCAGCCTTACTGAGCTTTGTTTCAAATTCCCATATGAAAAAGGAATTTGTGAAGACCTTCTCCTTACAAAAGCTTTTTTATATTTCTAAAATGTAAACTGCTAGATTTGGATAGAATGTCAGATGGCCGGGCGGTCTAAGGCGCCAGACTCAAGGGTGCTTGCCTTTCTCAGTTGTGAGGTTTCTGGTCTCCAAATGGAGGCGTGGGTTCAAATCCCACTTCTGACAACTGGCTTTTGGATGAATGCGACTAAAGTGTTTCAACCATCACGCTCTATTGGGTTTCTTGCAGTCTTACTGAGCTTTGTTTCAAATTTTCAATCTGACAATTTGAATTTGTGAAGACCTTCTCCTAACAAAAGCTTTTTCATTTCTAAAAAGTAAACAATGCTATCAATGCCAATTTCATCCTCCCCCTAGAATGTGTCTCCTCATATGCAGCAAGGATCAATGATGTTTTCCTTTGTCAGTTTTGAGGTTTCTGGTCTCCAAATGGAGGCGTGGGTTCAAATCCCACTTCTGACAACTGGCTTGTGGAGGAATGCCACTAGAATCTTTCAACTATCACACTCTATGGGGTTTCTTTCAGTCTTACTGAGCTTGTTTCAATTTCCCATATGAAAAAAGGAATTTGTGAAGACCTCTCCTTACAAAAGCTTTTTTATTTCTAAAAGTAAACAATGCTAGATTTGGATAGAATGTCAGAATGGCCGGGCGGTTAAGGCGCCAGACTCAAGGATGTTGCCTTTCTCAGTTGTGAGGTTTCTGGTCTCCAAATGGAGGCGTGGGTTCAAATCCCACTTCTGACAACTGGTTTTGGATGAATGCGACTAGAAGTGTTTCAACCATCACACTCTATGGGTTTCTTGCAGTCTTACTGAGCTTTGTTTCAAATTTCCCATATGAAAAAGGAATTTGTGAAGACCTTCTCCTTACAAAAGCTTTTTTATTTCTAAAATGTAAACAATGCATTTAATCCCAATTTCATTCTCCTCCTAGAATGTGTCTCTTCATTTGCAGCAAGGATCAATGATGTTTACCTTTCTGAGTTTTGAGGTTTCTGGTCTCCAAATGGAGGCGTGGGTTCAAATCCCACTTCTGAAACTGGCTTGTGGAGGAATGCGACTAGAAGTGTTTCAACCATCACACTCTATGGCGTTTCTTGCAGTCTTACTGAGCTTTGTTTCAAATTTCCCATATGAAAAAAGGAATTTGTGAAGACCTTCTCCTTACAAAAGCTTTTTTATTTCTAAAATGTAAACAATGCATTTAATCCCAATTTCATTCTCCTCCTAGAATGTGTCTCTTCATTGCAGCAAGGATCAATGATGTTTACCTTTCTCAGTTTTGAGGTTTCTGGTCTCCAAATGGAGGCGTGGGTTCAAATCCCACTTCTGACAACTGGCTTTTGGATGAATGCGACTAAAAGTGTTTCAACCATCACACTCTATGGGGTTTCTTGCAGTCTTACTGAGCTTTGTTTCAAATTTCCCATATGAAAAAAGGAATTTGTGAAGACCTTCTCCTTACAAAAGCTTTTTTATTTCTAAAATGTAAACAATGCATTTAATCCAATTTCATTCTCCTCCTAGAATGTGTCTCTTCATTTGCAGCAAGGATAAATGATGTTTACCTTTCTCAGTTTTGAGGTTTCTGGTCTCCAAATGGAGGCGTGGGTTCAAATCCCACTTCTGACAACTGGCTTGTGGAGGAATGCGACTAGAAGTCTTTCAACATCACACTCTATGGGGTTTCTTGCAGTCTTACTGAGCTTTGTTTCAAATTTCCCATATGAAAAAGGAATTTGTGAAGACCTTCTCCTTACAAAAGCTTTTTTATTTCTAAAATGTAAACAATGCATTTAATCCCATTTCATTCTCCTCCTAGAATGTGTCTCTTCATTTGCAGCAAGGATCAATGATGTTTACCTTTCTCAGTTTTGAGGTTTCTGGTCTCCAAATGGAGGCGTGGGTTCAAATCCCACTTCTGACAACTGGCTTGTGGAGGAATGCGACTAGAAGTGTTTCAACCATCACACTCTATGGCGTTTCTTGCAGTCTTACTGAGCTTTGTTTCAAATTTCCCATATGAAAAAAGGAATTTGTGAAGACCTTCTCCTTACAAAAGCTTTTTTATTTCTAAAATGTAAACAATGCATTTAATCCCAATTTCATTCTCCTCCTAGAATGTGTCTCTTCATTTGCAGCAAGGATCAATGATGTTTACCTTTCTGAGTTTTGAGGTTTCTGGTCTCCAAATGGAGGCGTGGGTTCAAATCCCACTTCTGACAACTGGCTTTTGGATGAATGCGACTAAAAGTGTTTCAACCATCACGCTCTATGGGGTTTCTTGCAGTCTTACTGAGCTTTGTTTCAAATTTCCCATATGAAAAAAGGAATTTGTGAAGACCTTCTCCTTACAAAAGCTTTTTTATTTCTAAAATGTAAACAATGCATTTAATCCCAATTTCATTCTCCTCCTAGAATGTGTCTCTTCATTTGCAGCAAGGATCAATGATGTTTACCTTTCTGAGTTTTGAGGTTTCTGGTCTCCAAATGGAGGCGTGGGTTCAAATCCCACTTCTGACAGCTTGTGGAGGAATGCGACTAGAAGTGTTTCAACCATCACACTCTATGGCGTTTCTTGCAGTCTTACTGAGCTTTGTTTCAAATTTCCCATATGAAAAAAGGAATTTGTGAAGACCTTCTCCTTACAAAAGCTTTTTTATTTCTAAAATGTAAACAATGCATTTAATCCCAATTTCATTCTCCTCCTAGAATGTGTCTCTTCATTTGCAGCAAGGATCAATGATGTTTACCTTTCTGAGTTTTGAGGTTTCTGGTCTCCAAATGGAGGCGTGGGTTCAAATCCCACTTCTGACAACTGGCTTTTGGATGAATGCGACTAAAAGTGTTTCAACCATCACGCTCTATGGGGTTTCTTGCAGTCTTACTGAGCTTTGTTTCAAATTTCCCATATGAAAAAAGGAAATTGTGAAGACCTTCTCCTTACAAAAGCTTTTCTATTTCTAAAATGTAAACAATGCATTTAATCCCAATTTCATTCTCCTCCTAGAATGTGTCTCTTCATTTGCAGCAAGGATAAATGATGTTTACCTTTCTCAGTTTTGAGGTTTCTGGTCTCCAAATGGAGGCGTGGGTTCAAATCCCACTTCTGACAACTGGCTTGTGGAGGAATGCCACTAGAAGTCTTTCAACTATCACACTCTATGGGGTTTCTTGCAGTCTTACTGAGCTTTGTTTCAAATTTTCAATCTGACAATTTGAATTTGTGAAGACCTTCTCTTTACAAAAGCTTTTTTATTTCTAAAATATAAACAATGCATTTAATGCCAATTTCATTCTCCTCCTAGAATGTGTCTCTTTATTTGCAGCAATGATGCTGCCTCTAGATCTTGGATAGAATGTCAGGATGGCCGAGTGGTCTAAGGCGCCAGACTCAAGGGTGATTGCCTTTCTCAGTTGTGAGGTTTCTGGTCTCCAAATGGAGGCGTGGGTTCAAATCCCACTTCTGACAACTGGCTTTTGGATGAATGCGACTAGAAGTCTTTCAACTATCACACTCTATAGGGTTTTCTTTCAGTCTAACTGAGCTTTGTTTCAAATTTCCCATATGAAAAAAGGAATTTGTGAAGTCCTTCTCCTTACAAAAGCTTTTTTATTTCTAAAATGTAAACAAAGCATTTAATGCCAATTTCATCCTCCCCCTAGAATGTGTCTCCTCATATGCAGCAAGGATCAATGATGTTTTCCTTTGTCAGTTTTGAGGTTTCTGGTCTCCAAATGGAGGCGTGGGTTCAAATCCCACTTCTGACAACTGGCTTGTGGAGGAATGCCACTAGAATCTTTCAACTATCACACTCTATGGGGTTCTTTCAGCCTTACTGAGCTTTGTTTCAAATTTCCCATATGAAAAAAGGAATTTGTGAAGACCTTCTCCTTACAAAAGCTTTTTTATTTCTAAAATGTAAACAATGCTAGATTTTGGATAGAATGTCAGAATGGCCGGGCGGTCTAAGGCGCCAGACTCAAGGGTGCTTGCCTTTCTCAGTTGTGAGGTTTCTGGTCTCCAAATGGAGGCGTGGGTTCAAATCCCACTTCTGACAACTGGCTTTTGGATGAATGCGACTAAAAGTGTTTCAACCATCACGCTCTATTGGGTTTCTTGCAGTCTTACTGAGCTTTGTTTCAAATTTTCAATCTGACAATTTGAATTTGTGAAGACCTTCTCCTAACAAAAGCTTTTTCATTTCTAAAAAGTAAACAATGCTATCAATGCCAATTTCATCCTCCCCCTAGAATGTGTCTCCTCATATGCAGCAAGGATCAATGATGTTTTCCTTTGTCAGTTTTGAGGTTTCTGGTCTCCAAATGGAGGCGTGGGTTCAAATCCCACTTCTGACAACTGGCTTGTGGAGGAATGCGACTAGAAGTCTTTCAACATCACACTCTATGGGGTTTCTTTCAGTCTTACTGAGCTTTGTTTCAAATTTCCCATATGAAAAAAGGAATTTGTGAAGACCTTCTCCTTACAAAAGCTTTTTTTATTTCTAAAATGTAAACAATGCTAGATTTTGGATAGAATGTCAGAATGGCCGGGCGGTCTAAGCAGCCAGATCAATGATGTTTACCTTTCTCAGTTTTGAGGTTTCTGGTCTCCAAATGGAGGCGTGGGTTCAAATCCCACTTCTGACAACTGGCTTGTGGAGGAATGCCACTAGAAGTCTTTCAACTATCACACTCTATGGGGTTTCTTTCAGCCTTACTGAGCTTTGTTTCAAATTTCCCATATGAAAAAAGGAATTTGTGAAGACCTTCTCCTTACAAAAGCTTTTTTATTTCTAAAATGTAAACAATGCTATTTTGGATAATGTCAGGATGGCCCGAGCGGTCTAAGGCGCCAGACTCAAGGATGCTTGCCTTTCTCAGTTTTGAGGTTTCTGGTCTCCAAATGGAGGCGTGGGTTCAAATCCCACTTCTGACAGCTTGTGGAGGAATGCGACTAGAAGTGTTTCAACCATCACACTCTATGGCGTTTCTTGCAGTCTTACTGAGCTTTGTTTCAAATTTCCCATATGAAAAAGGAATTTGTGAAGACCTTCTCCTTACAAAAGCTTTTTTATTTCTAAAATGTAAACAATGCATTTAATCCCAATTTCATTCTCCTCCTAGAATGTGTCTCTTCATTTGCAGCAAGGATCAATGATGTTTACCTTTCTGAGTTTTGAGGTTTCTGGTCTCCAAATGGAGGCGTGGGTTCAAATCCCACTTCTGACAACTGGCTTTTGGATGAATGCGACTAAAAGTGTTTCAACCATCACGCTCTATGGGGTTTCTTGCAGTCTTACTGAGCTTTGTTTCAAATTTCCCATATGAAAAAAGGAATTTGTGAAGACCTTCTCCTTACAAAAGCTTTTTTATTTCTAAAATGTAAACAATGCATTTAATCCCAATTTCATTCTCCTCCTAGAATGTGTCTCTTCATTTGCAGCAAGGATCAATGATGTTTACCTTTCTGAGTTTTGAGGTTTCTGGTCTCCAAATGGAGGCGTGGGTTCAAATCCCACTTCTGACAACTGGCTTTTGGATGAATGCGACTAAAAGTGTTTCAACCATCACGCTCTATGGGGTTTCTTGCAGTCTTACTGAGCTTTGTTTCAAATTTCCCATATGAAAAAAGGAAATTGTGAAGACCTTCTCCTTACAAAAGCTTTTCTATTTCTAAAATGTAAACAATGCATTTAATCCCAATTTCATTCTCCTCCTAGAATGTGTCTCTTCATTTGCAGCAAGGATCAATGATGTTTACCTCTCTGAGTTTTGAGGTTTCTGGTCTCCAAATGGAGGCGTGGGTTCAAATCCCACTTCTGACAACTGGCTTTGGATGAATGCGACTAAAGTGTTTCAACCATCACACTCTATGGGGTTTCTTGCAGTCTTACTGAGCTTTGTTTCAAATTTCCCATATGAAAAAAGGAAATTGTGAAGACCTTCTCCTTACAAAAGCTTTTCTATTTCTAAAATGTGAACAATGCATTTAATCCCAATTTCATTCTCCTCCTAGAATGTGTCTCTTTATTTGCAGCAATGATGCTGCCTCTAGATCTTGGATAGAATGTCAGGATGGCCGAGTGGTCTAAGGCGCCAGACTCAAGGGTGATTGCCTTTCTCAGTTGTGAGGTTTCTGGTCTCCAAATGGAGGCGTGGGTTCAAATCCCACTTCTGACAACTGGCTTTTGGATGAATGCGACTAGAAGTCTTTCAACTATCACACTCTATAGGGTTTCTTGCAGTCTAACTGAGCTTTGTTTCAAATTTCCCATATGAAAAAAGGAATTTGTGAAGACCTTCTCCTTACAAAAGCTTTTTTATTTCTAAAATGTAAACAATGCATTTAATGCCAATTTCATCCTCCCCCTAGAATGTGTCTCCTCATTGCAGCAAGGATCAATGATGTTTTCCTTTCTCAGTTTGAGGTTTCTGGTCTCCAAATGGAGGCGTGGGTTCAAATCCCACTTCTGACAACTGGCTTTTGGATGAATGCGACTAGAAGTGTTTCAACCATCACACTCTATGGGGTTTCTTGCAGTCTTACTGAGCTTTGTTTCAAATTTCCCATATGAAAAAAGGAATTTGTGAAGACCTTCTCCTTACAAAAGCTTTTTTATTTCTAAAATGTAAACAATGCATTTAATCCCAATTTCATTCTCCTCCTAGAATGTGTCTCTTCATTTGCAGCAAGGATCAATGATGTTTACCTTTCTCAGTTTTGAGGTTTCTGGTCTCCAAATGGAGGCGTGGGTTCAAATCCCACTTCTGACAACTGGCTTTTGGATGAATGCGACTAAAGTGTTTCAACCATCACGCTCTATGGGGTTTCTTGCAGTCTTACTGAGCTTTGTTTCAAATTTCCCATATGAAAAAAGGAATTTGTGAAGACCTTCTCCTTACAAAAGCTTTTTTATTTCTAAAATGTAAACAATGCATTTAATCCCAATTTCATTCTCCTCCTAGAATGTGTCTCTTCATTTGCAGCAAGGATCAATGATGTTTACCTTTCTGAGTTTTGAGGTTTCTGGTCTCCAAATGGAGGCGTGGGTTCAAATCCCACTTCTGACAACTGGCTTTTGGATGAATGCGACTAGAAGTGTTTCAACCATCACACTCTATGGGTTTCTTGCAGTCTTACTGAGCTTTGTTTCAAATTTCCCATATGAAAAAAGGAATTTGTGAAGACCTTCTCCTTACAAAAGCTTTTTTATTTCTAAAATGTAAACAATGCATTTAATCCCAATTTCATTCTCCTCCTAGAATGTGTCTCTTCATTTGCAGCAAGGATCAATGATGTTTACCTTTCTCAGTTTTGAGGTTTCTGGTCTCCAAATGGAGGCGTGGGTTCAAATCCCACTTCTGACAACTGGCTTTTGGAGGAATGCGACTAGAAGTGTTTCAACCATCACACTCTATGGGGTTTCTTGCAGTCTTACTGAGCTTTGTTTCAAATTTTCAATCTGAAAGGAATTTGTGAAGACCTTCTCCTTACAAAAGCTTTTTTATTTCTAAAATGTAAACAATGCATTTAATGCCAATTTCATTCTCCTCCTAGAATGTGTCTCTTCATTTGCAGCAAGGATCAATGATGTTTACCTTTCTCAGTTTTGAGGTTTCTGGTCTCCAAATGGAGGCGTGGGTTCAAATCCCACTTCTGACAAGCTTGTGGAGGAATGCGACTAGAAGTGTTTCAACCATCACACTCTATGGGTTTCTTGCAGTCTTACTGAGCTTTGTTTCAAATTTCCCATATGAAAAAAGGAATTTGTGAAGACCTTCTCCTTACAAAAGCTTTTTTATTTCTAAAATGTAAACAATGCATTTAATCCCAATTTCATTCTCCTCCTAGAATGTGTCTCTTCATTTGCAGCAAGGATCAATGATGTTTACCTTTCTGAGTTTTGAGGTTTCTGGTCTCCAAATGGAGGCGTGGGTTCAAATCCCACTTCTGACAACTGGCTTTTGGATGAATGCGACTAGAAGTGTTTCAACCATCACACTCTATGGGGTTTCTTGCAGTCTTACTGAGCTTTGTTTCAAATTTCCCATATGAAAAAAGGAATTTGTGAAGACCTTCTCCTTACAAAAGCTTTTTTATTTCTAAAATGTAAACAATGCATTTAATCCCAATTTCATTCTCCTCCTAGAATGTGTCTCTTCATTTGCAGCAAGGATCAATGATGTTACCTTTCTCAGTTTTGAGGTTTCTGGTCTCCAAATGGAGGCGTGGGTTCAAATCCCACTTCTGACAACTGGCTTGTGGAGGAATGCGACTAGAAGTGTTTCAACATCACACTCTATGGGGTTTCTTGCAGTCTTACTGAGCTTTGTTTCAAATTTCCCATATGAAAAAAGGAATTTGTGAAGACCTTCTCCTTACAAAAGCTTTTTTATTTCTAAAATGTAAACAATGCATTTAATCCCAATTTCATTCTCCTCCTAGAATGTGTCTCTTCATTTGCAGCAAGGATCAATGATGTTTACCTTTCTCAGTTTTGAGGTTTCTGGTCTCCAAATGGAGGCGTGGGTTCAAATCCCACTTCTGACAAGCTTGTGGAGGAATGCGACTAGAAGTGTTTCAACCATCACACTCTATGGCGTTTCTTGCAGTCTTACTGAGCTTTGTTTCAAATTTCCCATATGAAAAAGGAATTTGTGAAGACCTTCTCCTTACAAAAGCTTTTTTATTTCTAAAATGTAAACAATGCATTTAATCCCAATTTCATTCTCCTCCTAGAATGTGTCTCTTCATTTGCAGCAAGGATCAATGATGTTTACCTTTCTGAGTTTTGAGGTTTCTGGTCTCCAAATGGAGGCGTGGGTTCAAATCCCACTTCTGACAGCTGGTGTGGAGGAATGCGACTAGAAGTGTTTCAACCATCACACTCTATGGGTTTCTTGCAGTCTTACTGAGCTTTGTTTCAAATTTCCCATATGAAAAAGGAATTTGTGAAGACCTTCTCCTTACAAAAGCTTTTTTATTTCTAAAATGTAAACAATGCATTTAATCCCAATTTCATTCTCCTCCTAGAATGTGTCTCTTCATTTGCAGCAAGGATCAATGATGTTTACCTTTCTGAGTTTTGAGGTTTCTGGTCTCCAAATGGAGGCGTGGGTTCAAATCCCACTTCTGACAACTGGCTTTTGGATGAATGCGACTAAAAGTGTTTCAACCATCACACTCTATGGGGTTTCTTGCAGTCTTACTGAGCTTTGTTTCAAATTTCCCATATGAAAAAAGGAAATTGTGAAGACCTTCTCCTTACAAAAGCTTTTCTATTTCTAAAATGTAAACAATGCATTTAATCCCAATTTCATTCTCCTCCTAGAATGTGTCTCTTCATTTGCAGCAAGGATAATGATGTTTACCTTTCTCAGTTTTGAGGTTTCTGGTCTCCAAATGGAGGCGTGGGTTCAAATCCCACTTCTGACAACTGGCTTGTGGAGGAATGCCACTAGAAGTCTTTCAACTATCACACTCTATGGGGTTTCTTGCAGTCTTACTGAGCTTTGTTTCAAATTTTCAATCTGACAATTTGAATTTGTGAAGACCTTCTCTTACAAAAGCTTTTTTATTTCTAAAATATAAACAATGCATTTAATGCCAATTTCATTCTCCTCCTAGAATGTGTCTCTTTATTTGCAGCAATGATGCTGCCTCTAGATCTTGGATAGAATGTCAGGATGGCCGAGTGGTCTAAGGCGCCAGACTCAAGGGTGATTGCCTTTCTCAGTTGTGAGGTTTCTGGTCTCCAAATGGAGGCGTGGGTTCAAATCCCACTTCTGACAACTGGCTTTTGGATGAATGCGACTAGAAGTCTTTCAACTATCACACTCTATAGGGTTTCTTTCAGTCTTACTGAGCTTTGTTTCAAATTTCCCATATGAAAAAAGGAATTTGTGAAGACCTTCTCCTTACAAAAGCTTTTTATTTCTAAAATGTAAACAAGCATTTAATGCCAATTTCATCCTCCTCCTAGAATGTGTCTCCTCATATGCAGCAAGGATCAATGATGTTTTCCTTTGTCAGTTTTGAGGTTTCTGGTCTCCAAATGGAGGCGTGGGTTCAAATCCCACTTCTGACAACTGGCTTGTGGAGGAATGCCACTAGAAGTCTTTCAACTATCACACTCTATGGGGTTTTTCAGTCTTACTGAGCTTTGTTTCAAATTTCCCATATGAAAAAAGGAATTTGTGAAGACCTTCTCCTTACAAAAGCTTTTTTATTTCTAAAATGTAAACAATGCTAGATTTTGGATAGAATGGCCGGGCGGTCTAAGGCGCCAGATCAAGGGTGCTTGCCTTTCTCAGTTGTGAGGTTTCTGGTCTCCAAATGGAGGCGTGGGTTCAAATCCCACTTCTGACAACTGGCTTTTGGATGAATGCGACTAAAAGTGTTTCAACCATCACGCTCTATGGGTTTCTTGCAGTCTTACTGAGCTTTGTTTCAAATTTTCAATATGACAATTTGAATTTGTGAAGACCTTCTCCTTACAAAAGCTTTTTCATTTCTAAAATGTAAACAATGCATTTAATGCCAATTTCATTCTCCTCCTAGAATGTGTCTCTTCATTTGCAGCAAGGATCAATGATGTTTACCTTTCTCAGTTTTGAGGTTTCTGGTCTCCAAATGGAGGCGTGGGTTCAAATCCCACTTCTGACAACTTGTGGAGGAATGCGACTAGAAGTGTTTCAACCATCACACTCTATGGGGTTTCTTGCAGTCTTACTGAGCTTTGTTTCAAATTTCCCATATGAAAAAGGAATTTGTGAAGACCTTCTCCTTACAAAAGCTTTTTTATTTCTAAAATGTAAACAATGCATTTAATCCCAATTTCATTCTCCTCCTAGAATGTGTCTCTTCATTTGCAGCAAGGATCAATGATGTTTACCTTTCTGAGTTTGAGGTTTCTGGTCTCCAAATGGAGGCGTGGGTTCAAATCCCACTTCTGACAGCTTGTGGAGGAATGCGACTAGAAGTGTTTCAACCATCACACTCTATGGGTTTCTTGCAGTCTTACTGAGCTTTGTTTCAAATTTCCCATATGAAAAAAGGAATTTGTGAAGACCTTCTCCTTACAAAAGCTTTTTTATTTCTAAAATGTAAACAATGCATTTAATCCCAATTTCATTCTCCTCCTAGAATGTGTCTCTTCATTTGCAGCAAGGATAAATGATGTTTACCTTTCTCAGTTTTGAGGTTTCTGGTCTCCAAATGGAGGCGTGGGTTCAAATCCCACTTCTGACAACTGGCTTTTGGATGAATGCGACTAAAAGTGTTTCAACCATCACGCTCTATGGGGTTTCTTGCAGTCTTACTGAGCTTTGTTTCAAATTTCCCATATGAAAAAAGGAATTTGTGAAGACCTTCTCCTTACAAAAGCTTTTTTATTTCTAAAATGTAAACAATGCATTTAATCCCAATTTCATTCTCCTCCTAGAATGTGTCTCTTCATTTGCAGCAAGGATAAATGATGTTTACCTTTCTCAGTTTTGAGGTTTCTGGTCTCCAAATGGAGGCGTGGGTTCAAATCCCACTTCTGACAACTGGCTTGTGGAGGAATGCCACTAGAAGTCTTTCAACTATCACACTCTATGGGGTTTCTTGCAGTCTTACTGAGCTTTGTTTCAAATTTCAATATGACAATTTGAATTTGTGAAGACCTTCTCTTTACAAAAGCTTTTTTATTTCTAAAATATAAACAATGCATTTAATGCCAATTTCATTCTCCTCCTAGAATGTGTCTCTTTATTTGCAGCAATGATGCTGCCTCTGGATCTTGGATAGAATGTCAGGATGGCCGAGTGGTCTAAGGCGCCAGACTCAAGGGTGATTGCCTTTCTCAGTTGTGAGGTTTCTGGTCTCCAAATGGAGGCGTGGGTTCAAATCCCACTTCTGACAACTGGCTTTTGGATGAATGCGACTAAAAGTGTTTCAACCATCACGCTCTATTGGGTTTCTTGCAGTCTTACTGAGCTTTGTTTCAAATTTTCAATCTGACAATTTGAATTTGTGAAGACCTTCTCCTTACAAAAGCTTTTTTCATTTCTAAAAGTAAACAATGCTATCAATGCCAATTTCATTCTCCTCCTAGTTGTCACTTCATTGCAGCAATGATGCTGCCTTTTTGGATAGAATGTCAGGATGGCCGAGCGGTCTAAGGCGCCAGACTCAAGGATGCTTGCCTTTCTCGGTTCTGAGGTTTCTGGTCTCCAAATGGAGGCGTGGGTTCAAATCCCACTTCTGACAGCTTGTGGAGGAATGCGACTAGAAGTGTTTCAACCATCACACTCTATGGCGTTTCTTGCAGTCTTACTGAGCTTTGTTTCAAATTTCCCATATGAAAAAAGGAATTTGTGAAGACCTTCTCCTTACAAAAGCTTTTTATTTCTAAAATGTAAACAATGCATTTAATCCCAATTTCATTCTCCTCCTAGAATGTGTCTCTTCATTTGCAGCAAGGATCAATGATGTTTACCTTTCTGAGTTTTGAGGTTTCTGGTCTCCAAATGGAGGCGTGGGTTCAAATCCCACTTCTGACAACTGGCTTTTGGATGAATGCGACTAAAAGTGTTTCAACCATCACGCTCTATGGGGTTTCTTGCAGTCTTACTGAGCTTTGTTTCAAATTTCCCATATGAAAAAAGGAATTTGTGAAGACCTTCTCCTTACAAAAGCTTTTTTATTTCTAAAATGTAAACAATGCATTTAATCCCAATTTCATTCTCCTCCTAGAATGTGTCTCTTCATTTGCAGCAAGGATCAATGATGTTTACCTTTCTCAGTTTTGAGGTTTCTGGTCTCCAAATGGAGGCGTGGGTTCAAATCCCACTTCTGACAACTGGCTTGTGGAGGAATGCGACTAGAAGTCTTTCAACTATCACACTCTATGGGGTTTCTTGCAGTCTTACTGAGCTTTGTTTCAAATTTCCCATATGAAAAAAGGAATTTGTGAAGACCTTCTCCTTACAAAAGCTTTTTTATTTCTAAAATGTAAACAATGCTAGATTTTGGATAGAATGCCGGCGGTCTAAGGCGCCAGACTCAAGGATGCTTGCCTTTCTCAGTTGTGAGGTTTCTGGTCTCCAAATGGAGGCGTGGGTTCAAATCCCACTTCTGACAACTGGCTTTTGGATGAATGCGACTAAAAGTGTTTCAACCATCACACTCTATTGGGTTTCTTGCAGTCTTACTGAGCTTTGTTTCAAATTTCATATGAAAAAAGAATTTGTGAAGACCTTCTCCTTACAAAAGCTTTTTCATTTCTAAAATGTAAACAATGCTATAATGCCAATTTCATTCTCCTCCTAGAATGTCTCTTCATTTGCAGCAAGGATCAATGATGTTACCTTTCTCAGTTTTGAGGTTTCTGGTCTCCAAATGGAGGCGTGGGTTCAAATCCCACTTCTGACAGCTTGTGGAGGAATGCGACTAGAAGTGTTTCAACCATCACACTCTATGGGGTTTCTTGCAGTCTTACTGAGCTTTGTTTCAAATTTCCCATATGAAAAAAGGAATTTGTGAAGACCTTCTCCTTACAAAAGCTTTTTTATTTCTAAAATGTAAACAATGCATTTAATCCCAATTTCATTCTCCTCCTAGAATGTGTCTCTTCATTTGCAGCAAGGATCAATGATGTTTACCTTTCTCAGTTTTGAGGTTTCTGGTCTCCAAATGGAGGCGTGGGTTCAAATCCCACTTCTGAAGGCTTGTGGAGGAATGCGACTAGAAGTGTTTCAACCATCACACTCTATGGGGTTTCTTGCAGTCTTACTGAGCTTTGTTTCAAATTTCCCATATGAAAAAAGGAATTTGTGAAGACCTTCTCCTTACAAAAGCTTTTTTATTTCTAAAATGTAAACAATGCATTTAATCCCAATTTCATTCTCCTCCTAGAATGTGTCTCTTCATTTGCAGCAAGGATCAATGATGTTTACCTTTCTGAGTTTTGAGGTTTCTGGTCTCCAAATGGAGGCGTGGGTTCAAATCCCACTTCTGACAACTGGCTTTTGGATGAATGCGACTAGAAGTCTTTCAACTATCACACTCTATAGGGTTTCTTTCAGTCTAACTGAGCTTTGTTTCAAATTTCCCATATGAAAAAAGGAATTTGTGAAGTCCTTCTCCTTACAAAAGCTTTTTTATTTCTAAAATGTAAACAATGCATTTAATGCCAATTTCATTCTCCCCTAGAATGTGTCTCCTCATATGCAGCAAGGATCAATGATGTTTTCCTTTGTCAGTTTTGAGGTTTCTGGTCTCCAAATGGAGGCGTGGGTTCAAATCCCACTTCTGACAACTGGCTTGTGGAGGAATGCCACTAGAATCTTTCAACTATCACACTCTATGGGGTTTCTTTCAGCCTTACTGAGCTTTGTTTCAAATTTCCCATATGAAAAAAGGAATTTGTGAAGACCTTCTCCTTACAAAAGCTTTTTTATTTCTAAAATGTAAACAATGCTAGATTTTGGATAGAATGTCAGAATGGCCGGGCGGTCTAAGGCGCCAGACTCAAGGGTGCTTGCCTTTCTCAGTTGTGAGGTTTCTGGTCTCCAAATGGAGGCGTGGGTTCAAATCCCACTTCTGACAACTGGCTTTTGGATGAATGCGACTAAAAGTGTTTCAACCATCACGCTCTATTGGGTTTCTTGCAGTCTTACTGAGCTTTGTTTCAAATTTTCAATCTGACAATTTGAATTTGTGAAGACCTTCTCCTAACAAAAGCTTTTTCATTTCTAAAAGTAAACAATGCTATCAATGCCAATTCATTCTTCTCCTAGTATGTCACTTCATTTGCAGCAATGATGCTGCCTCTAGGTTTTGGATAGAATGTCAGGATGGCCGAGCGGTCTAAGGCGCCAGACTCAAGGATGCTTGCCTTTCTCGGTTCTGAGGTTTCTGGTCTCCAAATGGAGGCGTGGGTTCAAATCCCACTTCTGACAGCTTGTGGAGGAATGCGACTAGAAGTGTTTCAACCATCACACTCTATGGCGTTTCTTGCAGTCTTACTGAGCTTTGTTTCAAATTTCCCATATGAAGAAAGGAATTTGTGAAGACCTTCTCCTTACAAAAGCTTTTTTATTTCTAAAATGTAAACAATGCATTTAATCCCAATTTCATTCTCCTCCTAGAATGTGTCTCTTCATTTGCAGCAAGGATCAATGATGTTTACCTTTCTGAGTTTTGAGGTTTCTGGTCTCCAAATGGAGGCGTGGGTTCAAATCCCACTTCTGACAACTGGCTTTTGGATGAATGCGACTAAAAGTGTTTCAACCATCACGCTCTATGGGGTTTCTTGCAGTCTTACTGAGCTTTGTTTCAAATTTCCCATATGAAAAAAGGAAATTGTGAAGACCTTCTCCTTACAAAAGCTTTTCTATTTCTAAAATGTAAACAATGCATTTAATCCCAATTTCATTCTCCTCCTAGAATGTGTCTCTTCATTTGCAGCAAGGATAAATGATGTTTACCTTTCTCAGTTTTGAGGTTTCTGGTCTCCAAATGGAGGCGTGGGTTCAAATCCCACTTCTGACAACTGGCTTGTGGAGGAATGCCACTAGAAGTCTTTCAACTATCACACTCTATGGGTTTCTTGCAGTCTTACTGAGCTTTGTTTCAAATTTTCAATATGAAATTTGAATTTGTGAAGACCTTCTCTTTACAAAAGCTTTTTTATTTCTAAAATATAAACAATGCATTTAATGCCAATTTCATTCTCCTCCTAGAATGTGTCTTTATTTGCAGCAATGATGCTGCCTCTAGATCTTGGATAGAATGTCAGGATGGCCGAGTGGTCTAAGGCGCCAGACTCAAGGGTGATTGCCTTTCTCAGTTGTGAGGTTTCTGGTCTCCAAATGGAGGCGTGGGTTCAAATCCCACTTCTGACAACTGGCTTTTGGATGAATGCGACTAAAAGTGTTTCAACCATCACGCTCTATTGGGTTTCTTGCAGTCTTACTGAGCTTTGTTTCAAATTTTCAATCTGACAATTTGAATTTGTGAAGACCTTCTCCTTACAAAAGCTTTTTCATTTCTAAAAGTAAACAATGCTATCAATGCCAATTTCATTCTTCTCCTAGTATGTCACTTCATTTGCAGCAATGATGCTGCCTCTAGGTTTTGGATAGAATGTCAGGATGGCCGAGCGGTCTAAGGCGCCAGACTCAAGGATGCTTGCCTTTCTCGGTTCTGAGGTTTCTGGTCTCCAAATGGAGGCGTGGGTTCAAATCCCACTTCTGACAGCTTGTGGAGGAATGCGACTAGAAGTGTTTCAACCATCACACTCTATGGCGTTTCTTGCAGTCTTACTGAGCTTTGTTTCAAATTTCCCATATGAAAAAGGAATTTGTGAAGACCTTCTCCTTACAAAAGCTTTTTTATTTCTAAAATGTAAACAATGCATTTAATCCCAATTTCATTCTCCTCCTAGAATGTGTCTCTTCATTTGCAGCAAGGATCAATGATGTTTACCTTTCTGAGTTTTGAGGTTTCTGGTCTCCAAATGGAGGCGTGGGTTCAAATCCCACTTCTGACAACTGGCTTTTGGATGAATGCGACTAAAGTGTTTCAACCATCACGCTCTATGGGGTTTCTTGCAGTCTTACTGAGCTTTGTTTCAAATTTCCCATATGAAAAAAGGAAATTGTGAAGACCTTCTCCTTACAAAAGCTTTTTATTTCTAAAATGTAAACAATGCATTTAATCCCAATTTCATTCTCCTCCTAGAATGTGTCTCTTCATTTGCAGCAAGGATAATGATGTTTACCTTTCTCAGTTTGAGGTTTCTGGTCTCCAAATGGAGGCGTGGGTTCAAATCCCACTTCTGACAACTGGCTTGTGGAGGAATGCGACTAGAAGTCTTTCAACTATCACACTCTATGGGGTTTCTTGCAGTCTTACTGAGCTTTGTTTCAAATTTCAATATGACAATTTGAATTTGTGAAGACCTTCTCTTTACAAAAGCTTTTTTATTTCTAAAATGTAAACAATGCATTTAATGCCAATTTCATTCTCCTCCTAGAATGTGTCTCTTATTTGCAGCAATGATGCTGCCTCTGGATCTTGGATAGAATGTCAGGACGAGTGGTCTAAGGCGCCAGACTCAAGGGTGCTTGCCTTTCTCAGTTGTGAGGTTTCTGGTCTCCAAATGGAGGCGTGGGTTCAAATCCCACTTCTGACAACTGGCTTTTGGATGAATGCGACTAAAAGTGTTTCAACCATCACGCTCTATTGGGTTTCTTGCAGTCTTACTGAGCTTTGTTTCAAATTTTCAATCTGACAATTTGAATTTGTGAAGACCTTCTCCTTAACAAAAGCTTTTTCATTTCTAAAAAGTAAACAATGCTATTCAATGCCAATTTCATTCTTCTCCTAGTATGTCACTTCATTTGCAGCAATGATGCTGCCTCTAGGTTTGGATAGAATGTCAGGATGGCCGAGCGGTCTAAGGCGCCAGACTCAAGGATGCTTGCCTTTCTCGTTTGAGGTTTCTGGTCTCCAAATGGAGGCGTGGGTTCAAATCCCACTTCTGACAGCTTGTGGATGAATGCGACTAGAAGTCTTTCAACTATCACACTCTATAGGGTTTCTTTCAGTCTTACTGAGCTTTGTTTCAAATTTCCCATATGAAAAAAGGAATTTGTGAAGACCTTCTCCTTACAAAAGCTTTTTTATTTCTAAAATGTAAACAAGCATTTAATGCCAATTTCATTCTCCCCCTAGAATGTGTCTCCTCATATGCAGCAAGGATCAATGATGTTTTCCTTTGTCAGTTTTGAGGTTTCTGGTCTCCAAATGGAGGCGTGGGTTCAAATCCCACTTCTGACAACTGGCTTGTGGAGGAATGCCACTAGAATCTTTCAACTATCACACTCTATGGGGTTTCTTTCAGCCTTACTGAGCTTTGTTTCAAATTTCCCATATGAAAAAAGGAATTTGTGAAGACCTTCTCCTTACAAAAGCTTTTTTTATTTCTAAAATGTAAACAATGCTAGATTTTGGATAGAATGTCAGAATGGCCGGGCGGTCTAAGGCGCCAGACTCAAGGGTGCTTGCCTTTCTCAGTTGTGAGGTTTCTGGTCTCCAAATGGAGGCGTGGGTTCAAATCCCACTTCTGACAACTGGCTTTTGGATGAATGCGACTAAAAGTGTTTCAACCATCACGCTCTATTGGGTTTCTTGCAGTCTTACTGAGCTTTGTTTCAAATTTTCAATCTGACAATTTGAATTTGTGAAGACCTTCTCCTACAAAAGCTTTTTCATTTCTAAAAAGTAAACAATGCTATCAATGCCAATTTCATTCTTCTCCTAGTATGTCACTTCATTTGCAGCAATGATGCTGCCTCTAGGTTTTGGATAGAATGTCAGGATGGCCGAGCGGTCTAAGGCGCCAGACTCAAGGATGCTTGCCTTTCTCGGTTCTGAGGTTTCTGGTCTCCAAATGGAGGCGTGGGTTCAAATCCCACTTCTGACAGCTTGTGGAGGAATGCGACTAGAAGTGTTTCAACCATCACACTCTATGGCGTTTCTTGCAGTCTTACTGAGCTTTGTTTCAAATTTCCCATATGAAAAAGGAATTTGTGAAGACCTTCTCCTTACAAAAGCTTTTTATTTCTAAAATGTAAACAATGCATTTAATCCCAATTTCATTCTCCTCCTAGAATGTGTCTCTTCATTTGCAGCAAGGATCAATGATGTTTACCTTTCTGAGTTTTGAGGTTTCTGGTCTCCAAATGGAGGCGTGGGTTCAAATCCCACTTCTGACAGCTTGTGGAGGAATGCGACTAGAAGTGTTTCAACCATCACACTCTATGGGGTTTCTTGCAGTCTTACTGAGCTTTGTTTCAAATTTCCCATATGAAAAAAGGAATTTGTGAAGACCTTCTCCTTACAAAAGCTTTTTTATTTCTAAAATGTAAACAATGCATTTAATCCCAATTTCATTCTCCTCCTAGAATGTGTCTCTTCATTTGCAGCAAGGATCAATGATGTTTACCTTTCTCAGTTTTGAGGTTTCTGGTCTCCAAATGGAGGCGTGGGTTCAAATCCCACTTCTGACAACTGGCTTTTGGAGAATGCGACTAGAAGTCTTTCAACTATCACACTCTATGGGGTTTCTTGCAGTCTTACTGAGCTTTGTTTCAAATTTCCCATATGAAAAAAGGAATTTGTGAAGACCTTCTCCTTACAAAAGCTTTTTTATTTCTAAAATGTAAACAATGCATTTAATGCCAATTTCATTCTCCTCCTAGAATGTGTCTCCTCATTGCAGCAAGGATCAATGATGTTTTCCTTTCTCAGTTTTGAGGTTTCTGGTCTCCAAATGGAGGCGTGGGTTCAAATCCCACTTCTGACAACTGGCTTGTGGAGGAATGCCACTAGAAGTCTTTCAACTATCACACTCTATGGGGTTTCTTTCAGTCTTACTGAGCTTTGTTTCAAATTTCCCATATGAAAAAAGGAATTTGTGAAGACCTTCTCCTTACAAAAGCTTTTTTATTTCTAAAATGTAAACAATGCTAATTTTGGATAGAATGTCAGAATGGCCGGGCGGTCTAAGGCGCCAGACTCAAGGGTGCTTGCCTTTCTCAGTTTTGAGGTTTCTGGTCTCCAAATGGAGGCGTGGGTTCAAATCCCACTTCTGACAAGCTTGTGGAGGAATGCGACTAGAAGTGTTTCAACCATCACACTCTATGGGTTTCTTGCAGTCTTACTGAGCTTTGTTTCAAATTTCCCATATGAAAAAAGGAATTTGTGAAGACCTTCTCCTTACAAAAGCTTTTTTATTTCTAAAATGTAAACAATGCATTTAATCCCAATTTCATTCTCCTCCTAGAATGTGTCTCTTCATTTGCAGCAAGGATCAATGATGTTTACCTTTCTCAGTTTTGAGGTTTCTGGTCTCCAAATGGAGGCGTGGGTTCAAATCCCACTTCTGACAAGCTTGTGGAGGAATGCGACTAGAAGTGTTTCAACCATCACACTCTATGGCGTTTCTTGCAGTCTTACTGAGCTTTGTTTCAAATTTCCCATATGAAAAAAGGAATTTGTGAAGACCTTCTCCTTACAAAAGCTTTTTTATTTCTAAAATGTAAACAATGCATTTAATCCCAATTTCATTCTCCTCCTAGAATGTGTCTCTTCATTTGCAGCAAGGATCAATGATGTTTACCTTTCTCAGTTTTGAGGTTTCTGGTCTCCAAATGGAGGCGTGGGTTCAAATCCCACTTCTGACAACTGGCTTTTGGATGAATGCGACTAGAAGTGTTTCAACCATCACCTCTATGGGGTTTCTTGCAGTCTTACTGAGCTTTGTTTCAAATTTCCCATATGAAAAAGGAATTTGTGAAGACCTTCTCCTTACAAAAGCTTTTTTATTTCTAAAATGTAAACAATGCATTTAATCCCAATTTCATTCTCCTCCTAGAATGTGTCTCTTCATTTGCAGCAAGGATCAATGATGTTTACCTTTCTGAGTTTTGAGGTTTCTGGTCTCCAAATGGAGGCGTGGGTTCAAATCCCACTTCTGACAACTGGCTTTTGGATGAATGCGACTAAAAGTGTTTCAACCATCACGCTCTATGGGGTTTCTTGCAGTCTTACTGAGCTTTGTTTCAAATTTCCCATATGAAAAAGGAATTTGTGAAGACCTTCTCCTTACAAAAGCTTTTCTATTTCTAAAATGTAAACAATGCATTTAATCCCAATTTCATTCTCCTCCTAGAATGTGTCTCTTCATTTGCAGCAAGGATCAATGATGTTTACCTTTCTCAGTTTTGAGGTTTCTGGTCTCCAAATGGAGGCGTGGGTTCAAATCCCACTTCTGACAACTGGCTTTGGATGAATGCGACTAAAAGTGTTTCAACCATCACGCTCTATGGGGTTTCTTGCAGTCTTACTGAGCTTTGTTTCAAATTTCCCATATGAAAAAAGGAAATTGTGAAGACCTTCTCCTTACAAAAGCTTTTCTATTTCTAAAATGTAAACAATGCATTTAATCCCAATTTCATTCTCCTCCTAGAATGTGTCTCTTCATTTGCAGCAAGGATAATGATGTTTACCTTTCTCAGTTTTGAGGTTTCTGGTCTCCAAATGGAGGCGTGGGTTCAAATCCCACTTCTGACAACTGGCTTGTGGAGGAATGCCACTAGAAGTCTTTCAACTATCACACTCTATGGGGTTTCTTGCAGTCTTACTGAGCTTTGTTTCAAATTTTCAATCTGACAATTTGAATTTGTGAAGACCTTCTCTTACAAAAGCTTTTTTATTTCTAAAATATAAACAATGCATTTAATGCCAATTTCATTCTCCTCCTAGAATGTGTCTCTTTATTTGCAGCAATGATGCTGCTCTAGATCTTGGATAGAATGTCAGGATGGCCGAGTGGTCTAAGGCGCCAGACTCAAGGGTGATTGCCTTTCTCAGTTGTGAGGTTTCTGGTCTCCAAATGGAGGCGTGGGTTCAAATCCCACTTCTGACAACTGGCTTTTGGATGAATGCGACTAGAAGTGTTTCAACCATCACACTCTATGGGTTTCTTGCAGTCTTACTGAGCTTTGTTTCAAATTTCCCATATGAAAAAAGGAATTTGTGAAGACCTTCTCCTTACAAAAGCTTTTTTATTTCTAAAATGTAAACAATGCATTTAATGCCAATTTCATTCTCCCCTAGAATGTGTCTCTTCATTTGCAGCAAGGATCAATGATGTTTACCTTTCTCAGTTTTGAGGTTTCTGGTCTCCAAATGGAGGCGTGGGTTCAAATCCCACTTCTGACAACTGGCTTTGGATGAATGCGACTAGAAGTGTTTCAACCATCACACTCTATGGGGTTTCTTGCAGTCTTACTGAGCTTTGTTTCAAATTTCCCATATGAAAAAAGGAATTTGTGAAGACCTTCTCCTTACAAAAGCTTTTTTATTTCTAAAATGTAAACAATGCATTTAATCCCAATTTCATTCTCCTCCTAGAATGTGTCTCTTCATTTGCAGCAAGGATCAATGATGTTTACCTTTCTGAGTTTTGAGGTTTCTGGTCTCCAAATGGAGGCGTGGGTTCAAATCCCACTTCTGACAACTGGCTTTTGGATGAATGCGACTAAAGTGTTTCAACCATCACGCTCTATGGGGTTTCTTGCAGTCTTACTGAGCTTTGTTTCAAATTTCCCATATGAAAAAAGGAATTTGTGAAGACCTTCTCCTTACAAAAGCTTTTTTATTTCTAAAATGTAAACAATGCATTTAATCCCAATTTCATTCTCCTCCTAGAATGTGTCTCTTCATTTGCAGCAAGGATCAATGATGTTTACCTTTCTGAGTTTTGAGGTTTCTGGTCTCCAAATGGAGGCGTGGGTTCAAATCCCACTTCTGACAACTGGCTTTTGGATGAATGCGACTAAAAGTGTTTCAACCATCACACTCTATGGGGTTTCTTGCAGTCTTACTGAGCTTTGTTTCAAATTTCCCATATGAAAAAAGGAAATTGTGAAGACCTTCTCCTTACAAAAGCTTTTTATTTCTAAAATGTAAACAATGCATTTAATCCCAATTTCATTCTCCTCCTAGAATGTGTCTCTTCATTTGCAGCAAGGATAATGATGTTTACCTTTCTCAGTTTTGAGGTTTCTGGTCTCCAAATGGAGGCGTGGGTTCAAATCCCACTTCTGACAACTGGCTTGTGGAGGAATGCCACTAGAAGTGTTTCAACTATCACACTCTATGGGGTTTCTTGCAGTCTTACTGAGCTTTGTTTCAAATTTCAATCTGACAATTTGAATTTGTGAAGACCTTCTCCTTACAAAAGCTTTTTTATTTCTAAAATATAAACAATGCATTTAATGCCAATTTCATTCTCCTCCTAGAATGTGTCTCTTATTTGCAGCAATGATGCTGCCTCTAGATCTTGGATAGAATGTCAGGATGGCCGAGTGGTCTAAGGCGCCAGACTCAAGGTGATTGCCTTTCTCAGTTGTGAGGTTTCTGGTCTCCAAATGGAGGCGTGGGTTCAAATCCCACTTCTGACAACTGGCTTTTGGAGAATGCGACTAGAAGTGTTTCAACTATCACACTCTATGGGTTTCTTGCAGTCTTACTGAGCTTTGTTTCAAATTTCCCATATGAAAAAAGGAATTTGTGAAGACCTTCTCCTTACAAAAGCTTTTTTATTTCTAAAATGTAAACAATGCATTTAATGCCAATTTCATTCCTCCCCTAGAATGTGTCTCCTCATATGCAGCAAGGATCAATGATGTTTCCTTTCTCAGTTTTGAGGTTTCTGGTCTCCAAATGGAGGCGTGGGTTCAAATCCCACTTCTGACAACTGGCTTGTGGAGGAATGCGACTAGAAGTTTCAACCATCACACTCTATGGGGTTTCTTGCAGTCTTACTGAGCTTTGTTTCAAATTTCCCATATGAAAAAGGAATTTGTGAAGACCTTCTCCTTACAAAAGCTTTTTTATTTCTAAAATGTAAACAATGCATTTAATCCCAATTTCATTCTCCTCCTAGAATGTGTCTCTTCATTTGCAGCAAGGATAATGATGTTTACCTTTCTCAGTTTTGAGGTTTCTGGTCTCCAAATGGAGGCGTGGGTTCAAATCCCACTTCTGACAACTGGCTTGTGGAGGAATGCGACTAGAAGTGTTTCAACCATCACACTCTATGGGGTTTCTTGCAGTCTTACTGAGCTTTGTTTCAAATTTCCCATATGAAAAAAGGAATTTGTGAAGACCTTCTCCTTACAAAAGCTTTTTATTTCTAAAATGTAAACAATGCATTTAATGCCAATTTCATTCTCCTCCTAGAATGTGTCTCTTCATTTGCAGCAAGGATCAATGATGTTTCCTTTCTCAGTTTTGAGGTTTCTGGTCTCCAAATGGAGGCGTGGGTTCAAATCCCACTTCTGACAACTGGCTTGTGGAGGAATGCGACTAGAAGTCTTTCAACTATCACACTCTATGGGTTTCTTGCAGTCTTACTGAGCTTTGTTTCAAATTTCCATATGAAAAAAGGAATTTGTGAAGACCTTCTCCTTACAAAAGCTTTTTTATTTCTAAAATGTAAACAATGCATTTAATGCCAATTTCATTCTCCTCCTAGAATGTGTCTCTCATATGCAGCAAGGATCAATGATGTTTTCCTTTGTCAGTTTTGAGGTTTCTGGTCTCCAAATGGAGGCGTGGGTTCAAATCCCACTTCTGACAACTGGCTTGTGGAGGAATGCCACTAGAATCTTTCAACTATCACACTCTATGGGGTTTCTTTCAGCCTTACTGAGCTTTGTTTCAAATTTCCCATATGAAAAAAGGAATTTGTGAAGACCTTCTCCTTACAAAAGCTTTTTTATTTCTAAAATGTAAACAATGCTAGATTTTGGATAGAATGTCAGAATGGCCGGGCGTCTAAGGCGCCAGACTCAAGGTGCTTGCCTTTCTCAGTTGTGAGGTTTCTGGTCTCCAAATGGAGGCGTGGGTTCAAATCCCACTTCTGACAACTGGCTTTTGGAGAATGCGACTAAAAGTGTTTCAACCATCACGCTCTATTGGGTTTTTGCAGTCTTACTGAGCTTTGTTTCAAATTTCAATCTGACAATTTGAATTTGTGAAGACCTTCTCCTAACAAAAGCTTTTTATTTCTAAAAGTAAACAATGCTATCAATGCCAATTTCATTCTTTCCTAGTATGTCACTTATTTGCAGCAATGATGCTGCCTCTAGGTTTTGGATAGAATGTCAGGATGCCGAGCGGTCTAAGGCGCCAGACTCAAGGATGTTGCCTTTCTCGGTTGAGGTTTCTGGTCTCCAAATGGAGGCGTGGGTTCAAATCCCACTTCTGACAGCTTGTGGAGGAATGCGACTAGAAGTGTTTCAACCATCACACTCTATGGCGTTTCTTGCAGTCTTACTGAGCTTTGTTTCAAATTTCCCATATGAAAAAAGGAATTTGTGAAGACCTTCTCCTTACAAAAGCTTTTTTATTTCTAAAATGTAAACAATGCATTTAATCCCAATTTCATTCTCCTCCTAGAATGTGTCTCTTCATTTGCAGCAAGGATCAATGATGTTTACCTTTCTGAGTTTTGAGGTTTCTGGTCTCCAAATGGAGGCGTGGGTTCAAATCCCACTTCTGACAAGCTTGTGGAGGAATGCGACTAGAAGTGTTTCAACCATCACACTCTATGGCGTTTCTTGCAGTCTTACTGAGCTTTGTTTCAAATTTCCCATATGAAAAAAGGAATTTGTGAAGACCTTCTCCTTACAAAAGCTTTTTTATTTCTAAAATGTAAACAATGCATTTAATCCCAATTTCATTCTCCTCCTAGAATGTGTCTCTTCATTTGCAGCAAGGATCAATGATGTTTACCTTTCTGAGTTTGAGGTTTCTGGTCTCCAAATGGAGGCGTGGGTTCAAATCCCACTTCTGACAACTGGCTTTTGGATGAATGCGACTAAAAGTGTTTCAACCATCACGCTCTATGGGGTTTCTTGCAGTCTTACTGAGCTTTGTTTCAAATTTCCCATATGAAAAAAGGAATTTGTGAAGACCTTCTCCTTACAAAAGCTTTTTTATTTCTAAAATGTAAACAATGCATTTAATCCCAATTTCATTCTCCTCCTAGAATGTGTCTCTTCATTTGCAGCAAGGATCAATGATGTTTACCTTTCTGAGTTTTGAGGTTTCTGGTCTCCAAATGGAGGCGTGGGTTCAAATCCCACTTCTGACAACTGGCTTTTGGATGAATGCGACTAAAAGTGTTTCAACCATCACGCTCTGGGGTTTCTTGCAGTCTTACTGAGCTTTGTTTCAAATTTCCCATATGAAAAAGGAATTGTGAAGACCTTCTCCTTACAAAAGCTTTTTTATTTCTAAAATGTAAACAATGCATTTAATCCAATTTCATTCTCCTCCTAGAATGTGTCTCTTCATTTGCAGCAAGGATCAATGATGTTTACCTTTCTGTTTTGAGGTTTCTGGTCTCCAAATGGAGGCGTGGGTTCAAATCCCACTTCTGACAACTGGCTTTTGGAGATGAATGCGACTAAAAGTGTTTCAACCATCACGCTCTATGGGGTTTCTTGCAGTCTTACTGAGCTTTGTTTCAAATTTCCCATATGAAAAAAGGAAATTGTGAAGACCTTCTCCTTACAAAAGCTTTTCTATTTCTAAAATGTAAACAATGCATTTAATCCCAATTTCATTCTCCTCCTAGAATGTGTCTCTTCATTTGCAGCAAGGATCAATGATGTTTACCTCTCTGAGTTTTGAGGTTTCTGGTCTCCAAATGGAGGCGTGGGTTCAAATCCCACTTCTGACAACTGGCTTGTGGAGGAATGCACTAGAAGTGTTTCAAACATCACACTCTATGGGGTTTCTTGCAGTCTTACTGAGCTTTGTTTCAAATTTTCAATCTGACAATTTGAATTTGTGAAGACCTTCTCTTTACAAAAGCTTTTTTATTTCTAAAATATAAACAATGCATTTAATGCCAATTTCATTCTCCTCCTAGAATGTGTCTCTTTATTTGCAGCAATGATGCTGCCTCTAGATCTTGGATAGAATGTCAGGATGGCCGAGTGGTCTAAGGCGCCAGACTCAAGGGTGATTGCCTTTCTCAGTTGTGAGGTTTCTGGTCTCCAAATGGAGGCGTGGGTTCAAATCCCACTTCTGACAACTGGCTTTTGGATGAATGCGACTAGAAGTGTTTCAACCATCACACTCTATAGGGTTTCTTGCAGTCTAACTGAGCTTTGTTTCAAATTTCCCATATGAAAAAAGGAATTTGTGAAGACCTTCTCCTTACAAAAGCTTTTTATTTCTAAAATGTAAACAATGCATTTAATGCCAATTTCATCCTCCTCCTAGAATGTGTCTCCTCATTTGCAGCAAGGATCAATGATGTTTTCCTTTCTCAGTTTTGAGGTTTCTGGTCTCCAAATGGAGGCGTGGGTTCAAATCCCACTTCTGACAACTGGCTTTTGGATGAATGCGACTAAAAGTGTTTCAACCATCACACTCTATGGGGTTTCTTGCAGTCTTACTGAGCTTTGTTTCAAATTTCCCATATGAAAAAAGGAATTTGTGAAGACCTTCTCCTTACAAAAGCTTTTCTTTTTATTTCTAAATGTAAACAATGCATTTAATCCCAATTTCATTCTCCTCCTAGAATGTGTCTCTTCATTTGCAGCAAGGATAAATGATGTTTACCTTTCTCAGTTTTGAGGTTTCTGGTCTCCAAATGGAGGCGTGGGTTCAAATCCCACTTCTGACAACTGGCTTGTGGAGGAATGCGACTAGAAGTGTTTCAACCATCACACTCTATGGGGTTTCTTGCAGTCTTACTGAGCTTTGTTTCAAATTTCCCATATGACAAAAGGAATTGTGAAGACCTTCTCCTTACAAAAGCTTTTTTATTTCTAAAATGTAAACAATGCATTTAATCCCAATTTCATTCTCCTCCTAGAATGTGTCTCTTCATTTGCAGCAAGGATCAATGATGTTTTCTTTCTCAGTTTTGAGGTTTCTGGTCTCCAAATGGAGGCGTGGGTTCAAATCCCACTTCTGACAACTGGCTTGTGGAGGAATGCGACTAGAAGTCTTTCAACCATCACACTCTATGGGGTTTCTTGCAGTCTTACTGAGCTTTGTTTCAAATTTCCATATGAAAAAAGGAATTTGTGAAGACCTTCTCCTTACAAAAGCTTTTTTTATTTCTAAAATGTAAACAATGCCTAGATTTTCATAATCTCCTAGAATGGTGGCTGGTCTAAGGCAGCAAGATCAATGATGTTTGCCTTTCTCAGTTTTGAGGTTTCTGGTCTCCAAATGGAGGCGTGGGTTCAAATCCCACTTCTGACAACTGGCTTTTGGAGGAATGCCGACTAGAAGTGTTTCAACCATCACACTCTATGGGTTTCTTGCAGTCTTACTGAGCTTTGTTTCAAATTTTCAATATGACAATTTGAATTTGTGAAGACCTTCTCCTTACAAAAGCTTTTCATTTCTAAAAGTAAACAATGCATCAATGCAATTTCATTTCTCCTAGTATGTCACTCATTTGCAGCAATGATGCTGCCTCTAGGTTTTGGATAGAATGTCAGGATGGCCGAGCGTCTAAGGCGCCAGACTCAAGGATGCTTGCCTTTCTCGGTTCTGAGGTTTCTGGTCTCCAAATGGAGGCGTGGGTTCAAATCCCACTTCTGACAGCTTGTGGAGGAATGCGACTAGAAGTGTTTCAACCATCACACTCTATGGCGTTTCTTGCAGTCTTACTGAGCTTTGTTTCAAATTTCCCATATGAAAAAAGGAATTTGTGAAGACCTTCTCCTTACAAAAGCTTTTTTATTTCTAAAATGTAAACAATGCATTTAATCCCAATTTCATTCTCCTCCTAGAATGTGTCTCTTCATTTGCAGCAAGGATCAATGATGTTTACCTTTCTGAGTTTTGAGGTTTCTGGTCTCTCAAATGGAGGCGTGGGTTCAAATCCCACTTCTGACAGCTTGTGGAGGAATGCGACTAGAAGTGTTTCAACCATCACACTCTATGGCGTTTCTTGCAGTCTTACTGAGCTTTGTTTCAAATTTCCCATATGAAAAAAGGAATTTGTGAAGACCTTCTCCTTACAAAAGCTTTTTTATTTCTAAAATGTAAACAATGCATTTAATCCCAATTTCATTCTCCTCCTAGAATGTGTCTTCATTTGCAGCAAGGATCAATGATGTTTACCTTTCTGAGTTTTGAGGTTTCTGGTCTCCAAATGGAGGCGTGGGTTCAAATCCCACTTCTGACAGCTTGTGGAGGAATGCGACTAGAAGTGTTTCAACCATCACACTCTATGGGTTTCTTGCAGTCTTACTGAGCTTTGTTTCAAATTTCCCATATGAAAAAAGGAATTTGTGAAGACCTTCTCCTTACAAAAGCTTTTTTATTTCTAAAATGTAAACAATGCATTTAATCCCATTCATTCTCCTCCTCCTAGAATGTGTCTCTTCATTTGCAGCAAGGATCAATGATGTTTACCTTTCTCAGTTTGAGGTTTCTGGTCTCCAAATGGAGGCGTGGGTTCAAATCCCACTTCTGACAACTGGCTTTTGGATGAATGCGACTAAAAGTGTTTCAACCATCACACTCTATGGGTTTCTTGCAGTCTTACTGAGCTTTGTTTCAAATTTCCCATATGAAAAAAGGAATGTGAAGACCTTCTCCTTACAAAAGCTTTTCTATTTCTAAAATGTAAACAATGCATTTAATCCCAATTTCATTCTCCTCCTAGAATGTGTCTCTTCATTTGCAGCAAGGATAAATGATGTTTACCTTTCTCAGTTTTGAGGTTTCTGGTCTCCAAATGGAGGCGTGGGTTCAAATCCCACTTCTGACAACTGGCTTGTGGAGGAATGCACTAGAAGTCTTTCAACTATCACACTCTATGGGGTTTCTTGCAGTCTTACTGAGCTTTGTTTCAAATTTTCAATCTGACAATTTGAATTGTGAAGACCTTCTCCTTACAAAAGCTTTTTTATTTCTAAAATATAAACAATGCATTTAATGCCAATTTCATTCTCTCCTAGAATGTGTCTCTTATTTGCAGCAATGATGCTGCCTCTAGATCTTGGATAGAATGTCAGGATGGCCGAGTGGTCTAAGGCGCCAGACTCAAGGGTGATTGCCTTTCTCAGTTGTGAGGTTTCTGGTCTCCAAATGGAGGCGTGGGTTCAAATCCCACTTCTGACAACTGGCTTTGGAGGAATGCGACTAGAAGTCTTTCAACCATCACACTCTATGGGTTTCTTGCAGTCTTACTGAGCTTTGTTTCAAATTTCCCATATGAAAAAAGGAATTTGTGAAGACCTTCTCCTTACAAAAGCTTTTTTATTTCTAAAATGTAAACAATGCATTTAATGCCAATTTCATTCCTCCCCCTAGAATGTGTCTCCTCATATGCAGCAAGGATCAATGATGTTTCCTTTGTCAGTTTTGAGGTTTCTGGTCTCCAAATGGAGGCGTGGGTTCAAATCCCACTTCTGACAACTGGCTTGTGGAGGAATGCCACTAGAAGTCTTTCAACCATCACACTCTATGGGGTTTCTTTCAGTCTTACTGAGCTTTGTTTCAAATTTCCCATATGAAAAAAGGAATTTGTGAAGACCTTCTCCTTACAAAAGCTTTTTATTTCTAAAATGTAAACAATGCTAGATTTTGGATAGAATGTCAGAATGGTGGCGGTCTAAGGCGCCAGACTCAAGGTGCTTGCCTTTCTCAGTTGTGAGGTTTCTGGTCTCCAAATGGAGGCGTGGGTTCAAATCCCACTTCTGACAACTGGCTTTTGGATGAATGCGACTAAAAGTGTTTCAACCATCACGCTCTATGGGTTTCTTGCAGTCTTACTGAGCTTTGTTTCAAATTTCCCATATGAAAAAAGGAATTTGTGAAGACCTTCTCCTTACAAAAGCTTTTTCATTTCTAAAATGTAAACAATGCTATTAATCCCAATTTCATTCTCCCCTAGAATGTGTCTCTTCATTTGCAGCAAGGATCAATGATGTTTTCCTTTCTCAGTTTTGAGGTTTCTGGTCTCCAAATGGAGGCGTGGGTTCAAATCCCACTTCTGACAAGCTTGTGGAGGAATGCGACTAGTGTTTCAACCATCACACTCTATGGTTTTTCAGTCTTACTGAGCTTTGTTTCAAATTTCCCATATGAAAAAGGAATTTGTGAAGACCTTCTCCTTACAAAAGCTTTTTTATTTCTAAAATGTAAACAATGCATAGATTTTGGATAGAATGTCAGAATGGCCGGGTCGTCTAAGGCGCCGATCAATGATGTTTACCTTTCTCAGTTTTGAGGTTTCTGGTCTCCAAATGGAGGCGTGGGTTCAAATCCCACTTCTGACAACTGGCTTGTGGAGGAATGCACTAGAAGTGTTTCAACCATCACACTCTATGGGTTTTTCAGCCTTACTGAGCTTTGTTTCAAATTTCCCATATGAAAAAGGAATTTGTGAAGACCTTCTCCTTACAAAAGCTTTTTTATTTCTAAAATGTAAACATGCTATTTTTGGATAGAATTTCATTCTGGCCGAGCGGTCTTAAGGCGCCAGGATCAAGGATGTTTGTTTCTCGGTTTGAGGTTTCTGGTCTCCAAATGGAGGCGTGGGTTCAAATCCCACTTCTGACAGCTGTTGGAGGAATGCGACTAGAAGTGTTTACCATCACACTCTATGGCGTTTCTTGCAGTCTTACTGAGCTTTGTTTCAAATTTCCCATATGAAAAAAGGAATTTGTGAAGACCTTCTCCTTACAAAAGCTTTTTTATTTCTAAAATGTAAACAATGCATTTAATCCCAATTTCATTCTCCTCCTAGAATGTGTCTCTTCATTTGCAGCAAGGATCAATGATGTTTACCTTTCTCAGTTTTGAGGTTTCTGGTCTCCAAATGGAGGCGTGGGTTCAAATCCCACTTCTGACAGCTTGTGGAGGAATGCGACTAGAAGTGTTTCAACCATCACACTCTATGGCGTTTCTTGCAGTCTTACTGAGCTTTGTTTCAAATTTCCATATGAAAAAAGGAATTTGTGAAGACCTTCTCCTTACAAAAGCTTTTTTATTTCTAAAATGTAAACAATGCATTTAATCCCAATTTCATTCTCCTCCTAGAATGTGTCTCTTCATTTGCAGCAAGGATCAATGATGTTTACCTTTCTGAGTTTTGAGGTTTCTGGTCTCCAAATGGAGGCGTGGGTTCAAATCCCACTTCTGACAACTGGCTTTTGGATGAATGCGACTAAAAGTGTTTCAACCATCACGCTCTATGGGGTTTCTTGCAGTCTTACTGAGCTTTGTTTCAAATTTCCCATATGAAAAAAGGAATTTGTGAAGACCTTCTCCTTACAAAAGCTTTTTTTTTTTCTAAAATGTAAACAATGCATTTAATCCCAATTTCATTCTCTCTCTAGAATGTGTCTCTTCATTTGCAGCAAGGATCAATGATGTTTACCTTTCTGAGTTTTGAGGTTTCTGGTCTCCAAATGGAGGCGTGGTTTCAAATCCCACTTCTGACAACTGGCTGTTGGAGGAATGCGACTAGAAGTGTTCAACCATCACACTCTATGGGGTTTCTTGCAGTCTTACTGAGCTTTGTTTCAAATTTCCATATGAAAAAAGGAAATTGTGAAGACCTTCTCCTTACAAAAGCTTTTCTATTTCTAAAATGTAAACAATGCATTTAATCCCAATTTCATTCTCCTCCTAGAATGTGTCTCTTCATTTGCAGCAAGGATCAATGATGTTTACCTCTCTGAGTTTTGAGGTTTCTGGTCTCCAAATGGAGGCGTGGGTTCAAATCCCACTTCTGACAACTGGCTTTTGGATGAATGCGACTAAAAGTGTTTCAACCATCACGCTCTATGGGGTTTCTTGCAGTCTTACTGAGCTTTGTTTCAAATTTCCCATATGAAAAAGGAATTTGTGAAGACCTTCTCCTTACAAAAGCTTTTCTATTTCTAAAATGTAAACATGCATTTAATCCCAATTTCATTGCCTCCTAGAATGTGTCTCTTCATTTGCAGCAAGGATAAATGTGTTTACCTTTCTCAGTTTTGAGGTTTCTGGTCTCCAAATGGAGGCGTGGGTTCAAATCCCACTTCTG
>JAOTQM010000540.1:0-54978 GCA_026939265.1 Oreonectes daqikongensis | reverse complement strand
GAGGAAATTTAAATGAAGTACAACTCTTTTACCAAGACTTATACAGTGACAAGGAGTAACGGTGATGCCACAAGTGCAATTTTAAGGTCTGTAGATAAACAAATTAAAAATGAAAGTGCTATCTTAACTCAAGATTTTACAATTTTAGAGCTGACAAAATGTAGGAAGAGTTTTAAAACAGGGAAGTCCCCAGGAAGTGACGGACTTCCCCTCGAATTTTATGCAATTTTTGGGATATTTTAGCACTTGAATTATTAAAGGTTTTTAAAGACTTTGACAGACTGGACAGATTACCCGACAGTTTCAGGCTAGGGATAGTCTCACTCCTGCATAAAAAGGTGACAAAACAGACTTAAAGACATGGCGACCTATCAGCCTTTTAAATTTTGACTGTAAACTTTTTAGTAAACTTTTATCCACACGAATGTCGACTGTTTTTAGAGGACATAATCCACCCGGATCAAGCTTGCGCTGTGCCCGGGAGAAAGATCACAGACAGCCTAGTGCTGATTAGAGATGCCATCTGTTATGCGAGAGACAGAAACATTAGGCTGGTAGTTCTAAATTTAGACTTTGAGAAAGCATTTGATCGAGTCTCGCACCAGTACTTGTTTCAGGTACTGCAAAAGATGGGGTTCCCAGGGAGGTTCCTAGCTTGGGTGGGATTGCTGTATAAAGACATAACCAGCAAAATTCTTGTAAATGGGCATTTAACCAAAGCTGTAAATATATGCAGCGGTGTCCGTCAGGGGTGTCCTTTATCTCCGCTCCTGTATGTGGCTTGCATCGAGCCACTGGCACAGATCTTGAGAAGGGATCAATGGGTTAAAGGACTTAACGTACCCGGGACTAAAGGACAGACATTAAAATGTGTTTTATATGTGGACGACATTACGGTTTTAACCACTGACCTTTTATCGGTCCGGAGAGTTTTACAACTGACAGATTTTTATGGACAGGCCTCAGGCTCCAAGCTAAACAAGAACAGTCTGAGGCCCAGCTCTTCGGACCATGGGGACATATCGACATGGCAGGACTTGACGTGACCGTACGGGAACCGACTTAAAGGTATTAGGTGTAAAATTTGACAGGGAGGGGGGCGGACAGAGCAATTGGGCGGACACGTTAGGGAAAGTTAGACAGCGACTGGGCTTCTGGGGACTAAGGACTTTGACGCTAGAGGGCAAAGTTTTAATATATAAGCTGTGATTTTTACCTTTGCTTTTACTGCTGTGCTCTGTTTTTAGCCCTCCAAGGTTTTTTCTTTTAGCACTGGAACGAGCTGTGTTTTACTTCTTCTGGGGTCCAAATGGGAACGGGTACGAAGAGAGGTGGTGAAAAAAAGGAAGGAGAATGGAGGGAAAGGACTCCCGGACCCCAGTTTGTTTTTAGGAAGCAAATTCACAGCCCTTCACATAAAGTATGCTACGACCCCATCCAGCGACAACAAGACTGCGGCAATGGCGAGGTTTTGGATGGGGTCGTATTTGCGCACCCTAAAGATTTACCTGTTGATCTTAGAACTCCTGTGTCTTTTAACTTACCAAAAGAATATGCTTTTATTAAGAAGTTTTTAAAAAGACATGTTTAGAAGATCAAGATCTCAAATTTTATTGAATCACAAATGTATTATGTCTCTTGTTCAGGACCGGGAACCGGTGAGTCCAGTGCCGGCCCTCACGCTAAGTGAGGCCAAACAAGTATGGCAAAACGCTGCCCACCCTGCTCTATGGAACCGTCACAAAGACTTGACATGGATGGCAGCCCATGAGATCCTCCCGACCAGGGCGGTTTAGGCACTCCCGGGGCATGGCCATCTCCTCTACCTGCCCACGGTCCGGGTGTAACAACCCGGAGACCGTGCGGCATATGCTCTGGGACTGCGGTGCTGCGCGGGACCAGTGGACCACGACCGGCCCCCTGTATTTTCCCGTGCCTGCCAGCGGGTGGGGTCCAGATGGATTACAAACTCGCCATCCTAGGGTGGGCCGGAGTTTGAAGGAATTGACAGCGCAACAGTTCACCTCGCTCTGGCTCACCCTAAACGCCATAAAAGAGATGCCATCTGGACCACCAGAAACCTGCTGGTGGGGAAGCGTGTGACGGTGCCCCTCCACGCAACTGAAAAGATGGCAAAAAACTGCTGCAGGGTGCCGCACATCGACATTCGGACGAGGGGGTCGGGGTCGCACAGAGAGGGTCCTGGCCACTCAAGCGGGTCGCCCGTAGATGCACCCTCACCACTACCGGTTACGGGAACAGCGGGCCAGCGGGCCGGAGGGAGGGGATCTCCACTGGGTGCCGGATATTGAAGGAAAATGTCTTGTTCTGTGGAGCAGGGTGATGGCCATCTTTGGAGGGACTCAACCCGGTTTTGAACAACAAGACATTTTTAAGGACTGAAATTTTATACATTTTTATTGTGGTTTTAGTTTCCTTTTATTCGAAAAAATATGTCATTTAAAGATGTCTTTTAAAAGCAACGCATATGGTTTAAAGGATTTCAAATGTGTATTTTGTGTTGTGGAATTCTGTTGTGTTTTAAAGTCATTTTTAAGAAAATGTATTAAGAACTGGTGACAATAAAACTTTTTCGAAAGAAAAAAATCTGTTCTTATCAGTTTAATATCTGATACGTCCCCTATCTGGGGACCATATATTAAATGGATTTTTGAGCCGCGGAGATGGAAGCGGGGCTTGCTCCGTCCACTCCACGCATCGACCTGGTATTGCAGTGTTTCCAGGAACGGTGCGCTCCCTTTTTCGGGGATCAAATGATGTTTAAAAGCAGTACATTTAAGAGAGTAAAACAACAAACTTGACACGTGTTGCTATTTGTCAGAACACACGCGGAAATATATGCGCGCGAGCTCGTGTGTGTCTCTTTTCTTTGTGTGTGTGAAAAGATCTGTTTAGAAACGCCAGCGCTTGGTTTAGACTCTAGTTAAATCGAAGAAGAAATCCAAAAACAGACAAAGTGTTACGTTTCCTGACCCAAATGTAACACGTTAAGCATATGTGGACGGTCGGTTTCAAAGTTGCCTTCATGCGCGTTCCTTCATGTGTTATACGGAGAAATAGATTGAAACGTTCTGCTGAACGGGCCCGAAACGGTCTTAAATTAGGGTCAACGTTGATGTGCATTGAAGCGGCAAGAACGGTCCATCTGGCCTGAGAGTGGGCAACTCATACTTACCTGGCAGGGGAGATACCATGATCAGGAAGGTGGTTCACCCAGGGTGAGGCTCGGCCATTGCACTCCGGTTGTGCTGACCCCTGCGAATTCCCCAAATGTGGGAATCTCGACTGCATAATTTCTGGTAGTGGGGGACTGCGTTCGCGCTCTTCCCTGATCAATTGTTTAGAAAAAAGGAGATTCGGCGAGCTCAGCGTGTATATGTAATTCTGGTCCCGCACTCAAATTTAGGTGCATACACAGGCCTTGATTTTCTCTGTCTCTCTTTCTCACACACACACACACACACACATATTACAAAAGTGTCCATCAGGAACCAGTTGAACGCCGTTTATTTAAGGTGTTCAGGCAGTTAAAAGCCTTTTATTTAAAGGTTTCCGCTAGTTAAACCCCGTTTATTTAGAGGTTCCCGATGTGGTGGAACACAACATTAAATCTCCAGGTATATGGTGTTGCATTCGTTCCAAAGCAACGAAGGCAGGCGCTTAAAAACAAACTGTCAAGCAACGGCGGCGCCTGCGGCCTTCGCCTGTCTTCGTTACAAAGAGAAACGTTATGCTGCTGCCTATAAGCGTTCATTCGTTAAACCAACGTTTCTTTCGTTGAGTTCACAACAGCATCAAACAAAGGAGTGCCTGCTGACAACAGGAATGCCTTTAACCGGTCGACCTCAGCGTGTATATGCATTCCAGGTCACGTAGTAAACTTTAGGTGTATGTGTATACATAGGCCTTGATTTTCTCTGTCTCTCTTTCAAAACACACACACACGAACACGTATATTACAAAAGTGCCCAACAGGAACCAGTTGAACGTCGTTTATTTAAGATGTTCTGGCAGTTAAAAGCCGTTTATTACAAGGTTTCCGCTTGTTAAACCGCGTTCATTTAGAGGTTCCCGATGTGGCGGAACACAACATTAAATCTCCAGGTACATGGTGTTGCATTCGTTCCAAAGCAACGAAGGCAGGCGCTTTAAGACAAACTGTCAAGCAACGACGGCGCCTGCGGCCTTCGCGTGCATTCGTTACAAAGAGAAACTTTAGGCTACCTACACGCTTTCATTCGTTAAACCAACGTTTCCTTCGTTACGAGCACAACAACAGAAAACGAAGCAGTGCCTGCTGGCAACGAAAATGCATTTTAGCCGACCGTTAACAAAGAGAAACGTTATGCTGCTGCCTACACGCGTTCATTCGTTAAACCAACGTTACTTTCGTTCAGTTCACAACAGCATCAGACAAAGGAGTGCCTGCTGGCAACGGGAATGCCTTTACCCGGTCGACCTGAAGCGAGACAAACGGAGTTGAACGCCAAAACGAATGCACTCACGTTGTACTTTCAAGTGAAACTTCAGTCGCCCTTGGGATGAAATACTTATCTTACTACTAACATGTATTCGAAGAAAACCAAATAACCTTTGATTGTGGCATTGTAAAAGGTGCGCAGGAACGTCTTTAATTTGAGAATAGCGCACAGTATAGCACGAAAGGTCATGGTCATGCCTGTCTCGCTGCATGTGTGTGTGTGTGTGTGTGTGTGTGTCTGTGTCTGCTGTCTGTGTCTCTGCCTGCCGGTCTCTCTGCCTGCCTGTCCCTCTGCCCTCACGCCGAGCCGCATGCGCAGCGCACCGCACCGCACCGCCACGCCAATAGCCCGTGCCGTCTCCGGCTCCCCAGCTCGCAGCGTGAAGTAGGCATCGCTTCTCGGCCTTTTGGCTAAGATCAAGTGTAGTATCTGTTCTTATCAGTTTAATATCTGATACGTCCCCTATCTGGGGACCATATATTAAATGGATTTTTGAGCCGCGGAGATGGAAGCGGGGCTTGCTCCGTCCACTCCACGCATCGACCTGGTATTGCAGTGTTTCCAGGAACGGTGCGCTCCCTTTTTCGGGGATCAAATGATGTTTAAAAGCAGTACATTTAAGAGAGTAAAACAACAAACTTGACACGTGTTGCTATTTGTCAGAACACACGCGGAAATATATGCGCGCGAGCTCGTGTGTGTCTCTTTTCTTTGTGTGTGTGAAAAGATCTGTTTAGAAACGCCAGCGCTTGGTTTAGACTCTAGTTAAATCGAAGAAGAAATCCAAAAACAGACAAAGTGTTACGTTTCCTGACCCAAATGTAACACGTTAAGCATATGTGGACGGTCGGTTTCAAAGTTGCCTTCATGCGCGTTCCTTCATGTGTTATACGGAGAAATAGATTGAAACGTTCTGCTGAACGGGCCCGAAACGGTCTTAAATTAGGGTCAACGTTGATGTGCATTGAAGCGGCAAGAACGGTCCATCTGGCCTGAGAGTGGGCAACTCATACTTACCTGGCAGGGGAGATACCATGATCAGGAAGGTGGTTCACCCAGGGTGAGGCTCGGCCATTGCACTCCGGTTGTGCTGACCCCTGCGAATTCCCCAAATGTGGGAATCTCGACTGCATAATTTCTGGTAGTGGGGGACTGCGTTCGCGCTCTTCCCTGATCAATTGTTTAGAAAAAAGGAGATTCGGCGAGCTCAGCGTGTATATGTAATTCTGGTCCCGCACTCAAATTTAGGTGCATACACAGGCCTTGATTTTCTCTGTCTCTCTTTCTCACACACACACACACACACACACACATATTACAAAAGTGTCCATCAGGAACCAGTTGAACGCCGTTTATTTAAGGTGTTCAGGCAGTTAAAAGCCTTTTATTTAAAGGTTTCCGCTAGTTAAACCCCGTTTATTTAGAGGTTCCCGATGTGGTGGAACACAACATTAAATCTCCAGGTATATGGTGTTGCATTCGTTCCAAAGCAACGAAGGCAGGCGCTTAAAAACAAACTGTCAAGCAACGGCGGCGCCTGCGGCCTTCGCCTGTCTTCGTTACAAAGAGAAACGTTATGCTGCTGCCTATAAGCGTTCATTCGTTAAACCAACGTTTCTTTCGTTGAGTTCACAACAGCATCAAACAAAGGAGTGCCTGCTGACAACAGGAATGCCTTTAACCGGTCGACCTCAGCGTGTATATGCATTCCAGGTCACGTAGTAAACTTTAGGTGTATGTGTATACATAGGCCTTGATTTTCTCTGTCTCTCTTTCAAACACACACACACACGAACACGTATATTACAAAAGTGCCCAACAGGAACCAGTTGAACGTCGTTTATTTAAGATGTTCTGGCAGTTAAAAGCCGTTTATTACAAGGTTTCCGCTTGTTAAACCGCGTTCATTTAGAGGTTCCCGATGTGGCGGAACACAACATTAAATCTCCAGGTACATGGTGTTGCATTCGTTCCAAAGCAACGAAGGCAGGCGCTTTAAGACAAACTGTCAAGCAACGACGGCGCCTGCGGCCTTCGCGTGCATTCGTTACAAAGAGAAACTTTAGGCTACCTACACGCTTTCATTCGTTAAACCAACGTTTCCTTCGTTACGAGCACAACAACAGAAAACGAAGCAGTGCCTGCTGACAACAGGAATGCCTTTAACCGGTCGACCTCAGCGTGTATATGCATTCCAGGTCACGTAGTAAACTTTAGGTGTATGTGTATACATAGGCCTTGATTTTCTCTGTCTCTCTTTCAAACACACACACACGAACACGTATATTACAAAAGTGCCCAACAGGAACCAGTTGAACGTCGTTTATTTAAGATGTTCTGGCAGTTAAAAGCCGTTTATTACAAGGTTTCCGCTTGTTAAACCGCGTTCATTTAGAGGTTCCCGATGTGGCGGAACACAACATTAAATCTCCAGGTACATGGTGTTGCATTCGTTCCAAAGCATCGAAGGCAGGCGCTTTAAGACAAACTGTCAAGCAACGACGGCGCCTGCGGCCTTCGCGTGCATTCGTTACAAAGAGAAACTTTAGGCTACCTACACGCTTTCATTCGTTAAACCAACGTTTCCTTCGTTACGAGCACAACAACAGAAAACGAAGCAGTGCCTGCTGGCAACGAAAATGCATTTTAGCCGACCGTTAACAAAGAGAAACGTTATGCTGCTGCCTACACGCGTTCATTCGTTAAACCAACGTTACTTTCGTTCAGTTCACAACAGCATCAGACAAAGGAGTGCCTGCTGGCAACGGGAATGCCTTTACCCGGTCGACCTGAAGCGAGACAAACGGAGTTGAACGCCAAAACGAATGCACTCACGTTGTACTTTCAAGTGAAACTTCAGTCGCCCTTGGGATGAAATACTTATCTTACTACTAACATGTATTCGAAGAAAACCAAATAACCTTTGATTGTGGCATTGTAAAAGGTGCGCAGGAACGCCTTTAACAAAACTGATCAATTGTGGCATTGTAAAAGGTGCGCAGGAACGTCTTTAATTTGAGAATAGCGCACAGTATAGCACGAAAGGTCATGGTCATGCCTGTCTCGCTGCATGTGTGTGTGTGTGTGTGTGTGTGTGTGTGTGGTGTCTGCTGTCTGCCGGTCTCTCTGCCTGCCTGTCCCTCTGCCCTCACGCCGAGCCGCATGCGCAGCGCACCGCACCGCACCGCCACGCCAATAGCCCGTGCCGTCTCCGGCTCCCCAGCTCGCAGCGTGAAGTAGGCATCGCTTCTCGGCCTTTTGGCTAAGATCAAGTGTAGTATCTGTTCTTATCAGTTTAATATCTGATACGTCCCCTATCTGGGGACCATATATTAAATGGATTTTTGAGCCGCGGAGATGGAAGCGGGGCTTGCTCCGTCCACTCCACGCATCGACCTGGTATTGCAGTGTTTCCAGGAACGGTGCGCTCCCTTTTTCGGGGATCAAATGATGTTTAAAAGCAGTACATTTAAGAGAGTAAAACAACAAACTTAACACGTGTTGCTATTTGTCAGAACACACGCGGAAATATATGCGCGCGAGCTCGTGTGTGTCTCTTTTCTTTGTGTGTGAAAAGATCTGTTTAGAAACGCCAGCGCTTGGTTTAGACTCTAGTTAAATCGAAGAAGAAATCCAAAAACAGACAAAGTGTTACGTTTCCTGACCCAAATGTAACACGTTAAGCATATGTGGACGGTCGGTTTCAAAGTTGCCTTCATGCGCGTTCCTTCATGTGTTATACGGAGAAATAGATTGAAACGTTCTGCTGAACGGGCCCGAAACGGTCTTAAATTAGGGTCAACGTTGATGTGCATTGAAGCGGCAAGAACGGTCCATCTGGCCTGAGAGTGGGCAACTCATACTTACCTGGCAGGGGAGATACCATGATCAGGAAGGTGGTTCACCCAGGGTGAGGCTCGGCCATTGCACTCCGGTTGTGCTGACCCCTGCGAATTCCCCAAATGTGGGAATCTCGACTGCATAATTTCTGGTAGTGGGGGACTGCGTTCGCGCTCTTCCCTGATCAATTGTTTAGAAAAAAGGAGATTCGGCGAGCTCAGCGTGTATATGTAATTCTGGTCCCGCGCTCAAATTTAGGTGCATACACAGGCCTTGATTTTCTCTGTCTCTCTTTCTCACACACATATTACAAAAGTGTCCATCAGGAACCAGTTGAACGCCGTTTATTTAAGGTGTTCAGGCAGTTAAAAGCCTTTTATTTAAAGGTTTCCGCTAGTTAAACCCCGTTTATTTAGAGGTTCCCGATGTGGTGGAACACAACATTAAATCTCCAGGTATATGGTGTTGCATTCGTTCCAAAGCAACGAAGGCAGGCGCTTAAAAACAAACTGTCAAGCAACGGCGGCGCCTGCGGCCTTCGCCTGTCTTCGTTACAAAGAGAAACGTTATGCTGCTGCCTATAAGCGTTCATTCGTTAAACCAACGTTTCTTTCGTTGAGTTCACAACAGCATCAAACAAAGGAGTGCCTGCTGACAACAGGAATGCCTTTAACCGGTCGACCTCAGCGTGTATATGCATTCCAGGTCACGTAGTAAACTTTAGGTGTATGTGTATACATAGGCCTTGATTTTCTCTGTCTCTCTTTCAAACACACACACACACGAACACGTATATTACAAAAGTGCCCAACAGGAACCAGTTGAACGTCGTTTATTTAAGATGTTCTGGCAGTTAAAAGCCGTTTATTACAAGGTTTCCGCTTGTTAAACCGCGTTCATTTAGAGGTTCCCGATGTGGCGGAACACAACATTAAATCTCCAGGTACATGGTGTTGCATTCGTTCCAAAGCAACGAAGGCAGGCGCTTTAAGACAAACTGTCAAGCAACGACGGCGCCTGCGGCCTTCGCGTGCATTCGTTACAAAGAGAAACTTTAGGCTACCTACACGCTTTCATTCGTTAAACCAACGTTTCCTTCGTTACGAGCACAACAACAGAAAACGAAGCAGTGCCTGCTGGCAACGAAAATGCATTTTAGCCGACCGTTAACAAAGAGAAACGTTATGCTGCTGCCTACACGCGTTCATTCGTTAAACCAACGTTACTTTCGTTCAGTTCACAACAGCATCAGACAAAGGAGTGCCTGCTGGCAACGGGAATGCCTTTACCCGGTCGACCTGAAGCGAGACAAACGGAGTTGAACGCCAAAACGAATGCACTCACGTTGTACTTTCAAGTGAAACTTCAGTCGCCCTTGGGATGAAATACTTATCTTACTACTAACATGTATTCGAAGAAAACCAAATAACCTTTGATTGTGGCATTGTAAAAGGTGCGCAGGAACGCCTTTAACAAAACTGATCAATTGTGGCATTGTAAAAGGTGCGCAGGAACGTCTTTAATTTGAGAATAGCGCACAGTATAGCACGAAAGGTCATGGTCATGCCTGTCTCGCTGCATGTGTGTGTGTGTGTGTGTGTGTGTGTCTGCTGTCTGCCGGTCTCTCTGCCTGCCGGTCTCTCTGCCTGCCTGTCCCTCTGCCCTCACGCCGAGCCGCATGCGCAGCGCACCGCACCGCACCGCCACGCCAATAGCCCGTGCCGTCTCCGGCTCCCCAGCTCGCAGCGTGAAGTAGGCATCGCTTCTCGGCCTTTTGGCTAAGATCAAGTGTAGTATCTGTTCTTATCAGTTTAATATCTGATACGTCCCCTATCTGGGGACCATATATTAAATGGATTTTTGAGCCGCGGAGATGGAAGCGGGGCTTGCTCCGTCCACTCCACGCATCGACCTGGTATTGCAGTGTTTCCAGGAACGGTGCGCTCCCTTTTTCGGGGATCAAATGATGTTTAAAAGCAGTACATTTAAGAGAGTAAAACAACAAACTTAACACGTGTTGCTATTTGTCAGAACACACGCGGAAATATATGCGCGCGAGCTCGTGTGTGTCTCTTTTCTTTGTGTGTGAAAAGATCTGTTTAGAAACGCCAGCGCTTGGTTTAGACTCTAGTTAAATCGAAGAAGAAATCCAAAAACAGACAAAGTGTTACGTTTCCTGACCCAAATGTAACACGTTAAGCATATGTGGACGGTCGGTTTCAAAGTTGCCTTCATGCGCGTTCCTTCATGTGTTATACGGAGAAATAGATTGAAACGTTCTGCTGAACGGGCCCGAAACGGTCTTAAATTAGGGTCAACGTTGATGTGCATTGAAGCGGCAAGAACGGTCCATCTGGCCTGAGAGTGGGCAACTCATACTTACCTGGCAGGGGAGATACCATGATCAGGAAGGTGGTTCACCCAGGGTGAGGCTCGGCCATTGCACTCCGGTTGTGCTGACCCCTGCGAATTCCCCAAATGTGGGAATCTCGACTGCATAATTTCTGGTAGTGGGGGACTGCGTTCGCGCTCTTCCCTGATCAATTGTTTAGAAAAAAGGAGATTCGGCGAGCTCAGCGTGTATATGTAATTCTGGTCCCGCGCTCAAATTTAGGTGCATACACAGGCCTTGATTTTCTCTGTCTCTCTTTCTCACACACATATTACAAAAGTGTCCATCAGGAACCAGTTGAACGCCGTTTATTTAAGGTGTTCAGGCAGTTAAAAGCCTTTTATTTAAAGGTTTCCGCTAGTTAAACACCGTTTATTTAGAGGTTCCCGATGTGGTGGAACACAACATTAAATCTCCAGGTATATGGTGTTGCATTCGTTCCAAAGCAACGAAGGCAGGCGCTTAAAAACAAACTGTCAAGCAACGGCGGCGCCTGCGGCCTTCGCCTGTCTTCGTTACAAAGAGAAACGTTATGCTGCTGCCTATAAGCGTTCATTCGTTAAACCAACGTTTCTTTCGTTGAGTTCACAACAGCATCAAACAAAGGAGTGCCTGCTGACAACAGGAATGCCTTTAACCGGTCGACCTCAGCGTGTATATGCATTCCAGGTCACGTAGTAAACTTTAGGTGTATGTGTATACATAGGCCTTGATTTTCTCTGTCTCTCTTTCAAACACACACACACACGAACACGTATATTACAAAAGTGCCCAACAGGAACCAGTTGAACGTCGTTTATTTAAGATGTTCTGGCAGTTAAAAGCCGTTTATTACAAGGTTTCCGCTTGTTAAACCGCGTTCATTTAGAGGTTCCCGATGTGGCGGAACACAACATTAAATCTCCAGGTACATGGTGTTGCATTCGTTCCAAAGCAACGAAGGCAGGCGCTTTAAGACAAACTGTCAAGCAACGACGGCGCCTGCGGCCTTCGCGTGCATTCGTTACAAAGAGAAACTTTAGGCTACCTACACGCTTTCATTCGTTAAACCAACGTTTCCTTCGTTACGAGCACAACAACAGAAAACGAAGCAGTGCCTGCTGACAACAGGAATGCCTTTAACCGGTCGACCTCAGCGTGTATATGCATTCCAGGTCACGTAGTAAACTTTAGGTGTATGTGTATACATAGGCCTTGATTTTCTCTGTCTCTCTTTCAAACACACACACACGAACACGTATATTACAAAAGTGCCCAACAGGAACCAGTTGAACGTCGTTTATTTAAGATGTTCTGGCAGTTAAAAGCCGTTTATTACAAGGTTTCCGCTTGTTAAACCGCGTTCATTTAGAGGTTCCCGATGTGGCGGAACACAACATTAAATCTCCAGGTACATGGTGTTGCATTCGTTCCAAAGCATCGAAGGCAGGCGCTTTAAGACAAACTGTCAAGCAACGACGGCGCCTGCGGCCTTCGCGTGCATTCGTTACAAAGAGAAACTTTAGGCTACCTACACGCTTTCATTCGTTAAACCAACGTTTCCTTCGTTACGAGCACAACAACAGAAAACGAAGCAGTGCCTGCTGGCAACGAAAATGCATTTTAGCCGACCGTTAACAAAGAGAAACGTTATGCTGCTGCCTACACGCGTTCATTCGTTAAACCAACGTTACTTTCGTTCAGTTCACAACAGCATCAGACAAAGGAGTGCCTGCTGGCAACGGGAATGCCTTTACCCGGTCGACCTGAAGCGAGACAAACGGAGTTGAACGCCAAAACGAATGCACTCACGTTGTACTTTCAAGTGAAACTTCAGTCGCCCTTGGGATGAAATACTTATCTTACTACTAACATGTATTCGAAGAAAACCAAATAACCTTTGATTGTGGCATTGTAAAAGGTGCGCAGGAACGCCTTTAACAAAACTGATCAATTGTGGCATTGTAAAAGGTGCGCAGGAACGTCTTTAATTTGAGAATAGCGCACAGTATAGCACGAAAGGTCATGGTCATGCCTGTCTCGCTGCATGTGTGTGTGTGTGTGTGTGTGTGTGTCTGCTGTCTGCCGGTCTCTCTGCCTGCCGGTCTCTCTGCCTGCCTGTCCCTCTGCCCTCACGCCGAGCCGCATGCGCAGCGCACCGCACCGCACCGCACCGCCACGCCAATAGCCCGTGCCGTCTCCGGCTCCCCAGCTCGCAGCGTGAAGTAGGCATCGCTTCTCGGCCTTTTGGCTAAGATCAAGTGTAGTATCTGTTCTTATCAGTTTAATATCTGATACGTCCCCTATCTGGGGACCATATATTAAATGGATTTTTGAGCCGCGGAGATGGAAGCGGGGCTTGCTCCGTCCACTCCACGCATCGACCTGGTATTGCAGTGTTTCCAGGAACGGTGCGCTCCCTTTTTCGGGGATCAAATGATGTTTAAAAGCAGTACATTTAAGAGAGTAAAACAACAAACTTAACACGTGTTGCTATTTGTCAGAACACACGCGGAAATATATGCGCGCGAGCTCGTGTGTGTCTCTTTTCTTTGTGTGTGAAAAGATCTGTTTAGAAACGCCAGCGCTTGGTTTAGACTCTAGTTAAATCGAAGAAGAAATCCAAAAACAGACAAAGTGTTACGTTTCCTGACCCAAATGTAACACGTTAAGCATATGTGGACGGTCGGTTTCAAAGTTGCCTTCATGCGCGTTCCTTCATGTGTTATACGGAGAAATAGATTGAAACGTTCTGCTGAACGGGCCCGAAACGGTCTTAAATTAGGGTCAACGTTGATGTGCATTGAAGCGGCAAGAACGGTCCATCTGGCCTGAGAGTGGGCAACTCATACTTACCTGGCAGGGGAGATACCATGATCAGGAAGGTGGTTCACCCAGGGTGAGGCTCGGCCATTGCACTCCGGTTGTGCTGACCCCTGCGAATTCCCCAAATGTGGGAATCTCGACTGCATAATTTCTGGTAGTGGGGGACTGCGTTCGCGCTCTTCCCTGATCAATTGTTTAGAAAAAAGGAGATTCGGCGAGCTCAGCGTGTATATGTAATTCTGGTCCCGCGCTCAAATTTAGGTGCATACACAGGCCTTGATTTTCTCTGTCTCTCTTTCTCACACACATATTACAAAAGTGTCCATCAGGAACCAGTTGAACGCCGTTTATTTAAGGTGTTCAGGCAGTTAAAAGCCTTTTATTTAAAGGTTTCCGCTAGTTAAACACCGTTTATTTAGAGGTTCCCGATGTGGTGGAACACAACATTAAATCTCCAGGTATATGGTGTTGCATTCGTTCCAAAGCAACGAAGGCAGGCGCTTAAAAACAAACTGTCAAGCAACGGCGGCGCCTGCGGCCTTCGCCTGTCTTCGTTACAAAGAGAAACGTTATGCTGCTGCCTATAAGCGTTCATTCGTTAAACCAACGTTTCTTTCGTTGAGTTCACAACAGCATCAAACAAAGGAGTGCCTGCTGACAACAGGAATGCCTTTAACCGGTCGACCTCAGCGTGTATATGCATTCCAGGTCACGTAGTAAACTTTAGGTGTATGTGTATACATAGGCCTTGATTTTCTCTGTCTCTCTTTCAAACACACACACACACGAACACGTATATTACAAAAGTGCCCAACAGGAACCAGTTGAACGTCGTTTATTTAAGATGTTCTGGCAGTTAAAAGCCGTTTATTACAAGGTTTCCGCTTGTTAAACCGCGTTCATTTAGAGGTTCCCGATGTGGCGGAACACAACATTAAATCTCCAGGTACATGGTGTTGCATTCGTTCCAAAGCAACGAAGGCAGGCGCTTTAAGACAAACTGTCAAGCAACGACGGCGCCTGCGGCCTTCGCGTGCATTCGTTACAAAGAGAAACTTTAGGCTACCTACACGCTTTCATTCGTTAAACCAACGTTTCCTTCGTTACGAGCACAACAACAGAAAACGAAGCAGTGCCTGCTGACAACAGGAATGCCTTTAACCGGTCGACCTCAGCGTGTATATGCATTCCAGGTCACGTAGTAAACTTTAGGTGTATGTGTATACATAGGCCTTGATTTTCTCTGTCTCTCTTTCAAACACACACACACGAACACGTATATTACAAAAGTGCCCAACAGGAACCAGTTGAACGTCGTTTATTTAAGATGTTCTGGCAGTTAAAAGCCGTTTATTACAAGGTTTCCGCTTGTTAAACCGCGTTCATTTAGAGGTTCCCGATGTGGCGGAACACAACATTAAATCTCCAGGTACATGGTGTTGCATTCGTTCCAAAGCATCGAAGGCAGGCGCTTTAAGACAAACTGTCAAGCAACGACGGCGCCTGCGGCCTTCGCGTGCATTCGTTACAAAGAGAAACTTTAGGCTACCTACACGCTTTCATTCGTTAAACCAACGTTTCCTTCGTTACGAGCACAACAACAGAAAACGAAGCAGTGCCTGCTGGCAACGAAAATGCATTTTAGCCGACCGTTAACAAAGAGAAACGTTATGCTGCTGCCTACACGCGTTCATTCGTTAAACCAACGTTACTTTCGTTCAGTTCACAACAGCATCAGACAAAGGAGTGCCTGCTGGCAACGGGAATGCCTTTACCCGGTCGACCTGAAGCGAGACAAACGGAGTTGAACGCCAAAACGAATGCACTCACGTTGTACTTTCAAGTGAAACTTCAGTCGCCCTTGGGATGAAATACTTATCTTACTACTAACATGTATTCGAAGAAAACCAAATAACCTTTGATTGTGGCATTGTAAAAGGTGCGCAGGAACGCCTTTAACAAAACTGATCAATTGTGGCATTGTAAAAGGTGCGCAGGAACGTCTTTAATTTGAGAATAGCGCACAGTATAGCACGAAAGGTCATGGTCATGCCTGTCTCGCTGCATGTGTGTGTGTGTGTGTGTGTGTGTCTGCTGTCTGCCGGTCTCTCTGCCTGCCGGTCTCTCTGCCTGCCTGTCCCTCTGCCCTCACGCCGAGCCGCATGCGCAGCGCACCGCACCGCACCGCACCGCCACGCCAATAGCCCGTGCCGTCTCCGGCTCCCCAGCTCGCAGCGTGAAGTAGGCATCGCTTCTCGGCCTTTTGGCTAAGATCAAGTGTAGTATCTGTTCTTATCAGTTTAATATCTGATACGTCCCCTATCTGGGGACCATATATTAAATGGATTTTTGAGCCGCGGAGATGGAAGCGGGGCTTGCTCCGTCCACTCCACGCATCGACCTGGTATTGCAGTGTTTCCAGGAACGGTGCGCTCCCTTTTTCGGGGATCAAATGATGTTTAAAAGCAGTACATTTAAGAGAGTAAAACAACAAACTTAACACGTGTTGCTATTTGTCAGAACACACGCGGAAATATATGCGCGCGAGCTCGTGTGTGTCTCTTTTCTTTGTGTGTGAAAAGATCTGTTTAGAAACGCCAGCGCTTGGTTTAGACTCTAGTTAAATCGAAGAAGAAATCCAAAAACAGACAAAGTGTTACGTTTCCTGACCCAAATGTAACACGTTAAGCATATGTGGACGGTCGGTTTCAAAGTTGCCTTCATGCGCGTTCCTTCATGTGTTATACGGAGAAATAGATTGAAACGTTCTGCTGAACGGGCCCGAAACGGTCTTAAATTAGGGTCAACGTTGATGTGCATTGAAGCGGCAAGAACGGTCCATCTGGCCTGAGAGTGGGCAACTCATACTTACCTGGCAGGGGAGATACCATGATCAGGAAGGTGGTTCACCCAGGGTGAGGCTCGGCCATTGCACTCCGGTTGTGCTGACCCCTGCGAATTCCCCAAATGTGGGAATCTCGACTGCATAATTTCTGGTAGTGGGGGACTGCGTTCGCGCTCTTCCCTGATCAATTGTTTAGAAAAAAGGAGATTCGGCGAGCTCAGCGTGTATATGTAATTCTGGTCCCGCGCTCAAATTTAGGTGCATACACAGGCCTTGATTTTCTCTGTCTCTCTTTCTCACACACATATTACAAAAGTGTCCATCAGGAACCAGTTGAACGCCGTTTATTTAAGGTGTTCAGGCAGTTAAAAGCCTTTTATTTAAAGGTTTCCGCTAGTTAAACACCGTTTATTTAGAGGTTCCCGATGTGGTGGAACACAACATTAAATCTCCAGGTATATGGTGTTGCATTCGTTCCAAAGCAACGAAGGCAGGCGCTTAAAAACAAACTGTCAAGCAACGGCGGCGCCTGCGGCCTTCGCCTGTCTTCGTTACAAAGAGAAACGTTATGCTGCTGCCTATAAGCGTTCATTCGTTAAACCAACGTTTCTTTCGTTGAGTTCACAACAGCATCAAACAAAGGAGTGCCTGCTGACAACAGGAATGCCTTTAACCGGTCGACCTCAGCGTGTATATGCATTCCAGGTCACGTAGTAAACTTTAGGTGTATGTGTATACATAGGCCTTGATTTTCTCTGTCTCTCTTTCAAACACACACACACACGAACACGTATATTACAAAAGTGCCCAACAGGAACCAGTTGAACGTCGTTTATTTAAGATGTTCTGGCAGTTAAAAGCCGTTTATTACAAGGTTTCCGCTTGTTAAACCGCGTTCATTTAGAGGTTCCCGATGTGGCGGAACACAACATTAAATCTCCAGGTACATGGTGTTGCATTCGTTCCAAAGCAACGAAGGCAGGCGCTTTAAGACAAACTGTCAAGCAACGACGGCGCCTGCGGCCTTCGCGTGCATTCGTTACAAAGAGAAACTTTAGGCTACCTACACGCTTTCATTCGTTAAACCAACGTTTCCTTCGTTACGAGCACAACAACAGAAAACGAAGCAGTGCCTGCTGACAACAGGAATGCCTTTAACCGGTCGACCTCAGCGTGTATATGCATTCCAGGTCACGTAGTAAACTTTAGGTGTATGTGTATACATAGGCCTTGATTTTCTCTGTCTCTCTTTCAAACACACACACACGAACACGTATATTACAAAAGTGCCCAACAGGAACCAGTTGAACGTCGTTTATTTAAGATGTTCTGGCAGTTAAAAGCCGTTTATTACAAGGTTTCCGCTTGTTAAACCGCGTTCATTTAGAGGTTCCCGATGTGGCGGAACACAACATTAAATCTCCAGGTACATGGTGTTGCATTCGTTCCAAAGCATCGAAGGCAGGCGCTTTAAGACAAACTGTCAAGCAACGACGGCGCCTGCGGCCTTCGCGTGCATTCGTTACAAAGAGAAACTTTAGGCTACCTACACGCTTTCATTCGTTAAACCAACGTTTCCTTCGTTACGAGCACAACAACAGAAAACGAAGCAGTGCCTGCTGGCAACGAAAATGCATTTTAGCCGACCGTTAACAAAGAGAAACGTTATGCTGCTGCCTACACGCGTTCATTCGTTAAACCAACGTTACTTTCGTTCAGTTCACAACAGCATCAGACAAAGGAGTGCCTGCTGGCAACGGGAATGCCTTTACCCGGTCGACCTGAAGCGAGACAAACGGAGTTGAACGCCAAAACGAATGCACTCACGTTGTACTTTCAAGTGAAACTTCAGTCGCCCTTGGGATGAAATACTTATCTTACTACTAACATGTATTCGAAGAAAACCAAATAACCTTTGATTGTGGCATTGTAAAAGGTGCGCAGGAACGCCTTTAACAAAACTGATCAATTGTGGCATTGTAAAAGGTGCGCAGGAACGTCTTTAATTTGAGAATAGCGCACAGTATAGCACGAAAGGTCATGGTCATGCCTGTCTCGCTGCATGTGTGTGTGTGTGTGTGTGTGTGTCTGCTGTCTGCCGGTCTCTCTGCCTGCCGGTCTCTCTGCCTGCCTGTCCCTCTGCCCTCACGCCGAGCCGCATGCGCAGCGCACCGCACCGCACCGCCACGCCAATAGCCCGTGCCGTCTCCGGCTCCCCAGCTCGCAGCGTGAAGTAGGCATCGCTTCTCGGCCTTTTGGCTAAGATCAAGTGTAGTATCTGTTCTTATCAGTTTAATATCTGATACGTCCCCTATCTGGGGACCATATATTAAATGGATTTTTGAGCCGCGGAGATGGAAGCGGGGCTTGCTCCGTCCACTCCACGCATCGACCTGGTATTGCAGTGTTTCCAGGAACGGTGCGCTCCCTTTTTCGGGGATCAAATGATGTTTAAAAGCAGTACATTTAAGAGAGTAAAACAACAAACTTAACACGTGTTGCTATTTGTCAGAACACACGCGGAAATATATGCGCGCGAGCTCGTGTGTGTCTCTTTTCTTTGTGTGTGAAAAGATCTGTTTAGAAACGCCAGCGCTTGGTTTAGACTCTAGTTAAATCGAAGAAGAAATCCAAAAACAGACAAAGTGTTACGTTTCCTGACCCAAATGTAACACGTTAAGCATATGTGGACGGTCGGTTTCAAAGTTGCCTTCATGCGCGTTCCTTCATGTGTTATACGGAGAAATAGATTGAAACGTTCTGCTGAACGGGCCCGAAACGGTCTTAAATTAGGGTCAACGTTGATGTGCATTGAAGCGGCAAGAACGGTCCATCTGGCCTGAGAGTGGGCAACTCATACTTACCTGGCAGGGGAGATACCATGATCAGGAAGGTGGTTCACCCAGGGTGAGGCTCGGCCATTGCACTCCGGTTGTGCTGACCCCTGCGAATTCCCCAAATGTGGGAATCTCGACTGCATAATTTCTGGTAGTGGGGGACTGCGTTCGCGCTCTTCCCTGATCAATTGTTTAGAAAAAAGGAGATTCGGCGAGCTCAGCGTGTATATGTAATTCTGGTCCCGCGCTCAAATTTAGGTGCATACACAGGCCTTGATTTTCTCTGTCTCTCTTTCTCACACACATATTACAAAAGTGTCCATCAGGAACCAGTTGAACGCCGTTTATTTAAGGTGTTCAGGCAGTTAAAAGCCTTTTATTTAAAGGTTTCCGCTAGTTAAACACCGTTTATTTAGAGGTTCCCGATGTGGTGGAACACAACATTAAATCTCCAGGTATATGGTGTTGCATTCGTTCCAAAGCAACGAAGGCAGGCGCTTAAAAACAAACTGTCAAGCAACGGCGGCGCCTGCGGCCTTCGCCTGTCTTCGTTACAAAGAGAAACGTTATGCTGCTGCCTATAAGCGTTCATTCGTTAAACCAACGTTTCTTTCGTTGAGTTCACAACAGCATCAAACAAAGGAGTGCCTGCTGACAACAGGAATGCCTTTAACCGGTCGACCTCAGCGTGTATATGCATTCCAGGTCACGTAGTAAACTTTAGGTGTATGTGTATACATAGGCCTTGATTTTCTCTGTCTCTCTTTCAAACACACACACACACGAACACGTATATTACAAAAGTGCCCAACAGGAACCAGTTGAACGTCGTTTATTTAAGATGTTCTGGCAGTTAAAAGCCGTTTATTACAAGGTTTCCGCTTGTTAAACCGCGTTCATTTAGAGGTTCCCGATGTGGCGGAACACAACATTAAATCTCCAGGTACATGGTGTTGCATTCGTTCCAAAGCAACGAAGGCAGGCGCTTTAAGACAAACTGTCAAGCAACGACGGCGCCTGCGGCCTTCGCGTGCATTCGTTACAAAGAGAAACTTTAGGCTACCTACACGCTTTCATTCGTTAAACCAACGTTTCCTTCGTTACGAGCACAACAACAGAAAACGAAGCAGTGCCTGCTGACAACAGGAATGCCTTTAACCGGTCGACCTCAGCGTGTATATGCATTCCAGGTCACGTAGTAAACTTTAGGTGTATGTGTATACATAGGCCTTGATTTTCTCTGTCTCTCTTTCAAACACACACACACGAACACGTATATTACAAAAGTGCCCAACAGGAACCAGTTGAACGTCGTTTATTTAAGATGTTCTGGCAGTTAAAAGCCGTTTATTACAAGGTTTCCGCTTGTTAAACCGCGTTCATTTAGAGGTTCCCGATGTGGCGGAACACAACATTAAATCTCCAGGTACATGGTGTTGCATTCGTTCCAAAGCATCGAAGGCAGGCGCTTTAAGACAAACTGTCAAGCAACGACGGCGCCTGCGGCCTTCGCGTGCATTCGTTACAAAGAGAAACTTTAGGCTACCTACACGCTTTCATTCGTTAAACCAACGTTTCCTTCGTTACGAGCACAACAACAGAAAACGAAGCAGTGCCTGCTGGCAACGAAAATGCATTTTAGCCGACCGTTAACAAAGAGAAACGTTATGCTGCTGCCTACACGCGTTCATTCGTTAAACCAACGTTACTTTCGTTCAGTTCACAACAGCATCAGACAAAGGAGTGCCTGCTGGCAACGGGAATGCCTTTACCCGGTCGACCTGAAGCGAGACAAACGGAGTTGAACGCCAAAACGAATGCACTCACGTTGTACTTTCAAGTGAAACTTCAGTCGCCCTTGGGATGAAATACTTATCTTACTACTAACATGTATTCGAAGAAAACCAAATAACCTTTGATTGTGGCATTGTAAAAGGTGCGCAGGAACGCCTTTAACAAAACTGATCAATTGTGGCATTGTAAAAGGTGCGCAGGAACGTCTTTAATTTGAGAATAGCGCACAGTATAGCACGAAAGGTCATGGTCATGCCTGTCTCGCTGCATGTGTGTGTGTGTGTGTGTGTGTGTGTCTGCTGTCTGCCGGTCTCTCTGCCTGCCGGTCTCTCTGCCTGCCTGTCCCTCTGCCCTCACGCCGAGCCGCATGCGCAGCGCAGCGCACCGCACCGCACCGCCACGCCAATAGCCCGTGCCGTCTCCGGCTCCCCAGCTCGCAGCGTGAAGTAGGCATCGCTTCTCGGCCTTTTGGCTAAGATCAAGTGTAGTATCTGTTCTTATCAGTTTAATATCTGATACGTCCCCTATCTGGGGACCATATATTAAATGGATTTTTGAGCCGCGGAGATGGAAGCGGGGCTTGCTCCGTCCACTCCACGCATCGACCTGGTATTGCAGTGTTTCCAGGAACGGTGCGCTCCCTTTTTCGGGGATCAAATGATGTTTAAAAGCAGTACATTTAAGAGAGTAAAACAACAAACTTAACACGTGTTGCTATTTGTCAGAACACACGCGGAAATATATGCGCGCGAGCTCGTGTGTGTCTCTTTTCTTTGTGTGTGAAAAGATCTGTTTAGAAACGCCAGCGCTTGGTTTAGACTCTAGTTAAATCGAAGAAGAAATCCAAAAACAGACAAAGTGTTACGTTTCCTGACCCAAATGTAACACGTTAAGCATATGTGGACGGTCGGTTTCAAAGTTGCCTTCATGCGCGTTCCTTCATGTGTTATACGGAGAAATAGATTGAAACGTTCTGCTGAACGGGCCCGAAACGGTCTTAAATTAGGGTCAACGTTGATGTGCATTGAAGCGGCAAGAACGGTCCATCTGGCCTGAGAGTGGGCAACTCATACTTACCTGGCAGGGGAGATACCATGATCAGGAAGGTGGTTCACCCAGGGTGAGGCTCGGCCATTGCACTCCGGTTGTGCTGACCCCTGCGAATTCCCCAAATGTGGGAATCTCGACTGCATAATTTCTGGTAGTGGGGGACTGCGTTCGCGCTCTTCCCTGATCAATTGTTTAGAAAAAAGGAGATTCGGCGAGCTCAGCGTGTATATGTAATTCTGGTCCCGCGCTCAAATTTAGGTGCATACACAGGCCTTGATTTTCTCTGTCTCTCTTTCTCACACACATATTACAAAAGTGTCCATCAGGAACCAGTTGAACGCCGTTTATTTAAGGTGTTCAGGCAGTTAAAAGCCTTTTATTTAAAGGTTTCCGCTAGTTAAACACCGTTTATTTAGAGGTTCCCGATGTGGTGGAACACAACATTAAATCTCCAGGTATATGGTGTTGCATTCGTTCCAAAGCAACGAAGGCAGGCGCTTAAAAACAAACTGTCAAGCAACGGCGGCGCCTGCGGCCTTCGCCTGTCTTCGTTACAAAGAGAAACGTTATGCTGCTGCCTATAAGCGTTCATTCGTTAAACCAACGTTTCTTTCGTTGAGTTCACAACAGCATCAAACAAAGGAGTGCCTGCTGACAACAGGAATGCCTTTAACCGGTCGACCTCAGCGTGTATATGCATTCCAGGTCACGTAGTAAACTTTAGGTGTATGTGTATACATAGGCCTTGATTTTCTCTGTCTCTCTTTCAAACACACACACACACGAACACGTATATTACAAAAGTGCCCAACAGGAACCAGTTGAACGTCGTTTATTTAAGATGTTCTGGCAGTTAAAAGCCGTTTATTACAAGGTTTCCGCTTGTTAAACCGCGTTCATTTAGAGGTTCCCGATGTGGCGGAACACAACATTAAATCTCCAGGTACATGGTGTTGCATTCGTTCCAAAGCAACGAAGGCAGGCGCTTTAAGACAAACTGTCAAGCAACGACGGCGCCTGCGGCCTTCGCGTGCATTCGTTACAAAGAGAAACTTTAGGCTACCTACACGCTTTCATTCGTTAAACCAACGTTTCCTTCGTTACGAGCACAACAACAGAAAACGAAGCAGTGCCTGCTGACAACAGGAATGCCTTTAACCGGTCGACCTCAGCGTGTATATGCATTCCAGGTCACGTAGTAAACTTTAGGTGTATGTGTATACATAGGCCTTGATTTTCTCTGTCTCTCTTTCAAACACACACACACGAACACGTATATTACAAAAGTGCCCAACAGGAACCAGTTGAACGTCGTTTATTTAAGATGTTCTGGCAGTTAAAAGCCGTTTATTACAAGGTTTCCGCTTGTTAAACCGCGTTCATTTAGAGGTTCCCGATGTGGCGGAACACAACATTAAATCTCCAGGTACATGGTGTTGCATTCGTTCCAAAGCATCGAAGGCAGGCGCTTTAAGACAAACTGTCAAGCAACGACGGCGCCTGCGGCCTTCGCGTGCATTCGTTACAAAGAGAAACTTTAGGCTACCTACACGCTTTCATTCGTTAAACCAACGTTTCCTTCGTTACGAGCACAACAACAGAAAACGAAGCAGTGCCTGCTGGCAACGAAAATGCATTTTAGCCGACCGTTAACAAAGAGAAACGTTATGCTGCTGCCTACACGCGTTCATTCGTTAAACCAACGTTACTTTCGTTCAGTTCACAACAGCATCAGACAAAGGAGTGCCTGCTGGCAACGGGAATGCCTTTACCCGGTCGACCTGAAGCGAGACAAACGGAGTTGAACGCCAAAACGAATGCACTCACGTTGTACTTTCAAGTGAAACTTCAGTCGCCCTTGGGATGAAATACTTATCTTACTACTAACATGTATTCGAAGAAAACCAAATAACCTTTGATTGTGGCATTGTAAAAGGTGCGCAGGAACGCCTTTAACAAAACTGATCAATTGTGGCATTGTAAAAGGTGCGCAGGAACGTCTTTAATTTGAGAATAGCGCACAGTATAGCACGAAAGGTCATGGTCATGCCTGTCTCGCTGCATGTGTGTGTGTGTGTGTGTGTGTGTCTGCTGTCTGCCGGTCTCTCTGCCTGCCGGTCTCTCTGCCTGCCTGTCCCTCTGCCCTCACGCCGAGCCGCATGCGCAGCGCAGCGCACCGCACCGCACCGCCACGCCAATAGCCCGTGCCGTCTCCGGCTCCCCAGCTCGCAGCGTGAAGTAGGCATCGCTTCTCGGCCTTTTGGCTAAGATCAAGTGTAGTATCTGTTCTTATCAGTTTAATATCTGATACGTCCCCTATCTGGGGACCATATATTAAATGGATTTTTGAGCCGCGGAGATGGAAGCGGGGCTTGCTCCGTCCACTCCACGCATCGACCTGGTATTGCAGTGTTTCCAGGAACGGTGCGCTCCCTTTTTCGGGGATCAAATGATGTTTAAAAGCAGTACATTTAAGAGAGTAAAACAACAAACTTAACACGTGTTGCTATTTGTCAGAACACACGCGGAAATATATGCGCGCGAGCTCGTGTGTGTCTCTTTTCTTTGTGTGTGAAAAGATCTGTTTAGAAACGCCAGCGCTTGGTTTAGACTCTAGTTAAATCGAAGAAGAAATCCAAAAACAGACAAAGTGTTACGTTTCCTGACCCAAATGTAACACGTTAAGCATATGTGGACGGTCGGTTTCAAAGTTGCCTTCATGCGCGTTCCTTCATGTGTTATACGGAGAAATAGATTGAAACGTTCTGCTGAACGGGCCCGAAACGGTCTTAAATTAGGGTCAACGTTGATGTGCATTGAAGCGGCAAGAACGGTCCATCTGGCCTGAGAGTGGGCAACTCATACTTACCTGGCAGGGGAGATACCATGATCAGGAAGGTGGTTCACCCAGGGTGAGGCTCGGCCATTGCACTCCGGTTGTGCTGACCCCTGCGAATTCCCCAAATGTGGGAATCTCGACTGCATAATTTCTGGTAGTGGGGGACTGCGTTCGCGCTCTTCCCTGATCAATTGTTTAGAAAAAAGGAGATTCGGCGAGCTCAGCGTGTATATGTAATTCTGGTCCCGCGCTCAAATTTAGGTGCATACACAGGCCTTGATTTTCTCTGTCTCTCTTTCTCACACACATATTACAAAAGTGTCCATCAGGAACCAGTTGAACGCCGTTTATTTAAGGTGTTCAGGCAGTTAAAAGCCTTTTATTTAAAGGTTTCCGCTAGTTAAACACCGTTTATTTAGAGGTTCCCGATGTGGTGGAACACAACATTAAATCTCCAGGTATATGGTGTTGCATTCGTTCCAAAGCAACGAAGGCAGGCGCTTAAAAACAAACTGTCAAGCAACGGCGGCGCCTGCGGCCTTCGCCTGTCTTCGTTACAAAGAGAAACGTTATGCTGCTGCCTATAAGCGTTCATTCGTTAAACCAACGTTTCTTTCGTTGAGTTCACAACAGCATCAAACAAAGGAGTGCCTGCTGACAACAGGAATGCCTTTAACCGGTCGACCTCAGCGTGTATATGCATTCCAGGTCACGTAGTAAACTTTAGGTGTATGTGTATACATAGGCCTTGATTTTCTCTGTCTCTCTTTCAAACACACACACACACGAACACGTATATTACAAAAGTGCCCAACAGGAACCAGTTGAACGTCGTTTATTTAAGATGTTCTGGCAGTTAAAAGCCGTTTATTACAAGGTTTCCGCTTGTTAAACCGCGTTCATTTAGAGGTTCCCGATGTGGCGGAACACAACATTAAATCTCCAGGTACATGGTGTTGCATTCGTTCCAAAGCAACGAAGGCAGGCGCTTTAAGACAAACTGTCAAGCAACGACGGCGCCTGCGGCCTTCGCGTGCATTCGTTACAAAGAGAAACTTTAGGCTACCTACACGCTTTCATTCGTTAAACCAACGTTTCCTTCGTTACGAGCACAACAACAGAAAACGAAGCAGTGCCTGCTGACAACAGGAATGCCTTTAACCGGTCGACCTCAGCGTGTATATGCATTCCAGGTCACGTAGTAAACTTTAGGTGTATGTGTATACATAGGCCTTGATTTTCTCTGTCTCTCTTTCAAACACACACACAAACACGTATATTACAAAAGTGCCCAACAGGAACCAGTTGAACGTCGTTTATTTAAGATGTTCTGGCAGTTAAAAGCCGTTTATTACAAGGTTTCCGCTTGTTAAACCGCGTTCATTTAGAGGTTCCCGATGTGGCGGAACACAACATTAAATCTCCAGGTACATGGTGTTGCATTCGTTCCAAAGCATCGAAGGCAGGCGCTTTAAGACAAACTGTCAAGCAACGACGGCGCCTGCGGCCTTCGCGTGCATTCGTTACAAAGAGAAACTTTAGGCTACCTACACGCTTTCATTCGTTAAACCAACGTTTCCTTCGTTACGAGCACAACAACAGAAAACGAAGCAGTGCCTGCTGGCAACGAAAATGCATTTTAGCCGACCGTTAACAAAGAGAAACGTTATGCTGCTGCCTACACGCGTTCATTCGTTAAACCAACGTTACTTTCGTTCAGTTCACAACAGCATCAGACAAAGGAGTGCCTGCTGGCAACGGGAATGCCTTTACCCGGTCGACCTGAAGCGAGACAAACGGAGTTGAACGCCAAAACGAATGCACTCACGTTGTACTTTCAAGTGAAACTTCAGTCGCCCTTGGGATGAAATACTTATCTTACTACTAACATGTATTCGAAGAAAACCAAATAACCTTTGATTGTGGCATTGTAAAAGGTGCGCAGGAACGCCTTTAACAAAACTGATCAATTGTGGCATTGTAAAAGGTGCGCAGGAACGTCTTTAATTTGAGAATAGCGCACAGTATAGCACGAAAGGTCATGGTCATGCCTGTCTCGCTGCATGTGTGTGTGTGTGTGTGTGTGTGTGTCTGCTGTCTGCCGGTCTCTCTGCCTGCCGGTCTCTCTGCCTGCCTGTCCCTCTGCCCTCACGCCGAGCCGCATGCGCAGCGCACCGCACCGCACCGCACCGCCACGCCAATAGCCCGTGCCGTCTCCGGCTCCCCAGCTCGCAGCGTGAAGTAGGCATCGCTTCTCGGCCTTTTGGCTAAGATCAAGTGTAGTATCTGTTCTTATCAGTTTAATATCTGATACGTCCCCTATCTGGGGACCATATATTAAATGGATTTTTGAGCCGCGGAGATGGAAGCGGGGCTTGCTCCGTCCACTCCACGCATCGACCTGGTATTGCAGTGTTTCCAGGAACGGTGCGCTCCCTTTTTCGGGGATCAAATGATGTTTAAAAGCAGTACATTTAAGAGAGTAAAACAACAAACTTAACACGTGTTGCTATTTGTCAGAACACACGCGGAAATATATGCGCGCGAGCTCGTGTGTGTCTCTTTTCTTTGTGTGTGAAAAGATCTGTTTAGAAACGCCAGCGCTTGGTTTAGACTCTAGTTAAATCGAAGAAGAAATCCAAAAACAGACAAAGTGTTACGTTTCCTGACCCAAATGTAACACGTTAAGCATATGTGGACGGTCGGTTTCAAAGTTGCCTTCATGCGCGTTCCTTCATGTGTTATACGGAGAAATAGATTGAAACGTTCTGCTGAACGGGCCCGAAACGGTCTTAAATTAGGGTCAACGTTGATGTGCATTGAAGCGGCAAGAACGGTCCATCTGGCCTGAGAGTGGGCAACTCATACTTACCTGGCAGGGGAGATACCATGATCAGGAAGGTGGTTCACCCAGGGTGAGGCTCGGCCATTGCACTCCGGTTGTGCTGACCCCTGCGAATTCCCCAAATGTGGGAATCTCGACTGCATAATTTCTGGTAGTGGGGGACTGCGTTCGCGCTCTTCCCTGATCAATTGTTTAGAAAAAAGGAGATTCGGCGAGCTCAGCGTGTATATGTAATTCTGGTCCCGCGCTCAAATTTAGGTGCATACACAGGCCTTGATTTTCTCTGTCTCTCTTTCTCACACACATATTACAAAAGTGTCCATCAGGAACCAGTTGAACGCCGTTTATTTAAGGTGTTCAGGCAGTTAAAAGCCTTTTATTTAAAGGTTTCCGCTAGTTAAACCCGTTTATTTAGAGGTTCCCGATGTGGTGGAACACAACATTAAATCTCCAGGTATATGGTGTTGCATTCGTTCCAAAGCAACGAAGGCAGGCGCTTAAAAACAAACTGTCAAGCAACGGCGGCGCCTGCGGCCTTCGCCTGTCTTCGTTACAAAGAGAAACGTTATGCTGCTGCCTATAAGCGTTCATTCGTTAAACCAACGTTTCTTTCGTTGAGTTCACAACAGCATCAAACAAAGGAGTGCCTGCTGACAACAGGAATGCCTTTAACCGGTCGACCTCAGCGTGTATATGCATTCCAGGTCACGTAGTAAACTTTAGGTGTATGTGTATACATAGGCCTTGATTTTCTCTGTCTCTCTTTCAAACACACACACACACGAACACGTATATTACAAAAGTGCCCAACAGGAACCAGTTGAACGTCGTTTATTTAAGATGTTCTGGCAGTTAAAAGCCGTTTATTACAAGGTTTCCGCTTGTTAAACCGCGTTCATTTAGAGGTTCCCGATGTGGCGGAACACAACATTAAATCTCCAGGTACATGGTGTTGCATTCGTTCCAAAGCAACGAAGGCAGGCGCTTTAAGACAAACTGTCAAGCAACGACGGCGCCTGCGGCCTTCGCGTGCATTCGTTACAAAGAGAAACTTTAGGCTACCTACACGCTTTCATTCGTTAAACCAACGTTTCCTTCGTTACGAGCACAACAACAGAAAACGAAGCAGTGCCTGCTGGCAACGAAAATGCATTTTAGCCGACCGTTAACAAAGAGAAACGTTATGCTGCTGCCTACACGCGTTCATTCGTTAAACCAACGTTACTTTCGTTCAGTTCACAACAGCATCAGACAAAGGAGTGCCTGCTGGCAACGGGAATGCCTTTACCCGGTCGACCTGAAGCGAGACAAACGGAGTTGAACGCCAAAACGAATGCACTCACGTTGTACTTTCAAGTGAAACTTCAGTCGCCCTTGGGATGAAATACTTATCTTACTACTAACATGTATTCGAAGAAAACCAAATAACCTTTGATTGTGGCATTGTAAAAGGTGCGCAGGAACGCCTTTAACAAAACTGATCAATTGTGGCATTGTAAAAGGTGCGCAGGAACGTCTTTAATTTGAGAATAGCGCACAGTATAGCACGAAAGGTCATGGTCATGCCTGTCTCGCTGCATGTGTGTGTGTGTGTGTGTGTGTGTCTGCTGTCTGCCGGTCTCTCTGCCTGCCGGTCTCTCTGCCTGCCTGTCCCTCTGCCCTCACGCCGAGCCGCATGCGCAGCGCAGCGCACCGCACCGCACCGCCACGCCAATAGCCCGTGCCGTCTCCGGCTCCCCAGCTCGCAGCGTGAAGTAGGCATCGCTTCTCGGCCTTTTGGCTAAGATCAAGTGTAGTATCTGTTCTTATCAGTTTAATATCTGATACGTCCCCTATCTGGGGACCATATATTAAATGGATTTTTGAGCCGCGGAGATGGAAGCGGGGCTTGCTCCGTCCACTCCACGCATCGACCTGGTATTGCAGTGTTTCCAGGAACGGTGCGCTCCCTTTTTCGGGGATCAAATGATGTTTAAAAGCAGTACATTTAAGAGAGTAAAACAACAAACTTAACACGTGTTGCTATTTGTCAGAACACACGCGGAAATATATGCGCGCGAGCTCGTGTGTGTCTCTTTTCTTTGTGTGTGAAAAGATCTGTTTAGAAACGCCAGCGCTTGGTTTAGACTCTAGTTAAATCGAAGAAGAAATCCAAAAACAGACAAAGTGTTACGTTTCCTGACCCAAATGTAACACGTTAAGCATATGTGGACGGTCGGTTTCAAAGTTGCCTTCATGCGCGTTCCTTCATGTGTTATACGGAGAAATAGATTGAAACGTTCTGCTGAACGGGCCCGAAACGGTCTTAAATTAGGGTCAACGTTGATGTGCATTGAAGCGGCAAGAACGGTCCATCTGGCCTGAGAGTGGGCAACTCATACTTACCTGGCAGGGGAGATACCATGATCAGGAAGGTGGTTCACCCAGGGTGAGGCTCGGCCATTGCACTCCGGTTGTGCTGACCCCTGCGAATTCCCCAAATGTGGGAATCTCGACTGCATAATTTCTGGTAGTGGGGGACTGCGTTCGCGCTCTTCCCTGATCAATTGTTTAGAAAAAAGGAGATTCGGCGAGCTCAGCGTGTATATGTAATTCTGGTCCCGCGCTCAAATTTAGGTGCATACACAGGCCTTGATTTTCTCTGTCTCTCTTTCTCACACACATATTACAAAAGTGTCCATCAGGAACCAGTTGAACGCCGTTTATTTAAGGTGTTCAGGCAGTTAAAAGCCTTTTATTTAAAGGTTTCCGCTAGTTAAACCGTTTATTTAGAGGTTCCCGATGTGGTGGAACACAACATTAAATCTCCAGGTATATGGTGTTGCATTCGTTCCAAAGCAACGAAGGCAGGCGCTTAAAAACAAACTGTCAAGCAACGGCGGCGCCTGCGGCCTTCGCCTGTCTTCGTTACAAAGAGAAACGTTATGCTGCTGCCTATAAGCGTTCATTCGTTAAACCAACGTTTCTTTCGTTGAGTTCACAACAGCATCAAACAAAGGAGTGCCTGCTGACAACAGGAATGCCTTTAACCGGTCGACCTCAGCGTGTATATGCATTCCAGGTCACGTAGTAAACTTTAGGTGTATGTGTATACATAGGCCTTGATTTTCTCTGTCTCTCTTTCAAACACACACACACACGAACACGTATATTACAAAAGTGCCCAACAGGAACCAGTTGAACGTCGTTTATTTAAGATGTTCTGGCAGTTAAAAGCCGTTTATTACAAGGTTTCCGCTTGTTAAACCGCGTTCATTTAGAGGTTCCCGATGTGGCGGAACACAACATTAAATCTCCAGGTACATGGTGTTGCATTCGTTCCAAAGCAACGAAGGCAGGCGCTTTAAGACAAACTGTCAAGCAACGACGGCGCCTGCGGCCTTCGCGTGCATTCGTTACAAAGAGAAACTTTAGGCTACCTACACGCTTTCATTCGTTAAACCAACGTTTCCTTCGTTACGAGCACAACAACAGAAAACGAAGCAGTGCCTGCTGGCAACGAAAATGCATTTTAGCCGACCGTTAACAAAGAGAAACGTTATGCTGCTGCCTACACGCGTTCATTCGTTAAACCAACGTTACTTTCGTTCAGTTCACAACAGCATCAGACAAAGGAGTGCCTGCTGGCAACGGGAATGCCTTTACCCGGTCGACCTGAAGCGAGACAAACGGAGTTGAACGCCAAAACGAATGCACTCACGTTGTACTTTCAAGTGAAACTTCAGTCGCCCTTGGGATGAAATACTTATCTTACTACTAACATGTATTCGAAGAAAACCAAATAACCTTTGATTGTGGCATTGTAAAAGGTGCGCAGGAACGCCTTTAACAAAACTGATCAATTGTGGCATTGTAAAAGGTGCGCAGGAACGTCTTTAATTTGAGAATAGCGCACAGTATAGCACGAAAGGTCATGGTCATGCCTGTCTCGCTGCATGTGTGTGTGTGTGTGTGTGTGTGTCTGCTGTCTGCCGGTCTCTCTGCCTGCCGGTCTCTCTGCCTGCCTGTCCCTCTGCCCTCACGCCGAGCCGCATGCGCAGCGCACCGCACCGCACCGCCACGCCAATAGCCCGTGCCGTCTCCGGCTCCCCAGCTCGCAGCGTGAAGTAGGCATCGCTTCTCGGCCTTTTGGCTAAGATCAAGTGTAGTATCTGTTCTTATCAGTTTAATATCTGATACGTCCCCTATCTGGGGACCATATATTAAATGGATTTTTGAGCCGCGGAGATGGAAGCGGGGCTTGCTCCGTCCACTCCACGCATCGACCTGGTATTGCAGTGTTTCCAGGAACGGTGCGCTCCCTTTTTCGGGGATCAAATGATGTTTAAAAGCAGTACATTTAAGAGAGTAAAACAACAAACTTAACACGTGTTGCTATTTGTCAGAACACACGCGGAAATATATGCGCGCGAGCTCGTGTGTGTCTCTTTTCTTTGTGTGTGAAAAGATCTGTTTAGAAACGCCAGCGCTTGGTTTAGACTCTAGTTAAATCGAAGAAGAAATCCAAAAACAGACAAAGTGTTACGTTTCCTGACCCAAATGTAACACGTTAAGCATATGTGGACGGTCGGTTTCAAAGTTGCCTTCATGCGCGTTCCTTCATGTGTTATACGGAGAAATAGATTGAAACGTTCTGCTGAACGGGCCCGAAACGGTCTTAAATTAGGGTCAACGTTGATGTGCATTGAAGCGGCAAGAACGGTCCATCTGGCCTGAGAGTGGGCAACTCATACTTACCTGGCAGGGGAGATACCATGATCAGGAAGGTGGTTCACCCAGGGTGAGGCTCGGCCATTGCACTCCGGTTGTGCTGACCCCTGCGAATTCCCCAAATGTGGGAATCTCGACTGCATAATTTCTGGTAGTGGGGGACTGCGTTCGCGCTCTTCCCTGATCAATTGTTTAGAAAAAAGGAGATTCGGCGAGCTCAGCGTGTATATGTAATTCTGGTCCCGCGCTCAAATTTAGGTGCATACACAGGCCTTGATTTTCTCTGTCTCTCTTTCTCACACACATATTACAAAAGTGTCCATCAGGAACCAGTTGAACGCCGTTTATTTAAGGTGTTCAGGCAGTTAAAAGCCTTTTATTTAAAGGTTTCCGCTAGTTAAACCCCGTTTATTTAGAGGTTCCCGATGTGGTGGAACACAACATTAAATCTCCAGGTATATGGTGTTGCATTCGTTCCAAAGCAACGAAGGCAGGCGCTTAAAAACAAACTGTCAAGCAACGGCGGCGCCTGCGGCCTTCGCCTGTCTTCGTTACAAAGAGAAACGTTATGCTGCTGCCTATAAGCGTTCATTCGTTAAACCAACGTTTCTTTCGTTGAGTTCACAACAGCATCAAACAAAGGAGTGCCTGCTGACAACAGGAATGCCTTTAACCGGTCGACCTCAGCGTGTATATGCATTCCAGGTCACGTAGTAAACTTTAGGTGTATGTGTATACATAGGCCTTGATTTTCTCTGTCTCTCTTTCAAACACACACACACACGAACACGTATATTACAAAAGTGCCCAACAGGAACCAGTTGAACGTCGTTTATTTAAGATGTTCTGGCAGTTAAAAGCCGTTTATTACAAGGTTTCCGCTTGTTAAACCGCGTTCATTTAGAGGTTCCCGATGTGGCGGAACACAACATTAAATCTCCAGGTACATGGTGTTGCATTCGTTCCAAAGCAACGAAGGCAGGCGCTTTAAGACAAACTGTCAAGCAACGACGGCGCCTGCGGCCTTCGCGTGCATTCGTTACAAAGAGAAACTTTAGGCTACCTACACGCTTTCATTCGTTAAACCAACGTTTCCTTCGTTACGAGCACAACAACAGAAAACGAAGCAGTGCCTGCTGACAACAGGAATGCCTTTAACCGGTCGACCTCAGCGTGTATATGCATTCCAGGTCACGTAGTAAACTTTAGGTGTATGTGTATACATAGGCCTTGATTTTCTCTGTCTCTCTTTCACACACACACACGAACACGTATATTACAAAAGTGCCCAACAGGAACCAGTTGAACGTCGTTTATTTAAGATGTTCTGGCAGTTAAAAGCCGTTTATTACAAGGTTTCCGCTTGTTAAACCGCGTTCATTTAGAGGTTCCCGATGTGGCGGAACACAACATTAAATCTCCAGGTACATGGTGTTGCATTCGTTCCAAAGCATCGAAGGCAGGCGCTTTAAGACAAACTGTCAAGCAACGACGGCGCCTGCGGCCTTCGCGTGCATTCGTTACAAAGAGAAACTTTAGGCTACCTACACGCTTTCATTCGTTAAACCAACGTTTCCTTCGTTACGAGCACAACAACAGAAAACGAAGCAGTGCCTGCTGGCAACGAAAATGCATTTTAGCCGACCGTTAACAAAGAGAAACGTTATGCTGCTGCCTACACGCGTTCATTCGTTAAACCAACGTTACTTTCGTTCAGTTCACAACAGCATCAGACAAAGGAGTGCCTGCTGGCAACGGGAATGCCTTTACCCGGTCGACCTGAAGCGAGACAAACGGAGTTGAACGCCAAAACGAATGCACTCACGTTGTACTTTCAAGTGAAACTTCAGTCGCCCTTGGGATGAAATACTTATCTTACTACTAACATGTATTCGAAGAAAACCAAATAACCTTTGATTGTGGCATTGTAAAAGGTGCGCAGGAACGCCTTTAACAAAACTGATCAATTGTGGCATTGTAAAAGGTGCGCAGGAACGTCTTTAATTTGAGAATAGCGCACAGTATAGCACGAAAGGTCATGGTCATGCCTGTCTCGCTGCATGTGTGTGTGTGTGTGTGTGTGTGTGTCTGCTGTCTGCCGGTCTCTCTGCCTGCCGGTCTCTCTGCCTGCCTGTCCCTCTGCCCTCACGCCGAGCCGCATGCGCAGCGCACCGCACCGCACCGCACCGCCACGCCAATAGCCCGTGCCGTCTCCGGCTCCCCAGCTCGCAGCGTGAAGTAGGCATCGCTTCTCGGCCTTTTGGCTAAGATCAAGTGTAGTATCTGTTCTTATCAGTTTAATATCTGATACGTCCCCTATCTGGGGACCATATATTAAATGGATTTTTGAGCCGCGGAGATGGAAGCGGGGCTTGCTCCGTCCACTCCACGCATCGACCTGGTATTGCAGTGTTTCCAGGAACGGTGCGCTCCCTTTTTCGGGGATCAAATGATGTTTAAAAGCAGTACATTTAAGAGAGTAAAACAACAAACTTAACACGTGTTGCTATTTGTCAGAACACACGCGGAAATATATGCGCGCGAGCTCGTGTGTGTCTCTTTTCTTTGTGTGTGAAAAGATCTGTTTAGAAACGCCAGCGCTTGGTTTAGACTCTAGTTAAATCGAAGAAGAAATCCAAAAACAGACAAAGTGTTACGTTTCCTGACCCAAATGTAACACGTTAAGCATATGTGGACGGTCGGTTTCAAAGTTGCCTTCATGCGCGTTCCTTCATGTGTTATACGGAGAAATAGATTGAAACGTTCTGCTGAACGGGCCCGAAACGGTCTTAAATTAGGGTCAACGTTGATGTGCATTGAAGCGGCAAGAACGGTCCATCTGGCCTGAGAGTGGGCAACTCATACTTACCTGGCAGGGGAGATACCATGATCAGGAAGGTGGTTCACCCAGGGTGAGGCTCGGCCATTGCACTCCGGTTGTGCTGACCCCTGCGAATTCCCCAAATGTGGGAATCTCGACTGCATAATTTCTGGTAGTGGGGGACTGCGTTCGCGCTCTTCCCTGATCAATTGTTTAGAAAAAAGGAGATTCGGCGAGCTCAGCGTGTATATGTAATTCTGGTCCCGCGCTCAAATTTAGGTGCATACACAGGCCTTGATTTTCTCTGTCTCTCTTTCTCACACACATATTACAAAAGTGTCCATCAGGAACCAGTTGAACGCCGTTTATTTAAGGTGTTCAGGCAGTTAAAAGCCTTTTATTTAAAGGTTTCCGCTAGTTAAACACCGTTTATTTAGAGGTTCCCGATGTGGTGGAACACAACATTAAATCTCCAGGTATATGGTGTTGCATTCGTTCCAAAGCAACGAAGGCAGGCGCTTAAAAACAAACTGTCAAGCAACGGCGGCGCCTGCGGCCTTCGCCTGTCTTCGTTACAAAGAGAAACGTTATGCTGCTGCCTATAAGCGTTCATTCGTTAAACCAACGTTTCTTTCGTTGAGTTCACAACAGCATCAAACAAAGGAGTGCCTGCTGACAACAGGAATGCCTTTAACCGGTCGACCTCAGCGTGTATATGCATTCCAGGTCACGTAGTAAACTTTAGGTGTATGTGTATACATAGGCCTTGATTTTCTCTGTCTCTCTTTCAAACACACACACACACGAACACGTATATTACAAAAGTGCCCAACAGGAACCAGTTGAACGTCGTTTATTTAAGATGTTCTGGCAGTTAAAAGCCGTTTATTACAAGGTTTCCGCTTGTTAAACCGCGTTCATTTAGAGGTTCCCGATGTGGCGGAACACAACATTAAATCTCCAGGTACATGGTGTTGCATTCGTTCCAAAGCAACGAAGGCAGGCGCTTTAAGACAAACTGTCAAGCAACGACGGCGCCTGCGGCCTTCGCGTGCATTCGTTACAAAGAGAAACTTTAGGCTACCTACACGCTTTCATTCGTTAAACCAACGTTTCCTTCGTTACGAGCACAACAACAGAAAACGAAGCAGTGCCTGCTGACAACAGGAATGCCTTTAACCGGTCGACCTCAGCGTGTATATGCATTCCAGGTCACGTAGTAAACTTTAGGTGTATGTGTATACATAGGCCTTGATTTTCTCTGTCTCTCTTTCAAACACACACGAACACGTATATTACAAAAGTGCCCAACAGGAACCAGTTGAACGTCGTTTATTTAAGATGTTCTGGCAGTTAAAAGCCGTTTATTACAAGGTTTCCGCTTGTTAAACCGCGTTCATTTAGAGGTTCCCGATGTGGCGGAACACAACATTAAATCTCCAGGTACATGGTGTTGCATTCGTTCCAAAGCATCGAAGGCAGGCGCTTTAAGACAAACTGTCAAGCAACGACGGCGCCTGCGGCCTTCGCGTGCATTCGTTACAAAGAGAAACTTTAGGCTACCTACACGCTTTCATTCGTTAAACCAACGTTTCCTTCGTTACGAGCACAACAACAGAAAACGAAGCAGTGCCTGCTGGCAACGAAAATGCATTTTAGCCGACCGTTAACAAAGAGAAACGTTATGCTGCTGCCTACACGCGTTCATTCGTTAAACCAACGTTACTTTCGTTCAGTTCACAACAGCATCAGACAAAGGAGTGCCTGCTGGCAACGGGAATGCCTTTACCCGGTCGACCTGAAGCGAGACAAACGGAGTTGAACGCCAAAACGAATGCACTCACGTTGTACTTTCAAGTGAAACTTCAGTCGCCCTTGGGATGAAATACTTATCTTACTACTAACATGTATTCGAAGAAAACCAAATAACCTTTGATTGTGGCATTGTAAAAGGTGCGCAGGAACGCCTTTAACAAAACTGATCAATTGTGGCATTGTAAAAGGTGCGCAGGAACGTCTTTAATTTGAGAATAGCGCACAGTATAGCACGAAAGGTCATGGTCATGCCTGTCTCGCTGCATGTGTGTGTGTGTGTGTGTGTGTGTGTCTGCTGTCTGCCGGTCTCTCTGCCTGCCGGTCTCTCTGCCTGCCTGTCCCTCTGCCCTCACGCCGAGCCGCATGCGCAGCGCACCGCACCGCACCGCACCGCCACGCCAATAGCCCGTGCCGTCTCCGGCTCCCCAGCTCGCAGCGTGAAGTAGGCATCGCTTCTCGGCCTTTTGGCTAAGATCAAGTGTAGTATCTGTTCTTATCAGTTTAATATCTGATACGTCCCCTATCTGGGGACCATATATTAAATGGATTTTTGAGCCGCGGAGATGGAAGCGGGGCTTGCTCCGTCCACTCCACGCATCGACCTGGTATTGCAGTGTTTCCAGGAACGGTGCGCTCCCTTTTTCGGGGATCAAATGATGTTTAAAAGCAGTACATTTAAGAGAGTAAAACAACAAACTTAACACGTGTTGCTATTTGTCAGAACACACGCGGAAATATATGCGCGCGAGCTCGTGTGTGTCTCTTTTCTTTGTGTGTGAAAAGATCTGTTTAGAAACGCCAGCGCTTGGTTTAGACTCTAGTTAAATCGAAGAAGAAATCCAAAAACAGACAAAGTGTTACGTTTCCTGACCCAAATGTAACACGTTAAGCATATGTGGACGGTCGGTTTCAAAGTTGCCTTCATGCGCGTTCCTTCATGTGTTATACGGAGAAATAGATTGAAACGTTCTGCTGAACGGGCCCGAAACGGTCTTAAATTAGGGTCAACGTTGATGTGCATTGAAGCGGCAAGAACGGTCCATCTGGCCTGAGAGTGGGCAACTCATACTTACCTGGCAGGGGAGATACCATGATCAGGAAGGTGGTTCACCCAGGGTGAGGCTCGGCCATTGCACTCCGGTTGTGCTGACCCCTGCGAATTCCCCAAATGTGGGAATCTCGACTGCATAATTTCTGGTAGTGGGGGACTGCGTTCGCGCTCTTCCCTGATCAATTGTTTAGAAAAAAGGAGATTCGGCGAGCTCAGCGTGTATATGTAATTCTGGTCCCGCGCTCAAATTTAGGTGCATACACAGGCCTTGATTTTCTCTGTCTCTCTTTCTCACACACATATTACAAAAGTGTCCATCAGGAACCAGTTGAACGCCGTTTATTTAAGGTGTTCAGGCAGTTAAAAGCCTTTTATTTAAAGGTTTCCGCTAGTTAAACACCGTTTATTTAGAGGTTCCCGATGTGGTGGAACACAACATTAAATCTCCAGGTATATGGTGTTGCATTCGTTCCAAAGCAACGAAGGCAGGCGCTTAAAAACAAACTGTCAAGCAACGGCGGCGCCTGCGGCCTTCGCCTGTCTTCGTTACAAAGAGAAACGTTATGCTGCTGCCTATAAGCGTTCATTCGTTAAACCAACGTTTCTTTCGTTGAGTTCACAACAGCATCAAACAAAGGAGTGCCTGCTGACAACAGGAATGCCTTTAACCGGTCGACCTCAGCGTGTATATGCATTCCAGGTCACGTAGTAAACTTTAGGTGTATGTGTATACATAGGCCTTGATTTTCTCTGTCTCTCTTTCAAACACACACACACACGAACACGTATATTACAAAAGTGCCCAACAGGAACCAGTTGAACGTCGTTTATTTAAGATGTTCTGGCAGTTAAAAGCCGTTTATTACAAGGTTTCCGCTTGTTAAACCGCGTTCATTTAGAGGTTCCCGATGTGGCGGAACACAACATTAAATCTCCAGGTACATGGTGTTGCATTCGTTCCAAAGCAACGAAGGCAGGCGCTTTAAGACAAACTGTCAAGCAACGACGGCGCCTGCGGCCTTCGCGTGCATTCGTTACAAAGAGAAACTTTAGGCTACCTACACGCTTTCATTCGTTAAACCAACGTTTCCTTCGTTACGAGCACAACAACAGAAAACGAAGCAGTGCCTGCTGACAACAGGAATGCCTTTAACCGGTCGACCTCAGCGTGTATATGCATTCCAGGTCACGTAGTAAACTTTAGGTGTATGTGTATACATAGGCCTTGATTTTCTCTGTCTCTCTTTCAACACACACACACGAACACGTATATTACAAAAGTGCCCAACAGGAACCAGTTGAACGTCGTTTATTTAAGATGTTCTGGCAGTTAAAAGCCGTTTATTACAAGGTTTCCGCTTGTTAAACCGCGTTCATTTAGAGGTTCCCGATGTGGCGGAACACAACATTAAATCTCCAGGTACATGGTGTTGCATTCGTTCCAAAGCATCGAAGGCAGGCGCTTTAAGACAAACTGTCAAGCAACGACGGCGCCTGCGGCCTTCGCGTGCATTCGTTACAAAGAGAAACTTTAGGCTACCTACACGCTTTCATTCGTTAAACCAACGTTTCCTTCGTTACGAGCACAACAACAGAAAACGAAGCAGTGCCTGCTGGCAACGAAAATGCATTTTAGCCGACCGTTAACAAAGAGAAACGTTATGCTGCTGCCTACACGCGTTCATTCGTTAAACCAACGTTACTTTCGTTCAGTTCACAACAGCATCAGACAAAGGAGTGCCTGCTGGCAACGGGAATGCCTTTACCCGGTCGACCTGAAGCGAGACAAACGGAGTTGAACGCCAAAACGAATGCACTCACGTTGTACTTTCAAGTGAAACTTCAGTCGCCCTTGGGATGAAATACTTATCTTACTACTAACATGTATTCGAAGAAAACCAAATAACCTTTGATTGTGGCATTGTAAAAGGTGCGCAGGAACGCCTTTAACAAAACTGATCAATTGTGGCATTGTAAAAGGTGCGCAGGAACGTCTTTAATTTGAGAATAGCGCACAGTATAGCACGAAAGGTCATGGTCATGCCTGTCTCGCTGCATGTGTGTGTGTGTGTGTGTGTGTGTGTCTGCTGTCCGCCGGTCTCTCTGCCTGCCGGTCTCTCTGCCTGCCTGTCCCTCTGCCCTCACGCCGAGCCGCATGCGCAGCGCATCGCACCGCACCGCACCGCCACGCCAATAGCCCGTGCCGTCTCCGGCTCCCCAGCTCGCAGCGTGAAGTAGGCATCGCTTCTCGGCCTTTTGGCTAAGATCAAGTGTAGTATCTGTTCTTATCAGTTTAATATCTGATACGTCCCCTATCTGGGGACCATATATTAAATGGATTTTTGAGCCGCGGAGATGGAAGCGGGGCTTGCTCCGTCCACTCCACGCATCGACCTGGTATTGCAGTGTTTCCAGGAACGGTGCGCTCCCTTTTTCGGGGATCAAATGATGTTTAAAAGCAGTACATTTAAGAGAGTAAAACAACAAACTTAACACGTGTTGCTATTTGTCAGAACACACGCGGAAATATATGCGCGCGAGCTCGTGTGTGTCTCTTTTCTTTGTGTGTGAAAAGATCTGTTTAGAAACGCCAGCGCTTGGTTTAGACTCTAGTTAAATCGAAGAAGAAATCCAAAAACAGACAAAGTGTTACGTTTCCTGACCCAAATGTAACACGTTAAGCATATGTGGACGGTCGGTTTCAAAGTTGCCTTCATGCGCGTTCCTTCATGTGTTATACGGAGAAATAGATTGAAACGTTCTGCTGAACGGGCCCGAAACGGTCTTAAATTAGGGTCAACGTTGATGTGCATTGAAGCGGCAAGAACGGTCCATCTGGCCTGAGAGTGGGCAACTCATACTTACCTGGCAGGGGAGATACCATGATCAGGAAGGTGGTTCACCCAGGGTGAGGCTCGGCCATTGCACTCCGGTTGTGCTGACCCCTGCGAATTCCCCAAATGTGGGAATCTCGACTGCATAATTTCTGGTAGTGGGGGACTGCGTTCGCGCTCTTCCCTGATCAATTGTTTAGAAAAAAGGAGATTCGGCGAGCTCAGCGTGTATATGTAATTCTGGTCCCGCGCTCAAATTTAGGTGCATACACAGGCCTTGATTTTCTCTGTCTCTCTTTCTCACACACATATTACAAAAGTGTCCATCAGGAACCAGTTGAACGCCGTTTATTTAAGGTGTTCAGGCAGTTAAAAGCCTTTTATTTAAAGGTTTCCGCTAGTTAAACACCGTTTATTTAGAGGTTCCCGATGTGGTGGAACACAACATTAAATCTCCAGGTATATGGTGTTGCATTCGTTCCAAAGCAACGAAGGCAGGCGCTTAAAAACAAACTGTCAAGCAACGGCGGCGCCTGCGGCCTTCGCCTGTCTTCGTTACAAAGAGAAACGTTATGCTGCTGCCTATAAGCGTTCATTCGTTAAACCAACGTTTCTTTCGTTGAGTTCACAACAGCATCAAACAAAGGAGTGCCTGCTGACAACAGGAATGCCTTTAACCGGTCGACCTCAGCGTGTATATGCATTCCAGGTCACGTAGTAAACTTTAGGTGTATGTGTATACATAGGCCTTGATTTTCTCTGTCTCTCTTTCAAACACACACACACACGAACACGTATATTACAAAAGTGCCCAACAGGAACCAGTTGAACGTCGTTTATTTAAGATGTTCTGGCAGTTAAAAGCCGTTTATTACAAGGTTTCCGCTTGTTAAACCGCGTTCATTTAGAGGTTCCCGATGTGGCGGAACACAACATTAAATCTCCAGGTACATGGTGTTGCATTCGTTCCAAAGCAACGAAGGCAGGCGCTTAAAGACAAACTGTCAAGCAACGACGGCGCCTGCGGCCTTCGCGTGCATTCGTTACAAAAGAGAAACTTTAGGCTACCTACACGCTTTCATTCGTTAAACCAACGTTTCCTTCGTTACGAGCACAACAACAGAAAACGAAGCAGTGCCTGCTGACAACAGGAATGCCTTTAACCGGTCGACCTCAGCGTGTATATGCATTCCAGGTCACGTAGTAAACTTTAGGTGTATGTGTATACATAGGCCTTGATTTTCTCTGTCTCTCTTTCAAACACCACACAAACACGTATATTACAAAGTGCCCAACAGGAACCAGTTGAACGTCGTTTATTTAAGATGTTCTGGCAGTTAAAAGCCGTTTATTACAAGGTTTCCGCTTGTTAAACCGCGTTCATTTAGAGGTTCCCGATGTGGCGGAACACAACATTAAATCTCCAGGTACATGGTGTTGCATTCGTTCCAAAGCATCGAAGGCAGGCGCTTTAAGACAAACTGTCAAGCAACGACGGCGCCTGCGGCCTTCGCGTGCATTCGTTACAAAGAGAAACTTTAGGCTACCTACACGCTTTCATTCGTTAAACCAACGTTTCCTTCGTTACGAGCACAACAACAGAAAACGAAGCAGTGCCTGCTGGCAACGAAAATGCATTTTAGCCGACCGTTAACAAAGAGAAACGTTATGCTGCTGCCTACACGCGTTCATTCGTTAAACCAACGTTACTTTCGTTCAGTTCACAACAGCATCAGACAAAGGAGTGCCTGCTGGCAACGGGAATGCCTTTACCCGGTCGACCTGAAGCGAGACAAACGGAGTTGAACGCCAAAACGAATGCACTCACGTTGTACTTTCAAGTGAAACTTCAGTCGCCCTTGGGATGAAATACTTATCTTACTACTAACATGTATTCGAAGAAAACCAAATAACCTTTGATTGTGGCATTGTAAAAGGTGCGCAGGAACGCCTTTAACAAAACTGATCAATTGTGGCATTGTAAAAGGTGCGCAGGAACGTCTTTAATTTGAGAATAGCGCACAGTATAGCACGAAAGGTCATGGTCATGCCTGTCTCGCTGCATGTGTGTGTGTGTGTGTGTGTGTGTCTGCTGTCTGCCGGTCTCTCTGCCTGCCGGTCTCTCTGCCTGCCTGTCCCTCTGCCCTCACGCCGAGCCGCATGCGCAGCACCGCACCGCACCGCACCGCCACGCCAATAGCCCGTGCCGTCTCCGGCTCCCCAGCTCGCAGCGTGAAGTAGGCATCGCTTCTCGGCCTTTTGGCTAAGATCAAGTGTAGTATCTGTTCTTATCAGTTTAATATCTGATACGTCCCCTATCTGGGGACCATATATTAAATGGATTTTTGAGCCGCGGAGATGGAAGCGGGGCTTGCTCCGTCCACTCCACGCATCGACCTGGTATTGCAGTGTTTCCAGGAACGGTGCGCTCCCTTTTTCGGGGATCAAATGATGTTTAAAAGCAGTACATTTAAGAGAGTAAAACAACAAACTTAACACGTGTTGCTATTTGTCAGAACACACGCGGAAATATATGCGCGCGAGCTCGTGTGTGTCTCTTTTCTTTGTGTGTGAAAAGATCTGTTTAGAAACGCCAGCGCTTGGTTTAGACTCTAGTTAAATCGAAGAAGAAATCCAAAAACAGACAAAGTGTTACGTTTCCTGACCCAAATGTAACACGTTAAGCATATGTGGACGGTCGGTTTCAAAGTTGCCTTCATGCGCGTTCCTTCATGTGTTATACGGAGAAATAGATTGAAACGTTCTGCTGAACGGGCCCGAAACGGTCTTAAATTAGGGTCAACGTTGATGTGCATTGAAGCGGCAAGAACGGTCCATCTGGCCTGAGAGTGGGCAACTCATACTTACCTGGCAGGGGAGATACCATGATCAGGAAGGTGGTTCACCCAGGGTGAGGCTCGGCCATTGCACTCCGGTTGTGCTGACCCCTGCGAATTCCCCAAATGTGGGAATCTCGACTGCATAATTTCTGGTAGTGGGGGACTGCGTTCGCGCTCTTCCCTGATCAATTGTTTAGAAAAAAGGAGATTCGGCGAGCTCAGCGTGTATATGTAATTCTGGTCCCGCGCTCAAATTTAGGTGCATACACAGGCCTTGATTTTCTCTGTCTCTCTTTCTCACACACATATTACAAAAGTGTCCATCAGGAACCAGTTGAACGCCGTTTATTTAAGGTGTTCAGGCAGTTAAAAGCCTTTTATTTAAAGGTTTCCGCTAGTTAAACACCGTTTATTTAGAGGTTCCCGATGTGGTGGAACACAACATTAAATCTCCAGGTATATGGTGTTGCATTCGTTCCAAAGCAACGAAGGCAGGCGCTTAAAAACAAACTGTCAAGCAACGGCGGCGCCTGCGGCCTTCGCCTGTCTTCGTTACAAAGAGAAACGTTATGCTGCTGCCTATAAGCGTTCATTCGTTAAACCAACGTTTCTTTCGTTGAGTTCACAACAGCATCAAACAAAGGAGTGCCTGCTGACAACAGGAATGCCTTTAACCGGTCGACCTCAGCGTGTATATGCATTCCAGGTCACGTAGTAAACTTTAGGTGTATGTGTATACATAGGCCTTGATTTTCTCTGTCTCTCTTTCAAACACACACACACACGAACACGTATATTACAAAAGTGCCCAACAGGAACCAGTTGAACGTCGTTTATTTAAGATGTTCTGGCAGTTAAAAGCCGTTTATTACAAGGTTTCCGCTTGTTAAACCGCGTTCATTTAGAGGTTCCCGATGTGGCGGAACACAACATTAAATCTCCAGGTACATGGTGTTGCATTCGTTCCAAAGCAACGAAGGCAGGCGCTTTAAGACAAACTGTCAAGCAACGACGGCGCCTGCGGCCTTCGCGTGCATTCGTTACAAAGAGAAACTTTAGGCTACCTACACGCTTTCATTCGTTAAACCAACGTTTCCTTCGTTACGAGCACAACAACAGAAAACGAAGCAGTGCCTGCTGGCAACGAAAATGCATTTTAGCCGACCGTTAACAAAGAGAAACGTTATGCTGCTGCCTACACGCGTTCATTCGTTAAACCAACGTTACTTTCGTTCAGTTCACAACAGCATCAGACAAAGGAGTGCCTGCTGGCAACGGGAATGCCTTTACCCGGTCGACCTGAAGCGAGACAAACGGAGTTGAACGCCAAAACGAATGCACTCACGTTGTACTTTCAAGTGAAACTTCAGTCGCCCTTGGGATGAAATACTTATCTTACTACTAACATGTATTCGAAGAAAACCAAATAACCTTTGATTGTGGCATTGTAAAAGGTGCGCAGGAACGCCTTTAACAAAACTGATCAATTGTGGCATTGTAAAAGGTGCGCAGGAACGTCTTTAATTTGAGAATAGCGCACAGTATAGCACGAAAGGTCATGGTCATGCCTGTCTCGCTGCATGTGTGTGTGTGTGTGTGTGTGTGTCTGCTGTCTGCCGGTCTCTCTCTGCCTGCCGGTCTCTCTGCCTGCCTGTCCCTCTGCCCTCACGCCGAGCCGCATGCGCAGCGCACCGCCCGCACCGCCACGCCAATAGCCCGTGCCGTCTCCGGCTCCCCAGCTCGCAGCGTGAAGTAGGCATCGCTTCTCGGCCTTTTGGCTAAGATCAAGTGTAGTATCTGTTCTTATCAGTTTAATATCTGATACGTCCCCTATCTGGGGACCATATATTAAATGGATTTTTGAGCCGCGGAGATGGAAGCGGGGCTTGCTCCGTCCACTCCACGCATCGACCTGGTATTGCAGTGTTTCCAGGAACGGTGCGCTCCCTTTTTCGGGGATCAAATGATGTTTAAAAGCAGTACATTTAAGAGAGTAAAACAACAAACTTAACACGTGTTGCTATTTGTCAGAACACACGCGGAAATATATGCGCGCGAGCTCGTGTGTGTCTCTTTTCTTTGTGTGTGAAAAGATCTGTTTAGAAACGCCAGCGCTTGGTTTAGACTCTAGTTAAATCGAAGAAGAAATCCAAAAACAGACAAAGTGTTACGTTTCCTGACCCAAATGTAACACGTTAAGCATATGTGGACGGTCGGTTTCAAAGTTGCCTTCATGCGCGTTCCTTCATGTGTTATACGGAGAAATAGATTGAAACGTTCTGCTGAACGGGCCCGAAACGGTCTTAAATTAGGGTCAACGTTGATGTGCATTGAAGCGGCAAGAACGGTCCATCTGGCCTGAGAGTGGGCAACTCATACTTACCTGGCAGGGGAGATACCATGATCAGGAAGGTGGTTCACCCAGGGTGAGGCTCGGCCATTGCACTCCGGTTGTGCTGACCCCTGCGAATTCCCCAAATGTGGGAATCTCGACTGCATAATTTCTGGTAGTGGGGGACTGCGTTCGCGCTCTTCCCTGATCAATTGTTTAGAAAAAAGGAGATTCGGCGAGCTCAGCGTGTATATGTAATTCTGGTCCCGCGCTCAAATTTAGGTGCATACACAGGCCTTGATTTTCTCTGTCTCTCTTTCTCACACACATATTACAAAAGTGTCCATCAGGAACCAGTTGAACGCCGTTTATTTAAGGTGTTCAGGCAGTTAAAAGCCTTTTATTTAAAGGTTTCCGCTAGTTAAACACCGTTTATTTAGAGGTTCCCGATGTGGTGGAACACAACATTAAATCTCCAGGTATATGGTGTTGCATTCGTTCCAAAGCAACGAAGGCAGGCGCTTAAAAACAAACTGTCAAGCAACGGCGGCGCCTGCGGCCTTCGCCTGTCTTCGTTACAAAGAGAAACGTTATGCTGCTGCCTATAAGCGTTCATTCGTTAAACCAACGTTTCTTTCGTTGAGTTCACAACAGCATCAAACAAAGGAGTGCCTGCTGACAACAGGAATGCCTTTAACCGGTCGACCTCAGCGTGTATATGCATTCCAGGTCACGTAGTAAACTTTAGGTGTATGTGTATACATAGGCCTTGATTTTCTCTGTCTCTCTTTCAAACACACACACACGAACACGTATATTACAAAAGTGCCCAACAGGAACCAGTTGAACGTCGTTTATTTAAGATGTTCTGGCAGTTAAAAGCCGTTTATTACAAGGTTTCCGCTTGTTAAACCGCGTTCATTTAGAGGTTCCCGATGTGGCGGAACACAACATTAAATCTCCAGGTACATGGTGTTGCATTCGTTCCAAAGCAACGAAGGCAGGCGCTTTAAGACAAACTGTCAAGCAACGACGGCGCCTGCGGCCTTCGCGTGCATTCGTTACAAAGAGAAACTTTAGGCTACCTACACGCTTTCATTCGTTAAACCAACGTTTCCTTCGTTACGAGCACAACAACAGAAAACGAAGCAGTGCCTGCTGACAACAGGAATGCCTTTAACCGGTCGACCTCAGCGTGTATATGCATTCCAGGTCACGTAGTAAACTTTAGGTGTATGTGTATACATAGGCCTTGATTTTCTCTGTCTCTCTTTCAAACACACACAAACACGTAGATTACAAAAGTGCCCAACAGGAACCAGTTGAACGTCGTTTATTTAAGATGTTCTGGCAGTTAAAAGCCGTTTATTACAAGGTTTCCGCTTGTTAAACCGCGTTCATTTAGAGGTTCCCGATGTGGCGGAACACAACATTAAATCTCCAGGTACATGGTGTTGCATTCGTTCCAAAGCATCGAAGGCAGGCGCTTTAAGACAAACTGTCAAGCAACGACGGCGCCTGCGGCCTTCGCGTGCATTCGTTACAAAGAGAAACTTTAGGCTACCTACACGCTTTCATTCGTTAAACCAACGTTTCCTTCGTTACGAGCACAACAACAGAAAACGAAGCAGTGCCTGCTGGCAACGAAAATGCATTTTAGCCGACCGTTAAAAAGAGAAACGTTATGCTGCTGCCTACACGCGTTCATTCGTTAAACCAACGTTACTTTCGTTCAGTTCACAACAGCATCAGACAAAGGAGTGCCTGCTGGCAACGGGAATGCCTTTACCCGGTCGACCTGAAGCGAGACAAACGGAGTTGAACGCCAAAACGAATGCACTCACGTTGTACTTTCAAGTGAAACTTCAGTCGCCCTTGGGATGAAATACTTATCTTACTACTAACATGTATTCGAAGAAAACCAAATAACCTTTGATTGTGGCATTGTAAAAGGTGCGCAGGAACGCCTTTAACAAAACTGATCAATTGTGGCATTGTAAAAGGTGCGCAGGAACGTCTTTAATTTGAGAATAGCGCACAGTATAGCACGAAAGGTCATGGTCATGCCTGTCTCGCTGCATGTGTGTGTGTGTGTGTGTGTGTGTGTCTGCTGTCTGCCGGTCTCTCTGCCTGCCGGTCTCTCTGCCTGCCTGTCCCTCTGCCCTCACGCCGAGCCGCATGCGCAGCGCACCGCACCGCACCGCACCGCCACGCCAATAGCCCGTGCCGTCTCCGGCTCCCCAGCTCGCAGCGTGAAGTAGGCATCGCTTCTCGGCCTTTTGGCTAAGATCAAGTGTAGTATCTGTTCTTATCAGTTTAATATCTGATACGTCCCCTATCTGGGGACCATATATTAAATGGATTTTTGAGCCGCGGAGATGGAAGCGGGGCTTGCTCCGTCCACTCCACGCATCGACCTGGTATTGCAGTGTTTCCAGGAACGGTGCGCTCCCTTTTTCGGGGATCAAATGATGTTTAAAAGCAGTACATTTAAGAGAGTAAAACAACAAACTTAACACGTGTTGCTATTTGTCAGAACACACGCGGAAATATATGCGCGCGAGCTCGTGTGTGTCTCTTTTCTTTGTGTGTGAAAAGATCTGTTTAGAAACGCCAGCGCTTGGTTTAGACTCTAGTTAAATCGAAGAAGAAATCCAAAAACAGACAAAGTGTTACGTTTCCTGACCCAAATGTAACACGTTAAGCATATGTGGACGGTCGGTTTCAAAGTTGCCTTCATGCGCGTTCCTTCATGTGTTATACGGAGAAATAGATTGAAACGTTCTGCTGAACGGGCCCGAAACGGTCTTAAATTAGGGTCAACGTTGATGTGCATTGAAGCGGCAAGAACGGTCCATCTGGCCTGAGAGTGGGCAACTCATACTTACCTGGCAGGGGAGATACCATGATCAGGAAGGTGGTTCACCCAGGGTGAGGCTCGGCCATTGCACTCCGGTTGTGCTGACCCCTGCGAATTCCCCAAATGTGGGAATCTCGACTGCATAATTTCTGGTAGTGGGGGACTGCGTTCGCGCTCTTCCCTGATCAATTGTTTAGAAAAAAGGAGATTCGGCGAGCTCAGCGTGTATATGTAATTCTGGTCCCGCGCTCAAATTTAGGTGCATACACAGGCCTTGATTTTCTCTGTCTCTCTTTCTCACACACATATTACAAAAGTGTCCATCAGGAACCAGTTGAACGCCGTTTATTTAAGGTGTTCAGGCAGTTAAAAGCCTTTTATTTAAAGGTTTCCGCTAGTTAAACACCGTTTATTTAGAGGTTCCCGATGTGGTGGAACACAACATTAAATCTCCAGGTATATGGTGTTGCATTCGTTCCAAAGCAACGAAGGCAGGCGCTTAAAAACAAACTGTCAAGCAACGGCGGCGCCTGCGGCCTTCGCCTGTCTTCGTTACAAAGAGAAACGTTATGCTGCTGCCTATAAGCGTTCATTCGTTAAACCAACGTTTCTTTCGTTGAGTTCACAACAGCATCAAACAAAGGAGTGCCTGCTGACAACAGGAATGCCTTTAACCGGTCGACCTCAGCGTGTATATGCATTCCAGGTCACGTAGTAAACTTTAGGTGTATGTGTATACATAGGCCTTGATTTTCTCTGTCTCTCTTTCAAACACACACACACACGAACACGTATATTACAAAAGTGCCCAACAGGAACCAGTTGAACGTCGTTTATTTAAGATGTTCTGGCAGTTAAAAGCCGTTTATTACAAGGTTTCCGCTTGTTAAACCGCGTTCATTTAGAGGTTCCCGATGTGGCGGAACACAACATTAAATCTCCAGGTACATGGTGTTGCATTCGTTCCAAAGCAACGAAGGCAGGCGCTTTAAGACAAACTGTCAAGCAACGACGGCGCCTGCGGCCTTCGCGTGCATTCGTTACAAAGAGAAACTTTAGGCTACCTACACGCTTTCATTCGTTAAACCAACGTTTCCTTCGTTACGAGCACAACAACAGAAACGAAGCAGTGCCTGCTGACAACAGGAATGCCTTTAACCGGTCGACCTCAGCGTGTATATGCATTCCAGGTCACGTAGTAAACTTTAGGTGTATGTGTATACATAGGCCTTGATTTTCTCTGTCTCTCTTTCAAACACACACACACGAACACGTATATTACAAAAGTGCCCAACAGGAACCAGTTGAACGTCGTTTATTTAAGATGTTCTGGCAGTTAAAAGCCGTTTATTACAAGGTTTCCGCTTGTTAAACCGCGTTCATTTAGAGGTTCCCGATGTGGCGGAACACAACATTAAATCTCCAGGTACATGGTGTTGCATTCGTTCCAAAGCATCGAAGGCAGGCGCTTTAAGACAAACTGTCAAGCAACGACGGCGCCTGCGGCCTTCGCGTGCATTCGTTACAAAGAGAAACTTTAGGCTACCTACACGCTTTCATTCGTTAAACCAACGTTTCCTTCGTTACGAGCACAACAACAGAAAACGAAGCAGTGCCTGCTGGCAACGAAAATGCATTTTAGCCGACCGTTAACAAAGAGAAACGTTATGCTGCTGCCTACACGCGTTCATTCGTTAAACCAACGTTACTTTCGTTCAGTTCACAACAGCATCAGACAAAGGAGTGCCTGCTGGCAACGGGAATGCCTTTACCCGGTCGACCTGAAGCGAGACAAACGGAGTTGAACGCCAAAACGAATGCACTCACGTTGTACTTTCAAGTGAAACTTCAGTCGCCCTTGGGATGAAATACTTATCTTACTACTAACATGTATTCGAAGAAAACCAAATAACCTTTGATTGTGGCATTGTAAAAGGTGCGCAGGAACGCCTTTAACAAAACTGATCAATTGTGGCATTGTAAAAGGTGCGCAGGAACGTCTTTAATTTGAGAATAGCGCACAGTATAGCACGAAAGGTCATGGTCATGCCTGTCTCGCTGCATGTGTGTGTGTGTGTGTGTGTGTGTGTCTGCTGTCTGCCGGTCTCTCTGCCTGCCGGTCTCTCTGCCTGCCTGTCCCTCTGCCCTCACGCCGAGCCGCATGCGCAGCGCACGCACCGCACCGCACCGCCACGCCAATAGCCCGTGCCGTCTCCGGCTCCCCAGCTCGCAGCGTGAAGTAGGCATCGCTTCTCGGCCTTTTGGCTAAGATCAAGTGTAGTATCTGTTCTTATCAGTTTAATATCTGATACGTCCCCTATCTGGGGACCATATATTAAATGGATTTTTGAGCCGCGGAGATGGAAGCGGGGCTTGCTCCGTCCACTCCACGCATCGACCTGGTATTGCAGTGTTTCCAGGAACGGTGCGCTCCCTTTTTCGGGGATCAAATGATGTTTAAAAGCAGTACATTTAAGAGAGTAAAACAACAAACTTAACACGTGTTGCTATTTGTCAGAACACACGCGGAAATATATGCGCGCGAGCTCGTGTGTGTCTCTTTTCTTTGTGTGTGAAAAGATCTGTTTAGAAACGCCAGCGCTTGGTTTAGACTCTAGTTAAATCGAAGAAGAAATCCAAAAACAGACAAAGTGTTACGTTTCCTGACCCAAATGTAACACGTTAAGCATATGTGGACGGTCGGTTTCAAAGTTGCCTTCATGCGCGTTCCTTCATGTGTTATACGGAGAAATAGATTGAAACGTTCTGCTGAACGGGCCCGAAACGGTCTTAAATTAGGGTCAACGTTGATGTGCATTGAAGCGGCAAGAACGGTCCATCTGGCCTGAGAGTGGGCAACTCATACTTACCTGGCAGGGGAGATACCATGATCAGGAAGGTGGTTCACCCAGGGTGAGGCTCGGCCATTGCACTCCGGTTGTGCTGACCCCTGCGAATTCCCCAAATGTGGGAATCTCGACTGCATAATTTCTGGTAGTGGGGGACTGCGTTCGCGCTCTTCCCTGATCAATTGTTTAGAAAAAAGGAGATTCGGCGAGCTCAGCGTGTATATGTAATTCTGGTCCCGCGCTCAAATTTAGGTGCATACACAGGCCTTGATTTTCTCTGTCTCTCTTTCTCACACACATATTACAAAAGTGTCCATCAGGAACCAGTTGAACGCCGTTTATTTAAGGTGTTCAGGCAGTTAAAAGCCTTTTATTTAAAGGTTTCCGCTAGTTAAACCCCGTTTATTTAGAGGTTCCCGATGTGGTGGAACACAACATTAAATCTCCAGGTATATGGTGTTGCATTCGTTCCAAAGCAACGAAGGCAGGCGCTTAAAAACAAACTGTCAAGCAACGGCGGCGCCTGCGGCCTTCGCCTGTCTTCGTTACAAAGAGAAACGTTATGCTGCTGCCTATAAGCGTTCATTCGTTAAACCAACGTTTCTTTCGTTGAGTTCACAACAGCATCAAACAAAGGAGTGCCTGCTGACAACAGGAATGCCTTTAACCGGTCGACCTCAGCGTGTATATGCATTCCAGGTCACGTAGTAAACTTTAGGTGTATGTGTATACATAGGCCTTGATTTTCTCTGTCTCTCTTTCAAACACACACACACACGAACACGTATATTACAAAAGTGCCCAACAGGAACCAGTTGAACGTCGTTTATTTAAGATGTTCTGGCAGTTAAAAGCCGTTTATTACAAGGTTTCCGCTTGTTAAACCGCGTTCATTTAGAGGTTCCCGATGTGGCGGAACACAACATTAAATCTCCAGGTACATGGTGTTGCATTCGTTCCAAAGCAACGAAGGCAGGCGCTTTAAGACAAACTGTCAAGCAACGACGGCGCCTGCGGCCTTCGCGTGCATTCGTTACAAAGAGAAACTTTAGGCTACCTACACGCTTTCATTCGTTAAACCAACGTTTCCTTCGTTACGAGCACAACAACAGAAAACGAAGCAGTGCCTGCTGACAACAGAATGCCTTTTAACCGGTCGACCTCAGCGTGTATATGCATTCAGGTCACGTAGTAAACTTTAGGTGTATGTGTATACATAGGCCTTGATTTTCTCTGTCTCTCTTTCAAACACACACACCACGAACACGTATATTAACAAAAGTGCCCAACAGGAACCAGTTGAACGTCGTTTATTTAAGATGTTCTGGCAGTTAAAAGCCGTTTATTACAAGGTTTCGCTTGTTAAACCGTTTCATTTAGAGGTTCCCGATGTGGCGGAACACACATTAAATCTCCAGTTACATGGTGTTGCATTCGTTCCAAAGCATCGAAGGCAGGCGCTTTAAGACAAACTGTCAAGCAACGACGGCGCCTGCGGCCTTCGCGTGCATTCGTTACAAAGAGAACTTTAGGCTACCTACACGCTTTCATTCGTTAAAACCAACGTTTCCTTCCCTTCGTTACGAGCACAACAACAGAAAACGAGCAGTGCCTGCTGGCAACGAAAATGCATTTTAGCCGACCGTTAACAAAGAGAAACGTTATGCTGCTGCCTACACGCGTTCATTCGTTAAACCAACGTTACTTTCGTTCAGTTCACAACAGCATCAGACAAAGGAGTGCCTGCTGGCAACGGGAATGCCTTTAACGGTCGACCTGAAGCGAGACAAACGGAGTTGAACGCCCAAAACGAATGCACTCACGTTGTACTTTCAAGTGAAACTTCAGTCGCCCTTGGGATGAAATACTTATCTTACTACTAACATGTATTCGAAGAAACCAAATAACTCTTGATTGTGGCATTGTAAAAAGGGCGCAGGAACGCCTTTAACAAAACTGATCAATTGTGGCATTGTAAAAGGTGCGCAGGAACGTCTTTAATTTGAGAATAGCGCACAGTATAGCACGAAAGGTCATGGTCATGCCTGTCTCGCTGCATGTGTGTTTGTGTGTTGTGTGTGTGTGTCTGTCTGTGTCTGCGGTCTCTCTGCCTGCCGGTCTCTCTGCCTGCCTGCTGTCCCTCTGCCCTCACGCCGAGCCGCTGCGCAGCGCATCCGCACCGCACCGCCACGCCAATAGCCCGTGCCGTCTCCGGCTCCCCAGCTCGCAGCGTGAAGTAGGCATCGCTTCTCGGCCTTTTGGCTAAGATCAAGTGTAGTATCTGTTCTTATCAGTTTAATATCTGATACGTCCCCCTATCTGGGGACCATATATTAAATGGATTTTTGAGCCGCGGAGATGGAAGCGGGCTTGCTCCGTCCACTCCACGCATCGACCTGGTATTGCAGTGTTTCCAGGAACGGTGCGCTCCCTTTTCGGGGATCAAATGATGTTTAAAAGCAGTACCTTTAAGAGAGTAAAACAACAAACTTAACACGTGTTGCTATTTGTCAGAACACACGCGGAAATATATGCGCGCGAGCTCGTGTGTGTCTCTTTTCTTTGTGTGTGAAAAGATCTGTTTAGAAACGCCAGCGCTTGGTTTAGACTCTAGTTAAATCGAAGAAGAAATCCAAAACAACAAAGTGTTACGTTTCCTGACCCAAATGTAACACGTTAAGCATATGTGGACGTCGGTTTCAAGTTGCCTTCATGCGCGTTCCTTCATGTGTTATACGGAGAATAGATTGAAACGTTTCTGCTGAACGGGCCCGAAACGGTCTTAAATTAGGGTCAACGTTGATGTGCCATTGAGCGCAAGGCAAGACGGGTCCATCTGCCTGAGAGTGGGCAACTCATACTTACCTGGCAGGGGGAGATACCATGATCAGAGTGGTTCACCCCGGGTGAGGCTCGGCCATTGCACTCCGGTTGTGCTGACCCCTGCGAATTCCCCAAATGTGGGAATCTCGACTGCATAATTTTCTGGTAGTGGGACTGCGTTCGCGCTCTTCCCTGATCAATTGTTTAGAAAAAAGAGATTCGGCGAGCTCAGCGTGTATATGTAATTCTGGTCCCGCGCTCAAATTTAGGTGCATACACAGGCCTTGATTTTCT
>JAOTQM010000539.1:0-44020 GCA_026939265.1 Oreonectes daqikongensis | reverse complement strand
TCTTTCAAACACACACACACACGAACACGTATATTACAAAAGTGCCCAACAGGAACCGTTGAACGTCGTTTATTAAGATGTTCTGGCAGTTTAAAAGCCGTTTATTACAAGGTTTCCGCTTGTTAAACCGCGTTCATTTAGAGGTTCCCGATGTGGCGGAACACAACATTAAATCTCCAGGTACATGGTGGTTGCATTCGTTCCAAAGCAACGAAGGCAGGCGCTTTAAGACAAACTGTCAAGCAACGACGGCGCCTGCGGCCTTCGCGTGCATTCGTTACAAAGAGAAACTTTAGGCTACCTACACGCTTTCATTCGTTAAACCAACGTTTCCTTCGTTACGAGCACAACAACAGAAAACGAAGCAGTGCCTGCTGGCAAACGAAAATGCATTTAGCCGACCGTTAACAAAGAGAAACGTTATGCTGCTGCCTACACGCGTTCATTCGTTAAACCACGTTACTTTCGTTCAGTTCACAACAGCATCAGACAAAGAGTGCCTGCTGGCACGGAATGCCTTACCCGGTCGACCTGAAGCGGAGACAAACGGAGTTGAACGCCAAAACGAATGCACTCACGTGTACTTTCAAGTGAAAACTTCAGTCGCCCTTGGGATGAAATACTATCTTACTACTACAGTTGTATTCGAAGAAAACCCAAATAACCTTTGATTGTGGCATGATGTAAAAGGGCGCAGGAACGCCTTTAACAAAAACTGATCTTGGGGATTGAGAAAGGTGCGCAGGACGCTTTAATTTGAGAATAGCGCAACAGTAGCAAGAAAGGTCATGGTCATGCCTGTCTCGCTGCATGTGTGTGTGTGGGTGTGTGTGTGTGTGTGTGTGTGTGTGTGTGGTCTGCTGTCTGCCGGTCTCTTGCCTGCCGGTCTCTCTGCCTGCCTGTCCCTCTGCCCTCACGCCGAGCCAGCCGCATGCGCAGCGCACCGCACCGCCACGCCAATAGCCCGTGCCGTCTCCGGCTCCCCAGCTCGCAGCGTGAAGTAGGCATCGCTTCTCGGCTTTTGGCTAAGATCAAGTGTAGTATCTGTTCTTATCAGTTTAATATCTGATACGTCCCCTATCTGGGGACCATATATTAAATGGATTTTTGAGCCGCGGAGATGGAAGCGGGGCTTGCTCCGTCCACTCCACGCATCGACCTGGTATTGCAGTGTTTCCAGGAACGGTGCGCTCCCTTTTTCGGGGATCAAATGATGTTTAAAAGCAGTACATTTAAGAGAGTAAAACAACAAACTTGACACGTGTTGCTATTTGTCAGAACACACGCGGAAATATATGCGCGCGAGCTCGTGTGTGTCCTTTTCTTTGTGTGTGAAAAGATCTGTTTAGAAACGCCAGCGCTTGGTTTAGACTCTAGTTAAATCGAAGAAGAAATCCAAAACAGACAAAGTGTTACGTTTCCTGACCCAAATGTAACACGTTAAGCATATGTGGACGGTCGGTTTCAAAGTTGCCTTCATGCGCGTTCCTTCATGTGTTATACGGAGAAATAGATTGAAACGTTCTGCTGAACGGGCCCGAAACGGTCTTAAATTAGGGTCAACGTTGATGTGCATTGAAGCGGCAAGAAGGGTCCATCTGGCCTGAGAGTGGGCAACTCATACTTACCTGGCAGGGGAGATACCATGATCAGGAAGGTGGTTCACCCAGGGTGAGGCTCGGCCATTGCACTCCGGTTGTGCTGACCCCTGCGAATTCCCCAAATGTGGGAATCTCGACTGCATAATTTCTGGTAGTGGGGGACTGCGTTCGCGCTCTTCCCTGATCAATTGTTTAGAAAAAAGGAGATTCGGCGAGCTCAGCGTGTATATGTAATTCTGGTCCCGCGCTCAAATTTAGGTGCATACACAGGCCTTGATTTTCTCTGTCTCTCTTTCTCACACACACACACACACATATTACAAAAGTGTCCATCAGGAACCAGTTGAACGCCGTTTATTTAAGGTGTTCAGGCAGTTAAAAGCCTTTTATTTAAAGGTTTCCGCTAGTTAAACCCCGTTTATTTAGAGGTTCCCGATGTGGTGGAACACAACATTAAATCTCCAGGTATATGGTGTTGCATTCGTTCCAAAGCAACGAAGGCAGGCGCTTAAAAACAAACTGTCAAGCAACGGCGGCGCCTGCGGCCTTCGCCTGTCTTCGTTACAAAGAGAAACGTTATGCTGCTGCCTATAAGCGTTCATTCGTTAAACCAACGTTTCTTTCGTTGAGTTCACAACAGCATCAAACAAAGGAGTGCCTGCTGACAACAGGAATGCCTTTAACCGGTCGACCTCAGCGTGTATATGCATTCCAGGTCACGTAGTAAACTTTAGGTGTATGTGTATACATAGGCCTTGATTTTCTCTGTCTCTCTTTCAAACACACACACACACGAACACGTATATTACAAAAGTGCCCAACAGGAACCAGTTGAACGTCGTTTATTTAAGATGTTCTGGCAGTTAAAAGCCGTTTATTACAAGGTTTCCGCTTGTTAAACCGCGTTCATTTAGAGGTTCCCGATGTGGCGGAACACAACATTAAATCTCCAGGTACATGGTGTTGCATTCGTTCCAAAGCAACGAAGGCAGGCGCTTTAAGACAAACTGTCAAGCAACGACGGCGCCTGCGGCCTTCGCGTGCATTCGTTACAAAGAGAAACTTTAGGCTACCTACACGCTTTCATTCGTTAAACCAACGTTTCCTTCGTTACGAGCACAACAACAGAAAACGAAGCAGTGCCTGCTGGCAACGAAAATGCATTTTAGCCGACCGTTAACAAAGAGAAACGTTATGCTGCTGCCTACACGCGTTCATTCGTTAAACCAACGTTACTTTCGTTCAGTTCACAACAGCATCAGACAAAGGAGTGCCTGCTGGCAACGGGAATGCCTTTACCCGGTCGACCTGAAGCGAGACAAACGGAGTTGAACGCCAAAACGAATGCACTCACGTTGTACTTTCAAGTGAAACTTCAGTCGCCCTTGGGATGAAATACTTATCTTACTACTAACATGTATTCGAAGAAAACCAAATAACCTTTGATTGTGGCATTGTAAAAGGTGCGCAGGAACGCCTTTAACAAAACTGATCAATTGTGGCATTGTAAAAGGTGCGCAGGAACGTCTTTAATTTGAGAATAGCGCACAGTATAGCACGAAAGGTCATGGTCATGCCTGTCTCGCTGCATGTGTGTGTGTGTGTGTGTGTGTGTGTGTGTGTCTGCTGTCTGCCGGTCTCTCTGCCTGCCTGTCCCTCTGCCCTCACGCCGAGCCGCATGCGCAGCGCAGCGCACCGCACCGCACCGCCACGCCAATAGCCCGTGCCGTCTCCGGCTCCCCAGCTCGCAGCGTGAAGTAGGCATCGCTTCTCGGCCTTTTGGCTAAGATCAAGTGTAGTATCTGTTCTTATCAGTTTAATATCTGATACGTCCCCTATCTGGGGACCATATATTAAATGGATTTTTGAGCCGCGGAGATGGAAGCGGGGCTTGCTCCGTCCACTCCACGCATCGACCTGGTATTGCAGTGTTTCCAGGAACGGTGCGCTCCCTTTTTCGGGGATCAAATGATGTTTAAAAGCAGTACATTTAAGAGAGTAAAACAACAAACTTAACACGTGTTGCTATTTGTCAGAACACACGCGGAAATATATGCGCGCGAGCTCGTGTGTGTCTCTTTTCTTTGTGTGTGAAAAGATCTGTTTAGAAACGCCAGCGCTTGGTTTAGACTCTAGTTAAATCGAAGAAGAAATCCAAAAACAGACAAAGTGTTACGTTTCCTGACCCAAATGTAACACGTTAAGCATATGTGGACGGTCGGTTTCAAAGTTGCCTTCATGCGCGTTCCTTCATGTGTTATACGGAGAAATAGATTGAAACGTTCTGCTGAACGGGCCCGAAACGGTCTTAAATTAGGGTCAACGTTGATGTGCATTGAAGCGGCAAGAACGGTCCATCTGGCCTGAGAGTGGGCAACTCATACTTACCTGGCAGGGGAGATACCATGATCAGGAAGGTGGTTCACCCAGGGTGAGGCTCGGCCATTGCACTCCGGTTGTGCTGACCCCTGCGAATTCCCCAAATGTGGGAATCTCGACTGCATAATTTCTGGTAGTGGGGGACTGCGTTCGCGCTCTTCCCTGATCAATTGTTTAGAAAAAAGGAGATTCGGCGAGCTCAGCGTGTATATGTAATTCTGGTCCCGCACTCAAATTTAGGTGCATACACAGGCCTTGATTTTCTCTGTCTCTCTTTCTCACACACACACACACACACACACACACATATTACAAAAGTGTCCATCAGGAACCAGTTGAACGCCGTTTATTTAAGGTGTTCAGGCAGTTAAAAGCCTTTTATTTAAAGGTTTCCGCTAGTTAAACCCCGTTTATTTAGAGGTTCCCGATGTGGTGGAACACAACATTAAATCTCCAGGTATATGGTGTTGCATTCGTTCCAAAGCAACGAAGGCAGGCGCTTAAAAACAAACTGTCAAGCAACGGCGGCGCCTGCGGCCTTCGCCTGTCTTCGTTACAAAGAGAAACGTTATGCTGCTGCCTATAAGCGTTCATTCGTTAAACCAACGTTTCTTTCGTTGAGTTCACAACAGCATCAAACAAAGGAGTGCCTGCTGACAACAGGAATGCCTTTAACCGGTCGACCTCAGCGTGTATATGCATTCCAGGTCACGTAGTAAACTTTAGGTGTATGTGTATACATAGGCCTTGATTTTCTCTGTCTCTCTTTCAAACACACACACACACGAACACGTATATTACAAAAGTGCCCAACAGGAACCAGTTGAACGTCGTTTATTTAAGATGTTCTGGCAGTTAAAAGCCGTTTATTACAAGGTTTCCGCTTGTTAAACCGCGTTCATTTAGAGGTTCCCGATGTGGCGGAACACAACATTAAATCTCCAGGTACATGGTGTTGCATTCGTTCCAAAGCAACGAAGGCAGGCGCTTTAAGACAAACTGTCAAGCAACGACGGCGCCTGCGGCCTTCGCGTGCATTCGTTACAAAGAGAAACTTTAGGCTACCTACACGCTTTCATTCGTTAAACCAACGTTTCCTTCGTTACGAGCACAACAACAGAAAACGAAGCAGTGCCTGCTGGCAACGAAAATGCATTTTAGCCGACCGTTAACAAAGAGAAACGTTATGCTGCTGCCTACACGCGTTCATTCGTTAAACCAACGTTACTTTCGTTCAGTTCACAACAGCATCAGACAAAGGAGTGCCTGCTGGCAACGGGAATGCCTTTACCCGGTCGACCTGAAGCGAGACAAACGGAGTTGAACGCCAAAACGAATGCACTCACGTTGTACTTTCAAGTGAAACTTCAGTCGCCCTTGGGATGAAATACTTATCTTACTACTAACATGTATTCGAAGAAAACCAAATAACCTTTGATTGTGGCATTGTAAAAGGTGCGCAGGAACGCCTTTAACAAAACTGATCAATTGTGGCATTGTAAAAGGTGCGCAGGAACGTCTTTAATTTGAGAATAGCGCACAGTATAGCACGAAAGGTCATGGTCATGCCTGTCTCGCTGCATGTGTGTGTGTGTGTGTGTGTGTGTGTGTCTGCTGTCTGCCGGTCTCTCTGCCTGCCGGTCTCTCTGCCTGCCTGTCCCTCTGCCCTCACGCCGAGCCGCATGCGCAGCGCACCGCACCGCACCGCCACGCCAATAGCCCGTGCCGTCTCCGGCTCCCCAGCTCGCAGCGTGAAGTAGGCATCGCTTCTCGGCCTTTGGCTAAGATCAAGTGTATGATCTGTTCTTATCTGCTGCGGCTCTTGGGCTTAAGTGGTTTTTACAGAACATTACTGTTGAAGAATCGTTTTAAGGTGAGTGCTTTTACATTATTTATTGCTTATTTATTGTTGTTTTATTTATATTTTAGTGTGCTGTAGGTGCCTCTACCATGTCGGCTGCTCGTGCCGGCGTGCGGAGGCACCACAGTGTGCGTTTTTTATTGAAAGAGGTGGATGGAAGGCTTCTGGGTGTGTCGAGGTTAGATTTTTCCCGGAAGTTTGTCCAAAAAATTCTATGTTTTAAACCCACAGACCTTAATTGTTTAATGACGCTGCCTTTTAATAAAGGTTTTGATTTAAGTTTTAAGAATGCTTCCCTGTTTAATGATTTTTGGCTAAGATTTGAAAATGTTAAGACCCAGTTCTCCATGTTTACGGTTGAAAAGCTTTCGGACAACACACATAAAACTGTGATTGTCAGAATGTTTAATGAGACCGTGACAGGAGAAGATATCTGTGTTTGGCTGGGTAGATTTTGCACTGTTCGAGGTCAGCCAGTCAAAGTGCTGGATGAAGATGGCATTTGGACATGTGCCTGGCGAATTCCCATAAAACAATGGGAGGACGCCAGGGGCTACCAGGGCCTGAAACATCTGCCTTCTATGATTGTGTTGGGAGAGAACAGAGGCTACATCCATTATCAGGGGATGCCTAAATTGTGTCGGAAATGTGGGAACATAGGGCATCTTGCTGAAGCATGCCAAGAATTGATATGTGGGAAGTGTAAAGAAATTGGTCACAGTTTTGATGAGTGCACCAATGGCAGGCGGTGCAACCTGTGTGGTGAATCCAATCACCTCTACAGAGACTGCCCTAAAAGTTTTGCCAACAAACTAAAAAGTAATAAAATGGCCGCCCCACATGGGCAACAAACGAGAGAACAAAGAGAGGAAGAGGCGGTCCCTGAGGTTTTGGCGGGAAATTCAAAATCCCAGCCGACCTCAGGGATTGGTCAAGATGCTGGAAGTGGGGCGGCCCCAGGGGCGGAGTCAAAAATTGTAAAAGAGCAGGAAGAGAAAGTGTCCTCCCGAGAGGACGACAAAGGGGAGGATAGAGAGGAAGAAACGATGTCGACCCTACTCACTGTTTCGGAGGTGAGTATGGATTCTAGTGAAACTGATTGCTCTCTCCCAAATGCTCAGGTGCAAAAAAGACCGGCAGGGTCTCCTCTAGTTCAAGCAGAGGAGAAAAAATCAAGAGCAGCACATCGGCCTGGAACTTCCTCATCGGAAGATCTGGACCGTATGTGGCCTCAAGAACCCCCAAATGAAGTTTCCTTTTTGCACGTCAAGCTGAGAACATCATCGCCTAAAGAGCCGCAAGAGAATTCCTCTGCGGCTCTGCAGGCCATAAAAACCTGCTATCCTGACTCCAACTTAGTGGAGATCAAGGAAGAGCAGGTATCACAAGAAATTTTATGATTTTAAATTAAGTTTGTAGTCTTCTTTTAGTCCTTTTAAATGTCATGCTATTTTAAAACCATACTGCTCATGGCCCTCATTATCTCCACAATTAATGTGAGAAGTGTGAGGTCAACATTTCGAGCACAGAGCATTTTGTCCTTTTTAAAGAATGTTAAATCAGATGTGTTTTTACTGCAAGAATGTGCCCTGCCTTTTTTAACCAATTACAGACGGTGGACGGAGATGTGGACTCCAGGACCCTCCGTGTGGAGCGGATCAAATTTTAACAAATGTGATGGTGTTGCTATTTTAATCAACAACCCCAATATCTTGGTTAGGGGAAGCACTGTGGTGAGGGACGGGCGGGCAATTTTAGCAAATTTGACTTTTTTAGACAAGGATTTTAATATTTTAAATGTGTATGGTTTTACCGATAAAAATGAAAGGCATGAACTTTTAGGGGACTTGCAGCCCCACATGTTAGGGAGGGTGCCACTTGTGGTTGCAGGGGATTTTAATTGCATATTAACCAGAGCGGACAGAAGAAGAGCAGGGGACGATTTTAAAGTAGATAAAACATCAGTGTTATTGCAGAGTTTAGTTAAAGATTTTAAATTAGTTGACTGTTTTAACACATTGCATCCAAAAGAGGTGGGCTACACCTGGTTCAGTGGTGATGGCGCCAAGGCCTCTCGCATCGACTACATCTTTACACGTGACTGCCCGCCTACTGATGCAACATTGACACCCATGTATTTTTCTGATCACGCTATGCTCACGTGCACCCTTTCTTTCACTACAGGAGTGACAGTAGGGGGAGGGATCTGGAAGCTGAATTGCTCTCTGTTACAGGATGAGGAGATAGGTAGAGAATACAGGGAGCAATTCAGCCAATGGCAGACCCTCCAAGACCTTTTTGATTCACGAGCACAGTGGTGGGAGATGGTGAAGGATAGGACTGGATGTTTTTTTAAAAAGAAGGGACTAGAGATGAAAAACAAGGAGAAGCGAAGCATGTTGGGGCTGCAAAAACGACTACAGAGGTATTTTAATTTGTTGAATTATGGTCTGGATTTTAATGAGGAAATAAAAGAAGTCAAAAGGGAAATGTCGGTTTTAGAAAGGAAGTGGAATGAAGGAGTAGTTTTGAGAAGTAAGGAGAAGGAGTTGGAAGAAGGTGAAAAGTGCACACGTTATTTTTTTAAGAAGATTGTAACAAAGGGAGGTGCAATCACTAAATTAAAAACGGGAGGGAGGGAGGCCAACAACACAGAGGAAATTTTAAATGAAGTACAACTCTTTTACCAAGACTTATACAGTGACAAGGAAGTAACGGGTGATGCCACAAGTGCAATTTTAAGGTCTGTAGATAAACAAATTAAAAATGAAAGTGCTATCTTAACTCAAGATTTTACAATTTTAGAGCTGACAAAATGTAGGAAGAGTTTTAAAACAGGGAAGTCCCCAGGAAGTGACGGACTTCCCCTCGAATTTTATGCAATTTTTTGGGATATTTTAGCACTTGAATTATTAAAGGTTTTTAAAGACTTTGACAGACTGGACAGATTACCCGACAGTTTCAGGCTAGGGATAGTCTCACTCCTGCATAAAAAAGGTGACAAAACAGACTTAAAGACATGGCGACCTATCAGCCTTTTAAATTTTGACTGTAAACTTTTTAGTAAACTTTTATCCACACGAATGTCGACTGTTTTAGAGGACATAATCCACCCGGATCAAGCTTGCGCTGTGCCCGGGAGAAAGATCACAGACAGCCTAGTGCTGATTAGAGATGCCATCTGTTATGCGAGAGACAGAAACATTAGGCTGGTAGTTCTAAATTTAGACTTTGAGAAAGCATTTGATCGAGTCTCGCACCAGTACCTGTTTCAGGTACTGCAAAAGATGGGGTTCCCAGGGAGGTTCCTAGCTTGGGTGGGATTGCTGTATAAAGACATAACCAGCAAAATTCTTGTAAATGGGCATTTAACCAAAGCTGTAAATATATGCAGCGGTGTCCGTCAGGGGTGTCCTTTATCTCCGCTCCTGTATGTGGCTTGCATCGAGCCACTGGCACAGATCTTGAGAAGGGATCAATGGGTTAAAGGACTTAACGTACCCGGGACTAAAGGACAGACATTAAAATGTGTTTTATATGTGGACGACATTACGGTTTTAACCACTGACCTTTTATCGGTCCGGAGAGTTTTACAACTGACAGATTTTTATGGACAGGCCTCAGGCTCCAAGCTAAACAAGAACAAGTCTGAGGCCCAGCTCTTCGGACCATGGGGACATATCGACATGGCAGGACTTGACGTGACCGTACGGGAAACCGACTTAAAGGTATTAGGTGTAAAATTTGACAGGGAGGGGGGCGGACAGAGCAATTGGGCGGACACGTTAGGGAAAGTTAGACAGCGACTGGGCTTCTGGGGACTAAGGACTTTGACGCTAGAGGGCAAAGTTTTAATATATAAAGCTGTGATTTTACCTTTGCTTTTACTGCTGTGCTCTGTTTTTAGCCCTCCAAGGTTTTTTCTTTTAGCACTGGAACGAGCTGTGTTTTACTTCTTCTGGGGGTCCAAATGGGAACGGGTACGAAGAGAGGTGGTGAAAAAAAGGAAGGAGAATGGAGGGAAAGGACTCCCGGACCCCAGTTTGTTTTTAGGAAGCAAATTCACAGCCCTTCACATAAAGTATGCTACGACCCCATCCAGCGACAACAAGACTGCGGCAATGGCGAGGTTTTGGATGGGGTCGTATTTGCGCACCCTAAAGATTTTACCTGTTGATCTTAGAACTCCTGTGTCTTTTAACTTACCAAAAGAATATGCTTTTATTAAGAAGTTTTTAAAAAGACATGTTTTAGAAGATCAAGATCTCAAAATTTTATTGAATCACAAATGTATTATGTCTCTTGTTCAGGACCGGGAACCGGTGAGTCCAGTGCCGGGCCTCACGCTAAGTGAGGCCAAACAAGTATGGCAAAACGCTGCCCACCCTGCTCTATGGAACCGTCACAAAGACTTGACATGGATGGCAGCCCATGAGATCCTCCCGACCAGGGCGGTTAGGCACTCCCGGGGCATGGCCATCTCCTCTACCTGCCCACGGTCCGGGTGTAACAACCCGGAGACCGTGCGGCATATGCTCTGGGACTGCGGTGCTGCGCGGGACCAGTGGACCACGACCGGCCCCCTGTATTTCCCGTGCCTGCCAGCGGGTGGGGTCCAGATGGATTACAAACTCGCCATCCTAGGGGTGGGCCGGAGTTTGAAGGAATTGACAGCGCAACAGTTCACCTCGCTCTGGCTCACCCTAAACGCCATAAAAGATGCCATCTGGACCACCAGAAACCTGCTGGTGGGGAAGCGTGTGACGGTGCCCCTCCACGCAACTGAAAAGATGGCAAAAAACATGCTGCAGGGGTGCCGCACATCGACATTCGGACGAGGGGGTCGGGGTCGCACAGAGAGGGTCCTGGCCACTCAAGCCGGGTCGCCCGTAGATGCACCCTCACCACTACCGGTTACGGGAACAGCGGGCCAGCGGGCCGGAGGGAGGGGATCTCCACTGGGTGCCGGATATTGAAGGAAAATGTCTTGTTCTGTGGAGCAGGGTGATGGCCATCTTTGGAGGGACTCAACCCGGTTTTGAACAACAAGACATTTTTAAGGACCTGAAATTTTATACATTTTTATTGTGGTTTTAGTTTCCTTTTATTCGAAAAAATATGTCATTTAAAGATGTCTTTTAAAAGCAACGCATATGGTTTTAAAGGATTTCAAATGTGTATTTTGTGTTGTGGAATTCTGTTGTGTTTTAAAGTCATTTTTAAGAAAATGTATTAAGAACTGGTGACAATAAAACTTTTTTCGAAAGAAAAATCTGTTCTTATCAGTTTAATATCTGATACGTCCCCTATCTGGGGACCATATATTAAATGGATTTTTGAGCCGCGGAGATGGAAGCGGGGCTTGCTCCGTCCACTCCACGCATCGACCTGGTATTGCAGTGCATTTAGACGTTTAATTAGCGATTCGTCTAAGTAGCAATATTCACGAGAGGTGATGTAATACAAGGTTTCAAATAACGTCGATAGTATCATTATAGAGAACATTAGAAAAGGGGGTAAAAGTTTAATGAGACAGTTAAGTGCTCATGGAAGAGTGGTCTTCAGCTGTTTTTTGAATGTGAATTGATCCAGCAGTCCTGATGGAAACAGGAAGATCATTCAGCCGGAAAAGATGTCCTTGAGATGGATCTCATGCCTCTCTGTGAAGAACAATGCGCCTCGTTTTCAGACGCAGACTTTCGGATGTAGGTTGTAAGAGAGAGTTGAGTAGAGTGTCTGCAAGCACCAGCCTGTGCAGTGTTTCCAGGAACGGTGCGCTCCCTTTTTCGGGGATAAACAGTGTTTCCAAACGGTGCGCTCCCTTTTTCGGGGATCAAATGATGTTTAAAAGCAGTACATTTAAGAGAGTAAAACAACAAACTTGACACGTGTTGCTATTTGTCAGAACACACGCGGAAATATATGCGCGCGAGCTCGTGTGTGTCTCTTTTCTTTGTGTGTGTGAAAAGATCTGTTTAGAAACGCCAGCGCTTGGTTTAGACTCTAGTTAAATCGAAGAAGAAATCCAAAAACAGACAAAGTGTTACGTTTCCTGACCCAAATGTAACACGTTAAGCATATGTGGACGGTCGGTTTCAAAGTTGCCTTCATGCGCGTTCCTTCATGTGTTATACGGAGAAATAGATTGAAACGTTCTGCTGAACGGGCCCGAAACGGTCTTAAATTAGGGTCAACGTTGATGTGCATTGAAGCGGCAAGAACGGTCCATCTGGCCTGAGAGTGGGCAACTCATACTTACCTGGCAGGGGAGATACCATGATCAGGAAGGTGGTTCACCCAGGGTGAGGCTCGGCCATTGCACTCCGGTTGTGCTGACCCCTGCGAATTCCCCAAATGTGGGAATCTCGACTGCATAATTTCTGGTAGTGGGGGACTGCGTTCGCGCTCTTCCCTGATCAATTGTTTAGAAAAAAGGAGATTCGGCGAGCTCAGCGTGTATATGTAATTCTGGTCCCGCACTCAAATTTAGGTGCATACACAGGCCTTGATTTTCTCTGTCTCTCTTTCTCACACACACACACACACACACATATTACAAAAGTGTCCATCAGGAACCAGTTGAACGCCGTTTATTTAAGGTGTTCAGGCAGTTAAAAGCCTTTTATTTAAAGGTTTCCGCTAGTTAAACCCCGTTTATTTAGAGGTTCCCGATGTGGTGGAACACAACATTAAATCTCCAGGTATATGGTGTTGCATTCGTTCCAAAGCAACGAAGGCAGGCGCTTAAAAACAAACTGTCAAGCAACGGCGGCGCCTGCGGCCTTCGCCTGTCTTCGTTACAAAGAGAAACGTTATGCTGCTGCCTATAAGCGTTCATTCGTTAAACCAACGTTTCTTTCGTTGAGTTCACAACAGCATCAAACAAAGGAGTGCCTGCTGACAACAGGAATGCCTTTAACCGGTCGACCTCAGCGTGTATATGCATTCCAGGTCACGTAGTAAACTTTAGGTGTATGTGTATACATAGGCCTTGATTTTCTCTGTCTCTCTTTCAAAACACACACACACGAACACGTATATTACAAAAGTGCCCAACAGGAACCAGTTGAACGTCGTTTATTTAAGATGTTCTGGCAGTTAAAAGCCGTTTATTACAAGGTTTCCGCTTGTTAAACCGCGTTCATTTAGAGGTTCCCGATGTGGCGGAACACAACATTAAATCTCCAGGTACATGGTGTTGCATTCGTTCCAAAGCAACGAAGGCAGGCGCTTTAAGACAAACTGTCAAGCAACGACGGCGCCTGCGGCCTTCGCGTGCATTCGTTACAAAGAGAAACTTTAGGCTACCTACACGCTTTCATTCGTTAAACCAACGTTTCCTTCGTTACGAGCACAACAACAGAAAACGAAGCAGTGCCTGCTGGCAACGAAAATGCATTTTAGCCGACCGTTAACAAAGAGAAACGTTATGCTGCTGCCTACACGCGTTCATTCGTTAAACCAACGTTACTTTCGTTCAGTTCACAACAGCATCAGACAAAGGAGTGCCTGCTGGCAACGGGAATGCCTTTACCCGGTCGACCTGAAGCGAGACAAACGGAGTTGAACGCCAAAACGAATGCACTCACGTTGTACTTTCAAGTGAAACTTCAGTCGCCCTTGGGATGAAATACTTATCTTACTACTAACATGTATTCGAAGAAAACCAAATAACCTTTGATTGTGGCATTGTAAAAGGTGCGCAGGAACGTCTTTAATTTGAGAATAGCGCACAGTATAGCACGAAAGGTCATGGTCATGCCTGTCTCGCTGCATGTGTGTGTGTGTGTGTGTGCTGTCTGTGTCTGCTGTCTGCCGGTCTCTCTGCCTGCCGGTCTCTCTGCCTGCCTGTCCCTCTGCCCTCACGCCGAGCCGCATGCGCAGCGCACCGCACCGCACCGCCACGCCACGCCAATAGCCCGTGCCGTCTCCGGCTCCCCAGCTCGCAGCGTGAAGTAGGCATCGCTTCTCGGCCTTTTGGCTAAGATCAAGTGTAGTATCTGTTCTTATCAGTTTAATATCTGATACGTCCCCTATCTGGGGACCATATATTAAATGGATTTTTGAGCCGCGGAGATGGAAGCGGGGCTTGCTCCGTCCACTCCACGCATCGACCTGGTATTGCAGTGTTTCCAGGAACGGTGCGCTCCCTTTTTCGGGGATCAAATGATGTTTAAAAGCAGTACATTTAAGAGAGTAAAACAACAAACTTGACACGTGTTGCTATTTGTCAGAACACACGCGGAAATATATGCGCGCGAGCTCGTGTGTGTCTCTTTTCTTTGTGTGTGTGAAAAGATCTGTTTAGAAACGCCAGCGCTTGGTTTAGACTCTAGTTAAATCGAAGAAGAAATCCAAAAACAGACAAAGTGTTACGTTTCCTGACCCAAATGTAACACGTTAAGCATATGTGGACGGTCGGTTTCAAAGTTGCCTTCATGCGCGTTCCTTCATGTGTTATACGGAGAAATAGATTGAAACGTTCTGCTGAACGGGCCCGAAACGGTCTTAAATTAGGGTCAACGTTGATGTGCATTGAAGCGGCAAGAACGGTCCATCTGGCCTGAGAGTGGGCAACTCATACTTACCTGGCAGGGGAGATACCATGATCAGGAAGGTGGTTCACCCAGGGTGAGGCTCGGCCATTGCACTCCGGTTGTGCTGACCCCTGCGAATTCCCCAAATGTGGGAATCTCGACTGCATAATTTCTGGTAGTGGGGGACTGCGTTCGCGCTCTTCCCTGATCAATTGTTTAGAAAAAAGGAGATTCGGCGAGCTCAGCGTGTATATGTAATTCTGGTCCCGCACTCAAATTTAGGTGCATACACAGGCCTTGATTTTCTCTGTCTCTCTTTCTCACACACACACACACACACATATTACAAAAGTGTCCATCAGGAACCAGTTGAACGCCGTTTATTTAAGGTGTTCAGGCAGTTAAAAGCCTTTTATTTAAAGGTTTCCGCTAGTTAAACCCCGTTTATTTAGAGGTTCCCGATGTGGTGGAACACAACATTAAATCTCCAGGTATATGGTGTTGCATTCGTTCCAAAGCAACGAAGGCAGGCGCTTAAAAACAAACTGTCAAGCAACGGCGGCGCCTGCGGCCTTCGCCTGTCTTCGTTACAAAGAGAAACGTTATGCTGCTGCCTATAAGCGTTCATTCGTTAAACCAACGTTTCTTTCGTTGAGTTCACAACAGCATCAAACAAAGGAGTGCCTGCTGACAACAGGAATGCCTTTAACCGGTCGACCTCAGCGTGTATATGCATTCCAGGTCACGTAGTAAACTTTAGGTGTATGTGTATACATAGGCCTTGATTTTCTCTGTCTCTCTTTCAAACACACACACACGAACACGTATATTACAAAAGTGCCCAACAGGAACCAGTTGAACGTCGTTTATTTAAGATGTTCTGGCAGTTAAAAGCCGTTTATTACAAGGTTTCCGCTTGTTAAACCGCGTTCATTTAGAGGTTCCCGATGTGGCGGAACACAACATTAAATCTCCAGGTACATGGTGTTGCATTCGTTCCAAAGCAACGAAGGCAGGCGCTTTAAGACAAACTGTCAAGCAACGACGGCGCCTGCGGCCTTCGCGTGCATTCGTTACAAAGAGAAACTTTAGGCTACCTACACGCTTTCATTCGTTAAACCAACGTTTCCTTCGTTACGAGCACAACAACAGAAAACGAAGCAGTGCCTGCTGGCAACGAAAATGCATTTTAGCCGACCGTTAACAAAGAGAAACGTTATGCTGCTGCCTACACGCGTTCATTCGTTAAACCAACGTTACTTTCGTTCAGTTCACAACAGCATCAGACAAAGGAGTGCCTGCTGGCAACGGGAATGCCTTTACCCGGTCGACCTGAAGCGAGACAAACGGAGTTGAACGCCAAAACGAATGCACTCACGTTGTACTTTCAAGTGAAACTTCAGTCGCCCTTGGGATGAAATACTTATCTTACTACTAACATGTATTCGAAGAAAACCAAATAACCTTTGATTGTGGCATTGTAAAAGGTGCGCAGGAACGCCTTTAACAAAACTGATCAATTGTGGCATTGTAAAAGGTGCGCAGGAACGTCTTTAATTTGAGAATAGCGCACAGTATAGCACGAAAGGTCATGGTCATGCCTGTCTCGCTGCATGTGTGTGTGTGTGTGTGTGTGTGTGTGTGTCTGCTGTCTGCCGGTCTCTCTGCCTGCCGGTCTCTCTGCCTGCCTGTCCCTCTGCCCTCACGCCGAGCCGCATGCGCAGCGCACCGCACCGCACCGCCACGCCAATAGCCCGTGCCGTCTCCGGCTCCCCAGCTCGCAGCGTGAAGTAGGCATCGCTTCTCGGCCTTTTGGCTAAGATCAAGTGTAGTATCTGTTCTTATCTGCTGCGGCTCTTGGGCTTAAGTGGTTTTTACAGAACATTACTGTTGAAGAATCGTTTTAAGGTGAGTGCTTTTACATTATTTATTGCTTATTTATTGTTGTTTTATTTATATTTTAGTGTGCTGTAGGTGCCTCTACCATGTCGGCTGCTCGTGCCGGCGTGCGGAGGCACCACAGTGTGCGTTTTTTATTGAAAGAGGTGGATGGAAGGCTTCTGGGTGTGTCGAGGTTAGATTTTTCCCGGAAGTTTGTCCAAAAAATTCTATGTTTTAAACCCACAGACCTTAATTGTTTAATGACGCTGCCTTTTAATAAAGGTTTTGATTTAAGTTTTAAGAATGCTTCCCTGTTTAATGATTTTTGGCTAAGATTTGAAAATGTTAAGACCCAGTTCTCCATGTTTACGGTTGAAAAGCTTTCGGACAACACACATAAAACTGTGATTGTCAGAATGTTTAATGAGACCGTGACAGGAGAAGATATCTGTGTTTGGCTGGGTAGATTTTGCACTGTTCGAGGTCAGCCAGTCAAAGTGCTGGATGAAGATGGCATTTGGACATGTGCCTGGCGAATTCCCATAAAACAATGGGAGGACGCCAGGGGCTACCAGGGCCTGAAACATCTGCCTTCTATGATTGTGTTGGGAGAGAACAGAGGCTACATCCATTATCAGGGGATGCCTAAATTGTGTCGGAAATGTGGGAACATAGGGCATCTTGCTGAAGCATGCCAAGAATTGATATGTGGGAAGTGTAAAGAAATTGGTCACAGTTTTGATGAGTGCACCAATGGCAGGCGGTGCAACCTGTGTGGTGAATCCAATCACCTCTACAGAGACTGCCCTAAAAGTTTTGCCAACAAACTAAAAAGTAATAAAATGGCCGCCCCACATGGGCAACAAACGAGAGAACAAAGAGAGGAAGAGGCGGTCCCTGAGGTTTTGGCGGGAAATTCAAAATCCCAGCCGACCTCAGGGATTGGTCAAGATGCTGGAAGTGGGGCGGCCCCAGGGGCGGAGTCAAAAATTGTAAAAGAGCAGGAAGAGAAAGTGTCCTCCCGAGAGGACGACAAAGGGGAGGATAGAGAGGAAGAAACGATGTCGACCCTACTCACTGTTTCGGAGGTGAGTATGGATTCTAGTGAAACTGATTGCTCTCTCCCAAATGCTCAGGTGCAAAAAAGACCGGCAGGGTCTCCTCTAGTTCAAGCAGAGGAGAAAAAATCAAGAGCAGCACATCGGCCTGGAACTTCCTCATCGGAAGATCTGGACCGTATGTGGCCTCAAGAACCCCCAAATGAAGTTTCCTTTTTGCACGTCAAGCTGAGAACATCATCGCCTAAAGAGCCGCAAGAGAATTCCTCTGCGGCTCTGCAGGCCATAAAAACCTGCTATCCTGACTCCAACTTAGTGGAGATCAAGGAAGAGCAGGTATCACAAGAAATTTTATGATTTTAAATTAAGTTTGTAGTCTTCTTTTAGTCCTTTTAAATGTCATGCTATTTTAAAACCATACTGCTCATGGCCCTCATTATCTCCACAATTAATGTGAGAAGTGTGAGGTCAACATTTCGAGCACAGAGCATTTTGTCCTTTTTAAAGAATGTTAAATCAGATGTGTTTTTACTGCAAGAATGTGCCCTGCCTTTTTTAACCAATTACAGACGGTGGACGGAGATGTGGACTCCAGGACCCTCCGTGTGGAGCGGATCAAATTTTAACAAATGTGATGGTGTTGCTATTTTAATCAACAACCCCAATATCTTGGTTAGGGGAAGCACTGTGGTGAGGGACGGGCGGGCAATTTTAGCAAATTTGACTTTTTTAGACAAGGATTTTAATATTTTAAATGTGTATGGTTTTACCGATAAAAATGAAAGGCATGAACTTTTAGGGGACTTGCAGCCCCACATGTTAGGGAGGGTGCCACTTGTGGTTGCAGGGGATTTTAATTGCATATTAACCAGAGCGGACAGAAGAAGAGCAGGGGACGATTTTAAAGTAGATAAAACATCAGTGTTATTGCAGAGTTTAGTTAAAGATTTTAAATTAGTTGACTGTTTTAACACATTGCATCCAAAAGAGGTGGGCTACACCTGGTTCAGTGGTGATGGCGCCAAGGCCTCTCGCATCGACTACATCTTTACACGTGACTGCCCGCCTACTGATGCAACATTGACACCCATGTATTTTTCTGATCACGCTATGCTCACGTGCACCCTTTCTTTCACTACAGGAGTGACAGTAGGGGGAGGGATCTGGAAGCTGAATTGCTCTCTGTTACAGGATGAGGAGATAGGTAGAGAATACAGGGAGCAATTCAGCCAATGGCAGACCCTCCAAGACCTTTTTGATTCACGAGCACAGTGGTGGGAGATGGTGAAGGATAGGACTGGATGTTTTTTTAAAAAGAAGGGACTAGAGATGAAAAACAAGGAGAAGCGAAGCATGTTGGGGCTGCAAAAACGACTACAGAGGTATTTTAATTTGTTGAATTATGGTCTGGATTTTAATGAGGAAATAAAAGAAGTCAAAAGGGAAATGTCGGTTTTAGAAAGGAAGTGGAATGAAGGAGTAGTTTTGAGAAGTAAGGAGAAGGAGTTGGAAGAAGGTGAAAAGTGCACACGTTATTTTTTTAAGAAGATTGTAACAAAGGGAGGTGCAATCACTAAATTAAAAACGGGAGGGAGGGAGGCCAACAACACAGAGGAAATTTTAAATGAAGTACAACTCTTTTACCAAGACTTATACAGTGACAAGGAAGTAACGGGTGATGCCACAAGTGCAATTTTAAGGTCTGTAGATAAACAAATTAAAAATGAAAGTGCTATCTTAACTCAAGATTTTACAATTTTAGAGCTGACAAAATGTAGGAAGAGTTTTAAAACAGGGAAGTCCCCAGGAAGTGACGGACTTCCCCTCGAATTTTATGCAATTTTTTGGGATATTTTAGCACTTGAATTATTAAAGGTTTTTAAAGACTTTGACAGACTGGACAGATTACCCGACAGTTTCAGGCTAGGGATAGTCTCACTCCTGCATAAAAAAGGTGACAAAACAGACTTAAAGACATGGCGACCTATCAGCCTTTTAAATTTTGACTGTAAACTTTTTAGTAAACTTTTATCCACACGAATGTCGACTGTTTTAGAGGACATAATCCACCCGGATCAAGCTTGCGCTGTGCCCGGGAGAAAGATCACAGACAGCCTAGTGCTGATTAGAGATGCCATCTGTTATGCGAGAGACAGAAACATTAGGCTGGTAGTTCTAAATTTAGACTTTGAGAAAGCATTTGATCGAGTCTCGCACCAGTACCTGTTTCAGGTACTGCAAAAGATGGGGTTCCCAGGGAGGTTCCTAGCTTGGGTGGGATTGCTGTATAAAGACATAACCAGCAAAATTCTTGTAAATGGGCATTTAACCAAAGCTGTAAATATATGCAGCGGTGTCCGTCAGGGGTGTCCTTTATCTCCGCTCCTGTATGTGGCTTGCATCGAGCCACTGGCACAGATCTTGAGAAGGGATCAATGGGTTAAAGGACTTAACGTACCCGGGACTAAAGGACAGACATTAAAATGTGTTTTATATGTGGACGACATTACGGTTTTAACCACTGACCTTTTATCGGTCCGGAGAGTTTTACAACTGACAGATTTTTATGGACAGGCCTCAGGCTCCAAGCTAAACAAGAACAAGTCTGAGGCCCAGCTCTTCGGACCATGGGGACATATCGACATGGCAGGACTTGACGTGACCGTACGGGAAACCGACTTAAAGGTATTAGGTGTAAAATTTGACAGGGAGGGGGGCGGACAGAGCAATTGGGCGGACACGTTAGGGAAAGTTAGACAGCGACTGGGCTTCTGGGGACTAAGGACTTTGACGCTAGAGGGCAAAGTTTTAATATATAAAGCTGTGATTTTACCTTTGCTTTTACTGCTGTGCTCTGTTTTTAGCCCTCCAAGGTTTTTTCTTTTAGCACTGGAACGAGCTGTGTTTTACTTCTTCTGGGGGTCCAAATGGGAACGGGTACGAAGAGAGGTGGTGAAAAAAAGGAAGGAGAATGGAGGGAAAGGACTCCCGGACCCCAGTTTGTTTTTAGGAAGCAAATTCACAGCCCTTCACATAAAGTATGCTACGACCCCATCCAGCGACAACAAGACTGCGGCAATGGCGAGGTTTTGGATGGGGTCGTATTTGCGCACCCTAAAGATTTTACCTGTTGATCTTAGAACTCCTGTGTCTTTTAACTTACCAAAAGAATATGCTTTTATTAAGAAGTTTTTAAAAAGACATGTTTTAGAAGATCAAGATCTCAAAATTTTATTGAATCACAAATGTATTATGTCTCTTGTTCAGGACCGGGAACCGGTGAGTCCAGTGCCGGGCCTCACGCTAAGTGAGGCCAAACAAGTATGGCAAAACGCTGCCCACCCTGCTCTATGGAACCGTCACAAAGACTTGACATGGATGGCAGCCCATGAGATCCTCCCGACCAGGGCGGTTAGGCACTCCCGGGGCATGGCCATCTCCTCTACCTGCCCACGGTCCGGGTGTAACAACCCGGAGACCGTGCGGCATATGCTCTGGGACTGCGGTGCTGCGCGGGACCAGTGGACCACGACCGGCCCCCTGTATTTCCCGTGCCTGCCAGCGGGTGGGGTCCAGATGGATTACAAACTCGCCATCCTAGGGGTGGGCCGGAGTTTGAAGGAATTGACAGCGCAACAGTTCACCTCGCTCTGGCTCACCCTAAACGCCATAAAAGATGCCATCTGGACCACCAGAAACCTGCTGGTGGGGAAGCGTGTGACGGTGCCCCTCCACGCAACTGAAAAGATGGCAAAAAACATGCTGCAGGGGTGCCGCACATCGACATTCGGACGAGGGGGTCGGGGTCGCACAGAGAGGGTCCTGGCCACTCAAGCCGGGTCGCCCGTAGATGCACCCTCACCACTACCGGTTACGGGAACAGCGGGCCAGCGGGCCGGAGGGAGGGGATCTCCACTGGGTGCCGGATATTGAAGGAAAATGTCTTGTTCTGTGGAGCAGGGTGATGGCCATCTTTGGAGGGACTCAACCCGGTTTTGAACAACAAGACATTTTTAAGGACCTGAAATTTTATACATTTTTATTGTGGTTTTAGTTTCCTTTTATTCGAAAAAATATGTCATTTAAAGATGTCTTTTAAAAGCAACGCATATGGTTTTAAAGGATTTCAAATGTGTATTTTGTGTTGTGGAATTCTGTTGTGTTTTAAAGTCATTTTTAAGAAAATGTATTAAGAACTGGTGACAATAAAACTTTTTTCGAAAGAAAAAAAAAATCTGTTCTTATCAGTTTAATATCTGATACGTCCCCTATCTGGGGACCATATATTAAATGGATTTTTGAGCCGCGGAGATGGAAGCGGGGCTTGCTCCGTCCACTCCACGCATCGACCTGGTATTGCAGTGTTTCCAGGAACGGTGCGCTCCCTTTTTCGGGGATCAAATGATGTTTAAAAGCAGTACATTTAAGAGAGTAAAACAACAAACTTAACACGTGTTGCTATTTGTCAGAACACACGCGGAAATATATGCGCGCGAGCTCGTGTGTGTCTCTTTTCTTTGTGTGTGAAAAGATCTGTTTAGAAACGCCAGCGCTTGGTTTAGACTCTAGTTAAATCGAAGAAGAAATCCAAAAACAGACAAAGTGTTACGTTTCCTGACCCAAATGTAACACGTTAAGCATATGTGGACGGTCGGTTTCAAAGTTGCCTTCATGCGCGTTCCTTCATGTGTTATACGGAGAAATAGATTGAAACGTTCTGCTGAACGGGCCCGAAACGGTCTTAAATTAGGGTCAACGTTGATGTGCATTGAAGCGGCAAGAACGGTCCATCTGGCCTGAGAGTGGGCAACTCATACTTACCTGGCAGGGGAGATACCATGATCAGGAAGGTGGTTCACCCAGGGTGAGGCTCGGCCATTGCACTCCGGTTGTGCTGACCCCTGCGAATTCCCCAAATGTGGGAATCTCGACTGCATAATTTCTGGTAGTGGGGGACTGCGTTCGCGCTCTTCCCTGATCAATTGTTTAGAAAAAAGGAGATTCGGCGAGCTCAGCGTGTATATGTAATTCTGGTCCCGCACTCAAATTTAGGTGCATACACAGGCCTTGATTTTCTCTGTCTCTCTTTCTCACACACACACACACATATTACAAAAGTGTCCATCAGGAACCAGTTGAACGCCGTTTATTTAAGGTGTTCAGGCAGTTAAAAGCCTTTTATTTAAAGGTTTCCGCTAGTTAAACCCCGTTTATTTAGAGGTTCCCGATGTGGTGGAACACAACATTAAATCTCCAGGTATATGGTGTTGCATTCGTTCCAAAGCAACGAAGGCAGGCGCTTAAAAACAAACTGTCAAGCAACGGCGGCGCCTGCGGCCTTCGCCTGTCTTCGTTACAAAGAGAAACGTTATGCTGCTGCCTATAAGCGTTCATTCGTTAAACCAACGTTTCTTTCGTTGAGTTCACAACAGCATCAAACAAAGGAGTGCCTGCTGACAACAGGAATGCCTTTAACCGGTCGACCTCAGCGTGTATATGCATTCCAGGTCACGTAGTAAACTTTAGGTGTATGTGTATACATAGGCCTTGATTTTCTCTGTCTCTCTTTCAAACACACACACACACGAACACGTATATTACAAAAGTGCCCAACAGGAACCAGTTGAACGTCGTTTATTTAAGATGTTCTGGCAGTTAAAAGCCGTTTATTACAAGGTTTCCGCTTGTTAAACCGCGTTCATTTAGAGGTTCCCGATGTGGCGGAACACAACATTAAATCTCCAGGTACATGGTGTTGCATTCGTTCCAAAGCAACGAAGGCAGGCGCTTTAAGACAAACTGTCAAGCAACGACGGCGCCTGCGGCCTTCGCGTGCATTCGTTACAAAGAGAAACTTTAGGCTACCTACACGCTTTCATTCGTTAAACCAACGTTTCCTTCGTTACGAGCACAACAACAGAAAACGAAGCAGTGCCTGCTGGCAACGAAAATGCATTTTAGCCGACCGTTAACAAAGAGAAACGTTATGCTGCTGCCTACACGCGTTCATTCGTTAAACCAACGTTACTTTCGTTCAGTTCACAACAGCATCAGACAAAGGAGTGCCTGCTGGCAACGGGAATGCCTTTACCCGGTCGACCTGAAGCGAGACAAACGGAGTTGAACGCCAAAACGAATGCACTCACGTTGTACTTTCAAGTGAAACTTCAGTCGCCCTTGGGATGAAATACTTATCTTACTACTAACATGTATTCGAAGAAAACCAAATAACCTTTGATTGTGGCATTGTAAAAGGTGCGCAGGAACGCCTTTAAACTGATCAATTGTGGCATTGTAAAAGGTGCGCAGGAACGTCTTTAATTTGAGAATAGCGCACAGTATAGCACGAAAGGTCATGGTCATGCCTGTCTCGCTGCATGTGTGTGTGTGTGTGTGTGTCTGCTGTCTGCCGGTCTCTCTGCCTGCCGGTCTCTCTGCCTGCCTGTCCCTCTGCCCTCACGCCGAGCCGCATGCGCAGCGCACCGCACCGCCACGCCAATAGCCCGTGCCGTCTCCGGCTCCCCAGCTCGCAGCGTGAAGTAGGCATCGCTTCTCGGCCTTTTGGCTAAGATCAAGTGTAGTATCTGTTCTTATCAGTTTAATATCTGATACGTCCCCTATCTGGGGACCATATATTAAATGGATTTTTGAGCCGCGGAGATGGAAGCGGGGCTTGCTCCGTCCACTCCACGCATCGACCTGGTATTGCAGTGTTTCCAGGAACGGTGCGCTCCCTTTTTCGGGGATCAAATGATGTTTAAAAGCAGTACATTTAAGAGAGTAAAACAACAAACTTGACACGTGTTGCTATTTGTCAGAACACACGCGGAAATATATGCGCGCGAGCTCGTGTGTGTCTCTTTTCTTTGTGTGTGAAAAGATCTGTTTAGAAACGCCAGCGCTTGGTTTAGACTCTAGTTAAATCGAAGAAGAAATCCAAAAACAGACAAAGTGTTACGTTTCCTGACCCAAATGTAACACGTTAAGCATATGTGGACGGTCGGTTTCAAAGTTGCCTTCATGCGCGTTCCTTCATGTGTTATACGGAGAAATAGATTGAAACGTTCTGCTGAACGGGCCCGAAACGGTCTTAAATTAGGGTCAACGTTGATGTGCATTGAAGCGGCAAGAACGGTCCATCTGGCCTGAGAGTGGGCAACTCATACTTACCTGGCAGGGGAGATACCATGATCAGGAAGGTGGTTCACCCAGGGTGAGGCTCGGCCATTGCACTCCGGTTGTGCTGACCCCTGCGAATTCCCCAAATGTGGGAATCTCGACTGCATAATTTCTGGTAGTGGGGGACTGCGTTCGCGCTCTTCCCTGATCAATTGTTTAGAAAAAAGGAGATTCGGCGAGCTCAGCGTGTATATGTAATTCTGGTCCCGCACTCAAATTTAGGTGCATACACAGGCCTTGATTTTCTCTGTCTCTCTTTCTCACACACACACACACACACACACACATATTACAAAAGTGTCCATCAGGAACCAGTTGAACGCCGTTTATTTAAGGTGTTCAGGCAGTTAAAAGCCTTTTATTTAAAGGTTTCCGCTAGTTAAACCCCGTTTATTTAGAGGTTCCCGATGTGGTGGAACACAACATTAAATCTCCAGGTATATGGTGTTGCATTCGTTCCAAAGCAACGAAGGCAGGCGCTTAAAAACAAACTGTCAAGCAACGGCGGCGCCTGCGGCCTTCGCCTGTCTTCGTTACAAAGAGAAACGTTATGCTGCTGCCTATAAGCGTTCATTCGTTAAACCAACGTTTCTTTCGTTGAGTTCACAACAGCATCAAACAAAGGAGTGCCTGCTGACAACAGGAATGCCTTTAACCGGTCGACCTCAGCGTGTATATGCATTCCAGGTCACGTAGTAAACTTTAGGTGTATGTGTATACATAGGCCTTGATTTTCTCTGTCTCTCTTTCAAACACACACACACACGAACACGTATATTACAAAAGTGCCCAACAGGAACCAGTTGAACGTCGTTTATTTAAGATGTTCTGGCAGTTAAAAGCCGTTTATTACAAGGTTTCCGCTTGTTAAACCGCGTTCATTTAGAGGTTCCCGATGTGGCGGAACACAACATTAAATCTCCAGGTACATGGTGTTGCATTCGTTCCAAAGCAACGAAGGCAGGCGCTTTAAGACAAACTGTCAAGCAACGACGGCGCCTGCGGCCTTCGCGTGCATTCGTTACAAAGAGAAACTTTAGGCTACCTACACGCTTTCATTCGTTAAACCAACGTTTCCTTCGTTACGAGCACAACAACAGAAAACGAAGCAGTGCCTGCTGGCAACGAAAATGCATTTTAGCCGACCGTTAACAAAGAGAAACGTTATGCTGCTGCCTACACGCGTTCATTCGTTAAACCAACGTTACTTTCGTTCAGTTCACAACAGCATCAGACAAAGGAGTGCCTGCTGGCAACGGGAATGCCTTTACCCGGTCGACCTGAAGCGAGACAAACGGAGTTGAACGCCAAAACGAATGCACTCACGTTGTACTTTCAAGTGAAACTTCAGTCGCCCTTGGGATGAAATACTTATCTTACTACTAACATGTATTCGAAGAAAACCAAATAACCTTTGATTGTGGCATTGTAAAAGGTGCGCAGGAACGCCTTTAACAAAACTGATCAATTGTGGCATTGTAAAAGGTGCGCAGGAACGTCTTTAATTTGAGAATAGCGCACAGTATAGCACGAAAGGTCATGGTCATGCCTGTCTCGCTGCATGTGTGTGTGTGTGTGTGTGTCTGCTGTCTGCCGGTCTCTCTGCCTGCCGGTCTCTCTGCCTGCCTGTCCCTCTGCCCTCACGCCGAGCCGCATGCGCAGCGCACCGCACCGCCACGCCAATAGCCCGTGCCGTCTCCGGCTCCCCAGCTCGCAGCGTGAAGTAGGCATCGCTTCTCGGCCTTTTGGCTAAGATCAAGTGTAGTATCTGTTCTTATCAGTTTAATATCTGATACGTCCCCTATCTGGGGACCATATATTAAATGGATTTTTGAGCCGCGGAGATGGAAGCGGGGCTTGCTCCGTCCACTCCACGCATCGACCTGGTATTGCAGTGTTTCCAGGAACGGTGCGCTCCCTTTTTCGGGGATCAAATGATGTTTAAAAGCAGTACATTTAAGAGAGTAAAACAACAAACTTGACACGTGTTGCTATTTGTCAGAACACACGCGGAAATATATGCGCGCGAGCTCGTGTGTGTCTCTTTTCTTGTGTGTGTGAAAAGATCTGTTTAGAAACGCCAGCGCTTGGTTTAGACTCTAGTTAAATCGAAGAAGAAATCCAAAAACAGACAAAGTGTTACGTTTCCTGACCCAAATGTAACACGTTAAGCATATGTGGACGGTCGGTTTCAAAGTTGCCTTCATGCGCGTTCCTTCATGTGTTATACGGAGAAATAGATTGAAACGTTCTGCTGAACGGGCCCGAAACGGTCTTAAATTAGGGTCAACGTTGATGTGCATTGAAGCGGCAAGAACGGTCCATCTGGCCTGAGAGTGGGCAACTCATACTTACCTGGCAGGGGAGATACCATGATCAGGAAGGTGGTTCACCCAGGGTGAGGCTCGGCCATTGCACTCCGGTTGTGCTGACCCCTGCGAATTCCCCAAATGTGGGAATCTCGACTGCATAATTTCTGGTAGTGGGGGACTGCGTTCGCGCTCTTCCCTGATCAATTGTTTAGAAAAAAGGAGATTCGGCGAGCTCAGCGTGTATATGTAATTCTGGTCCCGCGCTCAAATTTAGGTGCATACACAGGCCTTGATTTTCTCTGTCTCTCTTTCTCACACACACACACACACACACACACACACACATATTACAAAAGTGTCCATCAGGAACCAGTTGAACGCCGTTTATTTAAGGTGTTCAGGCAGTTAAAAGCCTTTTATTTAAAGGTTTCCGCTAGTTAAACCCCGTTTATTTAGAGGTTCCCGATGTGGTGGAACACAACATTAAATCTCCAGGTATATGGTGTTGCATTCGTTCCAAAGCAACGAAGGCAGGCGCTTAAAAACAAACTGTCAAGCAACGGCGGCGCCTGCGGCCTTCGCCTGTCTTCGTTACAAAGAGAAACGTTATGCTGCTGCCTATAAGCGTTCATTCGTTAAACCAACGTTTCTTTCGTTGAGTTCACAACAGCATCAAACAAAGGAGTGCCTGCTGACAACAGGAATGCCTTTAACCGGTCGACCTCAGCGTGTATATGCATTCCAGGTCACGTAGTAAACTTTAGGTGTATGTGTATACATAGGCCTTGATTTTCTCTGTCTCTCTTTCAAACACACACACACACGAACACGTATATTACAAAAGTGCCCAACAGGAACCAGTTGAACGTCGTTTATTTAAGATGTTCTGGCAGTTAAAAGCCGTTTATTACAAGGTTTCCGCTTGTTAAACCGCGTTCATTTAGAGGTTCCCGATGTGGCGGAACACAACATTAAATCTCCAGGTACATGGTGTTGCATTCGTTCCAAAGCAACGAAGGCAGGCGCTTTAAGACAAACTGTCAAGCAACGACGGCGCCTGCGGCCTTCGCGTGCATTCGTTACAAAGAGAAACTTTAGGCTACCTACACGCTTTCATTCGTTAAACCAACGTTTCCTTCGTTACGAGCACAACAACAGAAAACGAAGCAGTGCCTGCTGGCAACGAAAATGCATTTTAGCCGACCGTTAACAAAGAGAAACGTTATGCTGCTGCCTACACGCGTTCATTCGTTAAACCAACGTTACTTTCGTTCAGTTCACAACAGCATCAGACAAAGGAGTGCCTGCTGGCAACGGGAATGCCTTTACCCGGTCGACCTGAAGCGAGACAAACGGAGTTGAACGCCAAAACGAATGCACTCACGTTGTACTTTCAAGTGAAACTTCAGTCGCCCTTGGGATGAAATACTTATCTTACTACTAACATGTATTCGAAGAAAACCAAATAACCTTTGATTGTGGCATTGTAAAAGGTGCGCAGGAACGCCTTTAACAAACTGATCAATTGTGGCATTGTAAAAGGTGCGCAGGAACGTCTTTAATTTGAGAATAGCGCACAGTATAGCACGAAAGGTCATGGTCATGCCTGTCTCGCTGCATGTGTGTGTGTGTGTGTGTGTGTGTGTGCTGTCTGCCGGTCTCTCTGCCTGCCGGTCTCTCTGCCTGCCTGTCCCTCTGCCCTCACGCCGAGCCGCATGCGCAGCGCACCGCACCGCACCGCCACGCCAATAGCCCGTGCCGTCTCCGGCTCCCCAGCTCGCAGCGTGAAGTAGGCATCGCTTCTCGGCCTTTTGGCTAAGATCAAGTGTAGTATCTGTTCTTATACTGCTGCGGCTCTTGGGCTTAAGTGGTTTTTACAGAACATTACTGTTGAAGAATCGTTTTAAGGTGAGTGCTTTTACATTATTTATTGCTTATTTATTGTTGTTTTATTTATATTTTAGTGTGCTGTAGGTGCCTCTACCATGTCGGCTGCTCGTGCCGGCGTGCGGAGGCACCACAGTGTGCGTTTTTTATTGAAAGAGGTGGATGGAAGGCTTCTGGGTGTGTCGAGGTTAGATTTTTCCCGGAAGTTTGTCCAAAAAATTCTATGTTTTAAACCCACAGACCTTAATTGTTTAATGACGCTGCCTTTTAATAAAGGTTTTGATTTAAGTTTTAAGAATGCTTCCCTGTTTAATGATTTTTGGCTAAGATTTGAAAATGTTAAGACCCAGTTCTCCATGTTTACGGTTGAAAAGCTTTCGGACAACACACATAAAACTGTGATTGTCAGAATGTTTAATGAGACCGTGACAGGAGAAGATATCTGTGTTTGGCTGGGTAGATTTTGCACTGTTCGAGGTCAGCCAGTCAAAGTGCTGGATGAAGATGGCATTTGGACATGTGCCTGGCGAATTCCCATAAAACAATGGGAGGACGCCAGGGGCTACCAGGGCCTGAAACATCTGCCTTCTATGATTGTGTTGGGAGAGAACAGAGGCTACATCCATTATCAGGGGATGCCTAAATTGTGTCGGAAATGTGGGAACATAGGGCATCTTGCTGAAGCATGCCAAGAATTGATATGTGGGAAGTGTAAAGAAATTGGTCACAGTTTTGATGAGTGCACCAATGGCAGGCGGTGCAACCTGTGTGGTGAATCCAATCACCTCTACAGAGACTGCCCTAAAAGTTTTGCCAACAAACTAAAAAGTAATAAAATGGCCGCCCCACATGGGCAACAAACGAGAGAACAAAGAGAGGAAGAGGCGGTCCCTGAGGTTTTGGCGGGAAATTCAAAATCCCAGCCGACCTCAGGGATTGGTCAAGATGCTGGAAGTGGGGCGGCCCCAGGGGCGGAGTCAAAAATTGTAAAAGAGCAGGAAGAGAAAGTGTCCTCCCGAGAGGACGACAAAGGGGAGGATAGAGAGGAAGAAACGATGTCGACCCTACTCACTGTTTCGGAGGTGAGTATGGATTCTAGTGAAACTGATTGCTCTCTCCCAAATGCTCAGGTGCAAAAAAGACCGGCAGGGTCTCCTCTAGTTCAAGCAGAGGAGAAAAAATCAAGAGCAGCACATCGGCCTGGAACTTCCTCATCGGAAGATCTGGACCGTATGTGGCCTCAAGAACCCCCAAATGAAGTTTCCTTTTTGCACGTCAAGCTGAGAACATCATCGCCTAAAGAGCCGCAAGAGAATTCCTCTGCGGCTCTGCAGGCCATAAAAACCTGCTATCCTGACTCCAACTTAGTGGAGATCAAGGAAGAGCAGGTATCACAAGAAATTTTATGATTTTAAATTAAGTTTGTAGTCTTCTTTTAGTCCTTTTAAATGTCATGCTATTTTAAAACCATACTGCTCATGGCCCTCATTATCTCCACAATTAATGTGAGAAGTGTGAGGTCAACATTTCGAGCACAGAGCATTTTGTCCTTTTTAAAGAATGTTAAATCAGATGTGTTTTTACTGCAAGAATGTGCCCTGCCTTTTTTAACCAATTACAGACGGTGGACGGAGATGTGGACTCCAGGACCCTCCGTGTGGAGCGGATCAAATTTTAACAAATGTGATGGTGTTGCTATTTTAATCAACAACCCCAATATCTTGGTTAGGGGAAGCACTGTGGTGAGGGACGGGCGGGCAATTTTAGCAAATTTGACTTTTTTAGACAAGGATTTTAATATTTTAAATGTGTATGGTTTTACCGATAAAAATGAAAGGCATGAACTTTTAGGGGACTTGCAGCCCCACATGTTAGGGAGGGTGCCACTTGTGGTTGCAGGGGATTTTAATTGCATATTAACCAGAGCGGACAGAAGAAGAGAGGGGACGATTTTAAAGTAGATAAAACATCAGTGTTATTGCAGAGTTTAGTTAAAGATTTTAAATTAGTTGACTGTTTTAACACATTGCATCCAAAAGAGGTGGGCTACACCTGGTTCAGTGGTGATGGCGCCAAGGCCTCTCGCATCGACTACATCTTTACACGTGACTGCCCGCCTACTGATGCAACATTGACACCCATGTATTTTTCTGATCACGCTATGCTCACGTGCACCCTTTCTTTCACTACAGGAGTGACAGTAGGGGGAGGGATCTGGAAGCTGAATTGCTCTCTGTTACAGGATGAGGAGATAGGTAGAGAATACAGGGAGCAATTCAGCCAATGGCAGACCCTCCAAGACCTTTTTGATTCACGAGCACAGTGGTGGGAGATGGTGAAGGATAGGACTGGATGTTTTTTTAAAAAGAAGGGACTAGAGATGAAAAACAAGGAGAAGCGAAGCATGTTGGGGCTGCAAAAACGACTACAGAGGTATTTTAATTTGTTGAATTATGGTCTGGATTTTAATGAGGAAATAAAAGAAGTCAAAAGGGAAATGTCGGTTTTAGAAAGGAAGTGGAATGAAGGAGTAGTTTTGAGAAGTAAGGAGAAGGAGTTGGAAGAAGGTGAAAAGTGCACACGTTATTTTTTTAAGAAGATTGTAACAAAGGGAGGTGCAATCACTAAATTAAAAACGGGAGGGAGGGAGGCCAACAACACAGAGGAAATTTTAAATGAAGTACAACTCTTTTACCAAGACTTATACAGTGACAAGGAAGTAACGGGTGATGCCACAAGTGCAATTTTAAGGTCTGTAGATAAACAAATTAAAAATGAAAGTGCTATCTTAACTCAAGATTTTACAATTTTAGAGCTGACAAAATGTAGGAAGAGTTTTAAAACAGGGAAGTCCCCAGGAAGTGACGGACTTCCCCTCGAATTTTATGCAATTTTTTGGGATATTTTAGCACTTGAATTATTAAAGGTTTTTAAAGACTTTGACAGACTGGACAGATTACCCGACAGTTTCAGGCTAGGGATAGTCTCACTCCTGCATAAAAAAGGTGACAAAACAGACTTAAAGACATGGCGACCTATCAGCCTTTTAAATTTTGACTGTAAACTTTTTAGTAAACTTTTATCCACACGAATGTCGACTGTTTTAGAGGACATAATCCACCCGGATCAAGCTTGCGCTGTGCCCGGGAGAAAGATCACAGACAGCCTAGTGCTGATTAGAGATGCCATCTGTTATGCGAGAGACAGAAACATTAGGCTGGTAGTTCTAAATTTAGACTTTGAGAAAGCATTTGATCGAGTCTCGCACCAGTACCTGTTTCAGGTACTGCAAAAGATGGGGTTCCCAGGGAGGTTCCTAGCTTGGGTGGGATTGCTGTATAAAGACATAACCAGCAAAATTCTTGTAAATGGGCATTTAACCAAAGCTGTAAATATATGCAGCGGTGTCCGTCAGGGGTGTCCTTTATCTCCGCTCCTGTATGTGGCTTGCATCGAGCCACTGGCACAGATCTTGAGAAGGGATCAATGGGTTAAAGGACTTAACGTACCCGGGACTAAAGGACAGACATTAAAATGTGTTTTATATGTGGACGACATTACGGTTTTAACCACTGACCTTTTATCGGTCCGGAGAGTTTTACAACTGACAGATTTTTATGGACAGGCCTCAGGCTCCAAGCTAAACAAGAACAAGTCTGAGGCCCAGCTCTTCGGACCATGGGGACATATCGACATGGCAGGACTTGACGTGACCGTACGGGAAACCGACTTAAAGGTATTAGGTGTAAAATTTGACAGGGAGGGGGGCGGACAGAGCAATTGGGCGGACACGTTAGGGAAAGTTAGACAGCGACTGGGCTTCTGGGGACTAAGGACTTTGACGCTAGAGGGCAAAGTTTTAATATATAAAGCTGTGATTTTACCTTTGCTTTTACTGCTGTGCTCTGTTTTTAGCCCTCCAAGGTTTTTTCTTTTAGCACTGGAACGAGCTGTGTTTTACTTCTTCTGGGGGTCCAAATGGGAACGGGTACGAAGAGAGGTGGTGAAAAAAAGGAAGGAGAATGGAGGGAAAGGACTCCCGGACCCCAGTTTGTTTTTAGGAAGCAAATTCACAGCCCTTCACATAAAGTATGCTACGACCCCATCCAGCGACAACAAGACTGCGGCAATGGCGAGGTTTTGGATGGGGTCGTATTTGCGCACCCTAAAGATTTTACCTGTTGATCTTAGAACTCCTGTGTCTTTTAACTTACCAAAAGAATATGCTTTTATTAAGAAGTTTTTAAAAAGACATGTTTTAGAAGATCAAGATCTCAAAATTTTATTGAATCACAAATGTATTATGTCTCTTGTTCAGGACCGGGAACCGGTGAGTCCAGTGCCGGGCCTCACGCTAAGTGAGGCCAAACAAGTATGGCAAAACGCTGCCCACCCTGCTCTATGGAACCGTCACAAAGACTTGACATGGATGGCAGCCCATGAGATCCTCCCGACCAGGGCGGTTAGGCACTCCCGGGGCATGGCCATCTCCTCTACCTGCCCACGGTCCGGGTGTAACAACCCGGAGACCGTGCGGCATATGCTCTGGGACTGCGGTGCTGCGCGGGACCAGTGGACCACGACCGGCCCCCTGTATTTCCCGTGCCTGCCAGCGGGTGGGGTCCAGATGGATTACAAACTCGCCATCCTAGGGGTGGGCCGGAGTTTGAAGGAATTGACAGCGCAACAGTTCACCTCGCTCTGGCTCACCCTAAACGCCATAAAAGATGCCATCTGGACCACCAGAAACCTGCTGGTGGGGAAGCGTGTGACGGTGCCCCTCCACGCAACTGAAAAGATGGCAAAAAACATGCTGCAGGGGTGCCGCACATCGACATTCGGACGAGGGGGTCGGGGTCGCACAGAGAGGGTCCTGGCCACTCAAGCCGGGTCGCCCGTAGATGCACCCTCACCACTACCGGTTACGGGAACAGCGGGCCAGCGGGCCGGAGGGAGGGGATCTCCACTGGGTGCCGGATATTGAAGGAAAATGTCTTGTTCTGTGGAGCAGGGTGATGGCCATCTTTGGAGGGACTCAACCCGGTTTTGAACAACAAGACATTTTTAAGGACCTGAAATTTTATACATTTTTATTGTGGTTTTAGTTTCCTTTTATTCGAAAAAATATGTCATTTAAAGATGTCTTTTAAAAGCAACGCATATGGTTTTAAAGGATTTCAAATGTGTATTTTGTGTTGTGGAATTCTGTTGTGTTTTAAAGTCATTTTTAAGAAAATGTATTAAGAACTGGTGACAATAAAACTTTTTTCGAAAGAAAAATCTGTTCTTATCAGTTTAATATCTGATACGTCCCCTATCTGGGGACCATATATTAAATGGATTTTTGAGCCGCGGAGATGGAAGCGGGGCTTGCTCCGTCCACTCCACGCATCGACTGGTATTGCAGTGTTTACATTTACATTTACATTTATTCATTTGGCAGACGCTTTTTCCAAAGCGACTTACAATGAGGAAAACAGCAAGCGATTGTCTAAGTAAGCAATATTCACGAGAGGTGCTAGTAATACAGGTTTCAAATACAACGTCAAGATAGTATAAGCAAGTATATAGAGAAATTAGAAAAGGAAAAATAGGTAAAAGTTTTTTTTTTTTATGAGACGTTAAGTGCTCATGGAAGAGGTGGGTCTTCAGCTGTTTTTTGAATTGTGAAATTGATCCAGCAGTCCTGATGGAAACAGGAAGATCATTCACAGCCGGGAAAGGAAAATGTCCTTGAGATGGATCTCATGCTCTGTGAAGGAACAATGAGGCGCCGCTCGTTTTCAGACGCAGACTTCTGGAGGGGATGTAGGTCTGAAGAGAGAGTGAGATGGGTGCTGTTTAGTGGCTGTTCTGTAAGCAAGCACCAGTGCCTTGAACTTAAACAGTGTTTCCAGGAACGGTGCGCTCCCTTTTTCGGGGATCAAATGATGTTTAAAAGCAGTACATTTAAGAGAGTAAAACAACAAACTTGACACGTGTTGCTATTTGTCAGAACACACGCGGAAATATATGCGCGCGAGCTCGTGTGTGTCTCTTTTCTTTGTGTGTGTGAAAAGATCTGTTTAGAAACGCCAGCGCTTGGTTTAGACTCTAGTTAAATCGAAGAAGAAATCCAAAAACAGACAAAGTGTTACGTTTCCTGACCCAAATGTAACACGTTAAGCATATGTGGACGGTCGGTTTCAAAGTTGCCTTCATGCGCGTTCCTTCATGTGTTATACGGAGAAATAGATTGAAACGTTCTGCTGAACGGGCCCGAAACGGTCTTAAATTAGGGTCAACGTTGATGTGCATTGAAGCGGCAAGAAGGTCCATCTGGCCTGAGAGTGGGCAACTCATACTTACCTGGCAGGGGAGATACCATGATCAGGAAGGTGGTTCACCCAGGGTGAGGCTCGGCCATTGCACTCCGGTTGTGCTGACCCCTGCGAATTCCCCAAATGTGGGAATCTCGACTGCATAATTTCTGGTAGTGGGGGACTGCGTTCGCGCTCTTCCCTGATCAATTGTTTAGAAAAAAGGAGATTCGGCGAGCTCAGCGTGTATATGTAATTCTGGTCCCGCACTCAAATTTAGGTGCATACACAGGCCTTGATTTTCTCTGTCTCTCTTTCTCACACACACACACACACACACACATATTACAAAAGTGTCCATCAGGAACCAGTTGAACGCCGTTTATTTAAGGTGTTCAGGCAGTTAAAAGCCTTTTATTTAAAGGTTTCCGCTAGTTAAACCCCGTTTATTTAGAGGTTCCCGATGTGGTGGAACACAACATTAAATCTCCAGGTATATGGTGTTGCATTCGTTCCAAAGCAACGAAGGCAGGCGCTTAAAAACAAACTGTCAAGCAACGGCGGCGCCTGCGGCCTTCGCCTGTCTTCGTTACAAAGAGAAACGTTATGCTGCTGCCTATAAGCGTTCATTCGTTAAACCAACGTTTCTTTCGTTGAGTTCACAACAGCATCAAACAAAGGAGTGCCTGCTGACAACAGGAATGCCTTTAACCGGTCGACCTCAGCGTGTATATGCATTCCAGGTCACGTAGTAAACTTTAGGTGTATGTGTATACATAGGCCTTGATTTTCTCTGTCTCTCTTTCAAACACACACACACGAACACGTATATTACAAAAGTGCCCAACAGGAACCAGTTGAACGTCGTTTATTTAAGATGTTCTGGCAGTTAAAAGCCGTTTATTACAAGGTTTCCGCTTGTTAAACCGCGTTCATTTAGAGGTTCCCGATGTGGCGGAACACAACATTAAATCTCCAGGTACATGGTGTTGCATTCGTTCCAAAGCAACGAAGGCAGGCGCTTTAAGACAAACTGTCAAGCAACGACGGCGCCTGCGGCCTTCGCGTGCATTCGTTACAAAGAGAAACTTTAGGCTACCTACACGCTTTCATTCGTTAAACCAACGTTTCCTTCGTTACGAGCACAACAACAGAAAACGAAGCAGTGCCTGCTGGCAACGAAAATGCATTTTAGCCGACCGTTAACAAAGAGAAACGTTATGCTGCTGCCTACACGCGTTCATTCGTTAAACCAACGTTACTTTCGTTCAGTTCACAACAGCATCAGACAAAGGAGTGCCTGCTGGCAACGGGAATGCCTTTACCCGGTCGACCTGAAGCGAGACAAACGGAGTTGAACGCCAAAACGAATGCACTCACGTTGTACTTTCAAGTGAAACTTCAGTCGCCCTTGGGATGAAATACTTATCTTACTACTAACATGTATTCGAAGAAAACCAAATAACCTTTGATTGTGGCATTGTAAAAGGTGCGCAGGAACGTCTTTAATTTGAGAATAGCGCACAGTATAGCACGAAAGGTCATGGTCATGCCTGTCTCGCTGCATGTGTGTGTGTGTGTGTGTGTCTGCTGTCTGTGTCTGCTGTCTGCCGGTCTCTCTGCCTGCCTGTCTCTCTGCCTGCCTGTCCCTCTGCCCTCACGCCGAGCCGCATGCGCAGCGCACCGCACCGCACCGCCACGCCACGCCAATAGCCCGTGCCGTCTCCGGCTCCCCAGCTCGCAGCGTGAAGTAGGCATCGCTTCTCGGCCTTTTGGCTAAGATCAAGTGTAGTATCTGTTCTTATCAGTTTAATATCTGATACGTCCCCTATCTGGGGACCATATATTAAATGGATTTTTGAGCCGCGGAGATGGAAGCGGGGCTTGCTCCGTCCACTCCACGCATCGACCTGGTATTGCAGTGTTTCCAGGAACGGTGCGCTCCCTTTTTCGGGGATCAAATGATGTTTAAAAGCAGTACATTTAAGAGAGTAAAACAACAAACTTGACACGTGTTGCTATTTGTCAGAACACACGCGGAAATATATGCGCGCGAGCTCGTGTGTGTCTCTTTTCGTGTGTGTGTGAAAAGATCTGTTTAGAAACGCCAGCGCTTGGTTTAGACTCTAGTTAAATCGAAGAAGAAATCCAAAAACAGACAAAGTGTTACGTTTCCTGACCCAAATGTAACACGTTAAGCATATGTGGACGGTCGGTTTCAAAGTTGCCTTCATGCGCGTTCCTTCATGTGTTATACGGAGAAATAGATTGAAACGTTCTGCTGAACGGGCCCGAAACGGTCTTAAATTAGGGTCAACGTTGATGTGCATTGAAGCGGCAAGAACGGTCCATCTGGCCTGAGAGTGGGCAACTCATACTTACCTGGCAGGGGAGATACCATGATCAGGAAGGTGGTTCACCCAGGGTGAGGCTCGGCCATTGCACTCCGGTTGTGCTGACCCCTGCGAATTCCCCAAATGTGGGAATCTCGACTGCATAATTTCTGGTAGTGGGGGACTGCGTTCGCGCTCTTCCCTGATCAATTGTTTAGAAAAAGGAGATTCGGCGAGCTCAGCTGTATATGTAATTCTGGTCCCGCACTCAAATTTAGGTGCATACACAGGCCTTGATTTTCTCTGTCTCTCTTTCTCACACACACCACACAACACACATATTACAAAAGTGTCCATCAGGAACCAGTTGAACGCCGTTTATTTAAGGTGTTCAGGCAGTTAAAAGCCTTTTATTTAAAGGTTTCCGCTAGTTAAACCCGTTTATTTAGAGGTTCCCGATGTGTGTGGTGAACACAAATTATTAAATCTCCAGGTATATGGTGTTGCATTCGTTCCAAAGCAACGAAGGCAGGCGCTTAAAAAAAACTGTCAAGCAACGGCGGCGCCTGCGGCCTTCGCCTGTCTTCGTTACAAAGAGAAAACGTTATGCTGCTGCCTATAAGCGTTCATTCGTTTAAACCAACGTTCTTTCGTTGAGTTCACAACAGCATCAAACAAAGGAGTGCCTGCTGACAACAGGAATGCCTTTAACCGGTCGACCTCAGCGTGTATATGCATTCCAGGTCACGTAGTAAACTTTAGGTGTATGTGTATACATAGGCCTTGATTTTCTCTGTCTCTCTTTCAAACACACACACACGAACACGTATATTACAAAAGTGCCCAACAGGAACCAGTTGAACGTCGTTTATTTAAGATGTTCTGGCAGTTAAAAGCCGTTTATTACAAGGTTTCCGCTTGTTAAACCGCGTTCATTTAGAGGTTCCCGATGTGGCGGAACACAACATTAAATCTCCAGGTACATGGGTGTTGCATTCGTTCCAAAGCAACGAAGGCAGGCGCTTTAAGACAAACTGTCAAGCAACGACGGCGCCTGCGGCCTTCGCGTGCATTCGTTACAAAGAGAAGCTTTAGGCTACCTACACGCTTTCATTCGTTAAACCAACGTTTCCTTCGTTACGAGCACAACAACAGAAACGAAGCAGTGCCTGCTGGCAACGAAAATGCATTTTAGCCGACCGTTAACAAAGAGAAACGTATTATGCTGTGCCTACACGCGTTCATTCGTTAAACCAACGTTACTTTCGTTCAGTTCACAACAGCATCAGACAAAGGAGTGCCTGCTGGCAACGGGATGCCTTTACCCGGTCGACCTGAAGCGAGACAAACGGAGTTGAACGCCAAAACGAATGCACTCACGTTGTACTTTCAAGTGAAACTTCAGTCGCCCTTGGGATGAAATACTTATCTTACTACTAACATGTATTCGAAGAAAAACAAAATAACCTTTGATTGTGGCATTGTAAAAGGTGCGCAGGAACGTCTTTAATTTGAGAATAGCGCACAGTATAGCACGAAAGGTCATGGTCATGCCTGTGTCTCGCTGCATGGTGTGTGGTGTGTGTGTCTGCTGTGTGGTATGCTGTCTGCCGGTCTCTCTGTCCTGCCGGTCTCTCTGCCTGCCTGTCCCTCTGCCTCACGCCGAGCCGCATGCAGCAGCGCAGCGCACCGCACCGCACCGCCACGCCACGCCAATAGCCCGTGCCGTCTCCGGCTCCCCAGCTCGCAGCGTGAAGTAGGCATCGCTTCTCGGCCTTTTGGCTAAGATCAAGTGTAGTATCTGTTCTTATCAGTTTAATATCTGATACGTCCCCTATCTGGGGACCATATATTAAATGGATTTTTGAGCCGCGGAGATGGAAGCGGGGCTTGCTCCGTCCACTCCACGCATCGACCTGGTATTGCAGTGTTTCCAGGAACGGTGCGCTCCCTTTTTCGGGGATCAAATGATGTTTAAAAAAGCGTACATTTAAGAGAGTAAAACAACAAAATTGACACGTGTTGCTATTTGTCAGAACACACGCGGAAATATATGCGCGCGAGCTCGTGTGTGTGTCTCTTTTCTTTGTGTGTGTGAAAAGATCTGTTTAGAAACGCCAGCGCTTGGTTTAGACTCTAGTTATATCGAAGAAGAAATCCAAAAACAGACAAAGTGTTACGTTTCCTGACCCAATGTAACACGTTAAGCATATGTGGACGGTCGGTTTCAAAGTTGCCTTCATGCGCGTTCCTTCATGTGTTATACGGAGAGAATAGATTGAAACGTTCTGCTGAACGGGCCCGAAACGGTCTTAAATTAGGGTCAACGTTGATGGGCATTCATTGAAGCGGCAAGAACGGTCCATCTGGCCTGAGAGTGGGCAACTCATACTTACCTGGCAGGGGAGATACCATGATCAGGAAGGGTTCACCCAGGGTGAGGCTCGGCCATTGCACTCCGGTTGTGCTGACCCCTGCGAATTCCCCAAATGTGGGAATCTCGACTGCATAATTTCTTGGTAGTGGGGGACTGCGTTCGCGCTCTTCCCTGATCAATTGTTTAGAAAAAAGAGATTCGGCGAGCTCAGCGTGTATATGTAATTCTGGTCCCGCACTCAAATTTAGGTGCATACACAGGCCTTGATTTTCTCTGTCTCTCTTTCTCACACACACCACACACACACACATATTACAAAAGTGTCCATCAGGAACCAGTTGAACGCCGTTTATTTAAGGTGTCAGGCAGGCAGTTAAAAGCCTTTTATTTAAAGGTTTCCGCTAGTTAAACCCCGTTTATTAGAGGTTCCCGATGTGGTGGAACCACACATTAAATCTCCAGGTATATGGTGTTGCATTCGTTCCAAAGCAACGAAGGCAGGCGCGCTTAAAAACAAACTGTCAAGCAACGGCGGCGCCTGCGGCCTTCGCCTGTCTTCGTTACAAAGAGAAACGTTATGCTGCTGCCTATAAGCGTTCATTCGTTAAACCAACGTTTCTTTCGTTGAGTTCACAACAGCATCAAACAAAGGAGTGCCTGCTGACAACAGGAAGCCTGCCTTAACCGGTCGACCTCAGCGTGTATATGCATTCCAGGTCACGTAGTAAACTTTAGGTGTATGTGTATACATAGGCCTTGATTTTTCTGTCTCTCTTTCAAACACACACACACGAACACGTATATTACAAAAGTGCCAACAGGAACCAGTTGAACGTCGTTTATTTAAGATGTTCTGGCAGTTAAAAGCCGTTTATTACAAGGTTTCCGCTTGTTAAACCGCGTTCATTTAGAGGTTCCCGATGTGGCGGAACACAACATTAAATCTCCAGGTACATGGTGTTGCATTCGTTCCAAAGCAACGAAGGCAGGCGCTTTAAGACAAACTGTCAAGCAACGACGGCGCCTGCGGCCTTCGCGTGCATTCGTTACAAAGAGAAGCTTTAGGCTACCTACACGCTTTCATTCGTTAAACCAACGTTTCCTTCGTTACGAGCACAACAACAGAAAACGAAGCAGTGCCTGCTGGCAACGAAAATGCATTTTAGCCGACCGTTAACAAAGAGAAACGTTATGCTGCTGCCTACACGCGTTCATTCGTTAAACCAACGTTACTTTCGTTCAGTTCACAACAGCATCAGACAAAGGAGTGCCTGCTGGCAACGGAATGCCTTTACCCGGTCGACCTGAAGCGAGACAAACGAGTGTTGAACGCCAAAACGAATGCACTCACGTTGTACTTTCAAGTGAAACTTCAGTCGCCCTTGGGATGAAATACTTATCTTACTACTAACATGTATTCGAAGAAAACCAAATAACCTTTGATTGTGGCATTGTAAAAGGTGCGCAGGAACGTCTTTAATTTGAGAATAGCGCACAGTATAGCACGAAAGGTCATGGTCATGCCTGTCTCGCTGCATGTGTGTGTGTGTGTGTGTGCTGTCTGTGTCTGCTGTCTGCCGGTCTCTCTGCCTGCCGGTCTCTCGCTGCCTGTCCCTCTGCCCTCACGCCGAGCCGCAGCATGAGCGCGCAGCGCACCGCACCGCCCACGCCACGCCAATAGCCCGTGCCGTCTCCGGCTCCCCAGCTCGCAGCGTGAAGTGAAGTAGGCATCGCTTCTCGGCCTTTTGGCTAAGATCAAGTGTAGTATCTGTTCTTATCAGTTTAATATCTGATACGTCCCCTATCTGGGGACCATATATTAAATGGATTTTTGAGCCGCGGAGATGGAAGCGGGGCTTGCTCCGTCCACTCCACGCATCGACCTGGGTATTGCAGTGTTTCCAGGAACGGTGCGCTCCCTTTTTCGGGGATCAAATGATGTTTAAAAGCAGTACATTAAGAGAGTAAAACAACAAACTTGACACGTGTTGCTATTTGTCAGAACACACGCGGAAATATATGCGCGCGAGCTCGTGGTGTCTCTCTTTTCTTTGTGTGTGTGAAAAGATCTGTTTAGAAAACGCCAGCGCTTGGTTTAGACTCTAGTTATATCGAAGAAGAAATCCAAAAACAGACAAAGTGTTACGTTTCCTGACCCAAATGTAACACGTTAAGCATATGTGGACGGTCGGTTTCAAAGTTGCCTTCATGCGCGTTCCTTCATGTGTTATACGGAGAAATAGATTGAAACGTTCTGCTGAACGGGCCCGAAACGGTCTTAAATTAGGGTCAACGTTGATGTGCATTGAAGCGGCAAGAACGGTCCATCTGGCCTGAGAGTGGGCAACTCATACTTACCTGGCAGGGGAGATACCATGATCAGGAAGGTGGTTTCACCCAGGGTGAGGCTCGGCCATTGCACTCCGGTTGTGCTGACCCCTGCGAATTCCCCAAATGTGGGAATCTCGACTGCATAATTTCTGGTAGTGGGGGACTGCGTTCGCGCTCTTCCCTGATCAATTGTTTAGAAAAAAGGAGATTCGGCGAGCTCAGCGTGTATATGTAATTCTGGTCCCGCACTCAAATTTAGGTGCATACACAGGCCTTGATTTTCTCTGTCTCTCTTCTCACACCACACACACACACACATATTACAAAAGTGTCCATCAGGAACCAGTTGAACGCCGTTTATTTAAGGTGTTCAGGCAGTTAAAAGCCTTTTATTTAAAGGTTTCCGCTAGTTAAACCCCGTTTATTTAGAGGTTCCCGATGTGGTGGAACACAACATTAAATCTCCAGGTATATGGTGTTGCATTCGTTCCAAAGCAAAGCAACGAAGGCAGGCGCGCTTAAAAACAAACTGTCAAGCAACGGCGGCGCCCTGCGGCCTTCGCCTGTCTTCGTTACAAAGAGAAACGTTATGCTGCTGCCTATAAGCGTTCATTCGTTAAACCAACGTTTCTTTCGTTGAGTTCACAAACAGCATCAAACAAAGGAGTGCCTGACTCGGAACGAATGCCTTTAACCGGTCGACCTCAGCGTGTATATGCATTCCAGGTCACGTAGTAAACTTTAGGTGTATGTGTATACATAGGCCTTGATTTCTCTTGTCTCTCTTTCAAACACACACACACACGAACACGTATATTACAAAGTGCCCAACAGGAACCAGTTGAACGTCGTTTATTTAAGATGTTCTGGCAGTTAAAAGCCGTTTATTACAGGTTTTCCGCTTGTTAAACCGCGTTCATTAGAGGTCCCGATGTGGCGGAACACAACATTAAATCTCCAGGTACATGGTGGTGCATTCGTTCCAAAGCAACGAAGGCAGGCGCTTTAAGACAAACTGTCAAGCAACGACGGCGCCTGCGGCCTTCGCGTGCATTCGTTACAAAGAGAAACTTTAGGCTACCTACACGCTTTCATTCGTTAAACCAACGTTTCCTTCGTTACGAGCACCAACAACAGAAAACGAAGCAGTGCCTGCTGGCAACGAAAAAGCATTTTAGACGACCTGTTAACAAAGAGAAACGTTATGCTGCTGCCTACACGCGTTCATTCGTTAAACCAACGTTACTTTCGTTCAGTTCACAACAGCATCAGACAAAGGAGTGCCTGCTGGCAAACGGGGAATGCCTTTACCCGGTCGACCTGAAGCGAGACAAACGGAGTTGAACGCCCAAAACGAATGCACTCACGTTGTACTTTCAAGTGAAAAACTTCAGTCGCCCTTGGGATGAAATACTTATCTTACTACTAACATGTATTCGAAAGAAAACCAAATAACCTTTGATTGTGGCATTGTAAAAGGTGCGCAGGAACGTCTTTAATTTGAGAATAGCGCACAGTATAGCACGAAAGGTCATGGTCATGCGTGTCTCGCATTGCATGTGTGTGTGTGTGTGTGTCTGCTGTGTTGGTGTCTGCTGTCTGCCGGTCTCTCTGCCTGCCGGTCTCTCTGCCTGCCTGTCCCTCTGCCCTCACGCCGAGCCGCATGCGCAGCGCACCGCACCGCACCGCCACGCCACGCCAAAAGCCGTGCCGTCTCCGGCTCCCAGCTCGCAGCGTGAAGTAGGCATCGCTTCTGCCTTTTGGCTAAGATCAAGTTGTAGTTATCTGTTTTATCAGTTTAATATCTGATACGTCCCCTATCTGGGGACCATATATAAATGGATTTTTGAGCCGCGGAGATGGAAGCGGGGCTGGCTCCGTCCACTCCACGCATCGACTGGTATTGCAGTGTTTCCAGGAACGGTGCGCTCCTTTTTCGGGGATCAAATGATGTTTAAAAGCAGTACATTTAAGAGAGTAAAAGA
>JAOTQM010000538.1:600000-778269 GCA_026939265.1 Oreonectes daqikongensis | reverse complement strand
CACTCTCATGATTCTTTTTCAATATGACCTTTAAACTCCAGAATCAGATTTTATTGCCTATAGGTGAATCTCTCATACAGTATCTACAACACGTAATAATGCTCATCTCACTATATAATTTGTTGTCTTCAACACGCTGTTGATGAGAGATGCTTGAGATTATCTTGAGATCTGTGATGTCAAGTTCAAAAACAACTGGAGACATTGTTAAGATCTCTTGAAGATGTCATCGATGTTAGATTATCGATTGCAGTTGTTTGTTCACATCTTGATTTTCTTATGTGTTAAGACAAATGTGCCTCAAGTCTCCTTTGTTCTATTTGATTATTAAAAAACAAGCCTGCAGTTAAAAACACGACCGAATGCAGCAGATTGATCAGAACGTCATGTAGTTATAACTTTATGAACAGATTATTATTATATATCTGCATGTAAATATAGCTCCTGCATGACTGAAATATTAAAGACCTGTGTGATGTTTCGCTCTGACAGGTGAACATTCTGAAAAAAAATCTCCTTGAAATGAAAGAAAACCAGCAGAACATTAGCGAGAAATGAGCTTCTCGCGTTCAATCCATCCTGGAAGGTTTAAAACAATGTTAGATTGCAATATTGCTTGCAAGGGTTTCTGGGAAACATGTTTTTCTGGGACAGAAAAATCAACAAAGAGAAAGAACGGAATAAAAGAGAAAGTAGAATATGAAGCTGGTATGAAAACACTCAGTGATATGAATGTTTTCATGTTGAGTCATTGAATATCTCAATTGACCCACATCAAAACCATGAAGATCTCTGGTTTCACACCTTGATTTCAGAGGTTTCGGGGATGCACGCAGAAGTCTTGACCCAGATTCTCAGGAAGATGTTCTTCAGGGAGGCGACCCAGAAGTGTCACAGCTGAAAACACGAATCCACTGACAGCAGGCTAAGGTTACATCGCTTTACAACGACACACGGAGAAAGTTTCTCACGCAGTCAAAAGATTCATCATTAAACATCTCCTGAAGAAACAAGAACGAGAGTTTCTCACATGAACTTCATTCCAGCTGAATCTGTCCTCATGTATCTGCTCGCTTTCACACAAACAAACCTTATCCTACATCATCCCGTTATAGCTCAGGAGATCTCATGGAGTTCTCTGTTATGTGTATGATCAGGAAAAAATTGTAATTGTTCTCACAAATGAGGTTGTAGAGTTCAAATAATCTGGATTTAAGTCAATTTGATGAGAAATGTTTCAAGCTTTCCTGTGGCTCAGTGGTTAGATCATGGCCAAAGTCATGAGTTCGATCGCAGGGATTGCACACACTCACAAACAAACAAATGTATAATGTATAATACAATGTCATTTTGGAAAAAAAACGGATATGCACAAATAAATAAATGTAAATGTTCATATTGAGATCTTCAATAATATTGACTTTTGATTGCAGACGAGACAAATCTGAGCTTGTCTAAGAGAAATCATAAAAGATGATGCACTATATTTCAGTTTTTGAAGGCAAATGTTAGCGTTTCGATCTTTATGGAAGTGAATGCCGCTGGTTCTCTTGTGTCATTATGAGGATGAGATGGAAAAGGACAATTATCGGTGAATAACTTCAATCTGGGCCTGATCTTTGCAGAAGACACTGAATATGGGCCAAACATCATAAGGAAGACTTTAATGATCATTCTTGGTGTCGTTTGTTGATTTTGGATCTTGACAGATGTGCTCACTGTATGTTTTCACCGCTAAACATCTTGCACAGTTTACGTGCCGCAGATGAAAAGAAAGTCCTGTGGGTTTGGAATCACATGAGAGTCATTTTTGGGCAAACTAACCTTTGAAGTTCGACTGTACTGGCACATTCTCTTTTTATCAGTTTGAAATAAATGAGATGGTTTATTTTGTGTCTGCGCTGGTTTCTCTCTACAGGAGTAACTGTGGACGGCCGAGGTCAAATCAACAGCGTTTCCTTTGTTGGGTTTGTGATGAGCAGGTGAAAAGCGACGGTGACGTCAGGTGACTCACACCCCTGTCCCTCGTCCAAATATCACTGTTTTTGCTCACTCTCTCTGTTTTTACCTTACTCACAGGCCGGCGTATTCCTCTCTCTCTCTCTCTCTCTCTCTCTCTCTCTCTCTCTCTCTTTCATCTGATTCATTTATGAGATAATTAGACCCGCGGGACAGCGCCAGGCTGAAACTGAGAGACGGGCATGGCGCCCTCCGCGCGCAGAAAGCCGTTAGATAAGCAGATATGCTAAAGCAAAGGTATACGTTTGGTTTTCGTGCTCCTCTCAGCACTGCGGGCTCAATGACGTGCTCATTTACCGTGGTAAGGGTAACCTCGTTTCATATATATATATGTAGAGGCAGCAATTTATGCCGCTAGTTTGTCATTGTCTCATTATTTTGGCTCTTAAGAATAACTTGACAATGATTAATTCCTAACGACCAATAAACAAAGGCTGGCGGAGGCAGAAAAAAGCGCCCGGGTGTTTTTCCTCTCTCCCGAGGCGTGCGGCAGCAGTAATTATACCGGGAGAAAAATGACGAGGGATTGTGACACGTCGACGTTAAACGCGCGGTGATGTAATGCCAACGTAAGGGAGTCATCGTGCTGTACATAAGCAATCTGTCACTCGTTCGCTTTGCTTTGCTTTATGAAATCTTAAAGCACGCATAATTATGTGTCAATTATCGTTTGCTTTGTGACGGAAGGCGACGCGGAAGTCTCTCTCTGTCGGCGGTGGTTAGGGCCCATCCAGGATTTGATCAATAGTATCCGCTGAGCCAGTGTCAGCACTGGGAGAGATTTTATTTCCCACGGGAGCGACACACTCGCAGCGCGGGAGCAGAATCCATTTACTAAAAATAACGTTTTGAGATGTGAAACTGTGGCTTTACGTAAACTCCGACAGAAACTCTCCCGACAGGTGCGATCGGATCCAACGAGAAGATCTCGGCTTGTCAGGACTCCTATTGCGTTCACTGTTGTTCAAAGACTGTTTAGACAAAAAGCATTTTTATTCCAAATTTACTCTGGTATATTTGTGACTCTCTCTGGGGACATGAAATAAGGCGACGCTTGACTCTTGTGTGTAAAATGCATAATAAAGACACACATCTTGATCTTTAAATGTGCTCATTGTGTCCGTCTGTACTGAGCTCACGTGTGAAATGGAATCATGAGGGTTTGGACAGCTGTCGTGTGCTTTTGAGTCAGCCAGACAGAAATATTGTTGGATTTTAGCCCAAACATGCTGACGAACAAACACTCTCATCAGTGACATTCAGGAAGTGATGTCATAGTTTTAACAGCATGGAACATAATCTCAGTCCATCATACGCAAACAGTACAATCGACTGCATACGCTGAATAATTTAGGCCTGTTACCATAGTTACTGTAAGAAAAATGATGGAACATTTTACGCGCTTATGGGATTTTCATCGAGAACTACAAATCGACATTTGTTTCTAATCTAACGTTAACTGTTAAATGACAGCAGTTAAAGGATACAGTTGCGACGGGGAGGTGGCAAAGTCCTCGACCTTATCTGCATCTGCCTTTACTCGTCTCTTCAGGATGTTGTTGGAGAGCCTCAGCAGGAGAGGAAACACTTATTTCAAAACAAAACATCTTTTGGACCAAACAAGCAGGAAAGATGCTCGACGTTCACCAACAACCTCACAAGAGACATCACAAAACTTCTCCAGAAGTGTTAACAATGGCACGTTTGCGTTTAAAAATACGGCGAGTCTGACACGAGCATTGATTTGCATTCGCAGGATGGAGGAACGGATGTCGTACGGCGCGGGTTCTCACGTCTAATAATAAACGGGAGTGTGGTTTTCTCTCTCCGACTGGTGTGAATCATGCGATCTGTGTTAATGAAGAGATGACAGACAGATGCTAATGAAATCATTCACACTTTCCCCCATATATATATATATATATATATCCCCCAAATCTCATCTCACTGCGGCGCATCGTATCTTGAAAACAACAGAAAATGGCGGCTCACTCGTGTCATCTCTGCGGCGAATTGAGAATCATATTGAAACCACTCGGAAAATGTCAAAAGCTATTGCTGATGTTCTAAGAACATTAAGGGGAACATACTATGAAAACTTACTTCTGTCTTTTAGAAATGTTACAGTAATATATTAATATGTAATATTTGTAATGTTTTACAATGACATACATTAATAAAATGCTCTTTTAATATTACTGCAAGAACATTTCTAACGTTTCTAATAATTGTAAGGTTTTGTACAATTCACCTCGTACAAATTCATATAACTGGCTTACCTTTATATATTTGAAATATTTCATTAGTGTTGTTTTCTGAATTATGTTCATTTAGTGCCAACAAAGTCAAAGAAACTGAATCATAAACCAGATACAGACTGTAAATGTTAGTAGGGAGATTGCAAAAATAACAAGCATCTTATAAAATAGATAGAAAATAAAAGATGAAATATTTAGTTTGACCTGGTGAAGATCATCATTCCGAAGGTTAAGTGCCTCTCTTCACTGACCACTTACTTAAATACATCTTTTCCCTTGGTTTGCACTTTATCGCCACTGTTGTTGTTGTTTATTTCCAGCGCAGGATCCTAAAACACCAGATTTGAAGTTAATGACTCGTTCAGACTGTTATTTACAAATGTCACACGAGGGTTCACCGGCTTTCTGAAGCATTCATCTCTATCCAGGTGAAGAGGCGTCCTGACAAACTACCACAGACGGCCGTCACGCTTCATCCTGCCACTGCCTTTCATTAACACTTTAATAAATGCTGCCGTAGATTTAAGAGCTGCTGACATTTGCCGCGGAAGAGGAGAGATTTGTCACTCGCTAACTGGATGATGAAAAAACACATCCAGACTTATTTTCTTGCTTTCATGGTGCCGGATCTTCCCTCATCCAACAATATGTACAATTAACCATCTGTTTGTTCACGTGTGATGAGTTCAGAGAGGACGGGTTAGTACTCAGTCAGTTGTAATGTGACCTCTCTCAATGTCATGAATCTCAATGTTTCTGTTGTTCTCAATCCAAACACTTTCATTCTTCTTGCTTTGAACATCACTGGAACAGACATTGCACAACAAGTGTTAAACATCTGTCAAAACGCTGAAAGACAAAACAATGTTCTACCTGTAAAGTTTTGAGTCACAAAATTCACAGCATTTTGGGTTGGCGTGTACTTTCTGGCCGACACTGAGCATTTTCTAAAGTGATCTTTTGGTAGAAAAAGACACCGTTCAAAGGACTGTCGAGTCATTTATTTGACCAGTTTTCAACTGCATCTATTAATGAAGAGTGCGATTTAAACTAGCAGTAGGAATGGAAAGTTATTCTCTTCCGCTCTGGATAAATGAAATGGGAAATCTATTCAAGGAAACGAGCAGAGAACATCTCGATACAGGAGAGAGAGCAGGACACTTTCTATTATTAACTCTCTGTACCTTTACAAACCACGTCAGCAAAAACAGAGCAAAGTTTTTTCGCAGTATTATCTGTTTTCTCAGGAGAAATGAGCTCGGATGCTTTTCAGAGAATCTGATGAATTACTTACCCAACAGAGAGAGAGATTTCAGCTTCTCTGCTAATTCACAATGTCATTTTAATGAAGAGTGTTTGTGTTTGTGTTTGTGTTTGTTTTTTATATGGTGCGATGATTCTTGACTCACATCCTGAACACCCATGGCACATATTGTATGTCTTTATCTGACACACATACATAAAAGAGACACAATGTGTCATGCTGTCAGTCCTCAGGGGCCGGTTTCACCAGCTGAACGCACACTTCAGTGTAAAACTAGACTCCACATAAAATGTGCTAAAAGTTCTGCGCAGAATGTTGCACAATCCAGGTGTAGATCAGGTTTCTGGGACTACATGTAAATTGCCTTTTTATAGATTTTTTTTTATTGGAGAAAGTAATAACTTAAATCTTTGAGACAAAGACACGTCTAATACAGGAGTTTAGGTGTGAAAGATTGATGAGAAACTAAATCTTTGAAATATACTGAATATGAATACAGAAAGAGTATTGAAAGATATCGTATCAGCAGCGCTGAGTTGTTTCGATTAATCGTTGAATAACTCTATCAGCAAAACTAACCAGACACAACAACCATCAATGACCTAGCAACCGGACACAGTGTCATGTCTGGTTGCTAGGTCATTGATAGGTGTTATGGTTGCTAGGTGGTTGCTAGGTCATTGATAGGTGTTGTGGTTGCTAGGTGGTTGCTAGGTCATTGATAGGTGTTGTGGTTGCTAGGTCATTGATAGGTGTTGTGGTTGCTAGGTGGTTGCTAGGTCATTGATAGGTGTTGTGGTTGCTAGGTGGTTGCTAGGTCATTGATAGGTGTTGTGGTTGCTAGGTGGTTGCTAGGTCATTGATAGGTGTTGTGGTTGCTAGGTGGTTGCTAGGTCATTGATAGGTGTTGTGGTTGCTAGGTCATTGATAGGTGTTGTGGTTGCTAGGTGGTTGCTAGGTCATTGATAGGGTGTTGTGTGTCGTGTCTGGTTGCTAGGTCATTGAGACCCATCAATGACCTAGCAACCAGCCACAACACCCATCAATGACCTAGCAACCAGACACGACACACAACACCCTATCAATGACCTAGCAACCAGACACGACACACAACACCCTATCAATGACCTAGCAACCAGACACGACACCCTATCACTGACCTAGCAACCAGACACAACACCCTATCATTGACCTAGCAACCAGCCACAACACCCTATCAATGACCTAGCAACCACACACAACACCCTATCATTGACCTAGCAACCAGCCACAACACCGTATCAATGACCTAGCAACCACACACAACACCCTATCATTGACCTAGCAACCAGCCACAACACCCTATCAATGACCTAGCAACCAGCCACAACACCGTATCAATGACCTAGCAACCACACACAACACCCTATCATTGACCTAGCAACCAGCCACAACACCCTATCAATGACCTAGCAACCAGCCACAACACCCTTCATTGACCTAGCAACCACACACAACACCCTATCATTGACCTAGCAACCACACACAACACCCTATCATTGACCTAGCAACCAGCCACAACACCCTATCAATGACCTAGCAACCAGCCACAACACCCATCATTGACCTAGCAACCACACACAACACCCTATCATTGACCTAGCAACCACACACAACACCCTATCATTGACCTAGTAACCAGCCACAACACCCTATCAATGACCTAGCAACCAGCCACAACACCCATCATTGACCTAGCAACCACACACAACACCCTATCATTGACCTAGCAACCAGCCACAACACCCTTCATTGACCTAGCAACCACACACAACACCCTATCATTGACCTAGCAACCACACACAACACCCTATCATTGACCTAGCAACCAGCCACAACACCCTATCAATGACCTAGCAACCAGCCACAACACCCATCATTGACCTAGCAACCACACACAACACCCTATCATTGACCTAGCAACCAGCCACAACACCCTATCAATGACCTAGCAACCAGCCACAACACCGTATCAATGACCTAGCAACCACACACAACACCCTATCATTGACCTAGCAACCAGCCACAACACCCTATCAATGACCTAGCAACCAGCCACAACACCCTTCATTGACCTAGCAACCACACACAACACCCTATCATTGACCTAGCAACCACACACAACACCCTATCATTGACCTAGCAACCAGCCACAACACCCTATCAATGACCTAGCAACCAGCCACAACACCCTATCAATGACCTAGCAACCAGCCACAACACCGTATCAATGACCTAGCAACCACACACAACACCCTATCATTGACCTAGCAACCAGCCACAACACCCTATCAATGACCTAGCAACCAGCCACAACACCCTTCATTGACCTAGCAACCACACACAACACCCTATCATTGACCTAGCAACCACACACAACACCCTATCATTGACCTAGCAACCAGCCACAACACCCTATCAATGACCTAGCAACCAGCCACAACACCCATCATTGACCTAGCAACCACACACAACACCCTATCATTGACCTAGCAACCACACACAACACCCTATCATTGACCTAGTAACCAGCCACAACACCCTATCAATGACCTAGCAACCAGCCACAACACCCATCATTGACCTAGCAACCACACACAACACCCTATCATTGACCTAGCAACCATTGATCCCTAGTGACTGGCCAAAACACCTGATCGATGACCTACAGTAGCAAGCAGCCACAACACTTCCAGAACATTTCTGCAGACACCTAGCAACATCAACATGATTTCTGAGTCTGAATCTTCAAATCTTTTTCATTAGTAGAGTTTAATTGTTATGCCAATGGTGTGACATCATATCCTGTCATCTACAGTGACTGCAGGAGTCTCAGACTGTTGACCTGATCAAACTTTACATCACGTTCCACATAAATCCACAGCTCATCTGCAGGTTTTTCTGAGACGCTTGTTTTGTCAGAAGTTGCGTGTGGTTAAACCTCCACCAGCTCGCGATCTCACAGATAATAAATAAATAAAACACCTTTATTCTTCTGATGATAACAGCGACGCCGTTCCCACGCTTCAGTGGGAATTAAAGCTCCTGCCGCGTGTTGTTTTCCGCCGTTAAAAAGAACACGCAGGCAAACTTCTCCTGAAAGAAGAGAAAGAATGAAATAATAAAGTGTTTTTCGAGCGTGTGCGGTATAGAAATGAGGTTACATATCGCTTTCATATGAGTTGGGCTCTGACAGAAGTAGGACAGAATAACACTTAGCGAGTTTCTTTTGAGCGCTCCGACACATCTTGTGATGTCATTTCCACGTTCCCCCCGGCTGCCTCGCGGACCCCCGCGTCTGCTCCCGTCACCCTGAAATCTGCACTTCAGTCAAAAGAGCTCCAGAGAAAAACTGCCCCACAACATCCTCATTAAAACTTCACTAGCATTGTGTTTTCAGAGCCATGAAACAATGATTTATTTCTGTGACAAACACACGCTGAATAATTCTGTTTAAATCTCAAGTTAAATACAAAAGCGGTGGCCTGTGTTCTTCAGACGTGCTGTCACAATCTCTGACTTTATTATCTTCAATGACACATAACAAGCCAGCACACTTTAAACTTTAACCTCTGAAAATAAACGAATCCTCCGCAGGAACCTGATGTTGTTCATTAGAAATTAATAAAGTGACTCATTACTCTGTGCAAATGAGTAAAGAACGGCAGGAATTGGCATTTTTCTACAAGAGAAGTTTGGAGATTTTTCGAGAGCGGATTTCTCCTGGTTTCAATCCCAGCGTGACAGAGAGCGGATGAGTCTCAGGAATGTGGGAATTACATGAGCGTGAAGGATTACACACGAGCTTTTCAGAAATCTCCTCTCCACTAGTCTGTCATTGGCTTTCAGCTCGGATGGAGGTTCCAGCCAAATGAAAGTCCTGCCACACAAATATGAAGAGTCTCTGTTTGTTTGTTTGTTTGTTTGTTTGTTTGTTTGTTTATTTATTTATAAAGCTTTGAATAAATGTTGGCTATAAATGTGCTGCGAGTAATCGTGTCTCCTGTAGAGTTTCACACTCAAGCAACTCTTATCAGTACGTGTGTTTCCTGTGATGGAACCTAACACAGTTTAACACGATCTATAACAAACATCATTACACACATACACTAACATCACACACATACACTAACATCACATGCATTTAATAAATTCATCGTACAGGTTTCCACTGGCTGGTCATATGGATAATAAACTGAGGAAAGTTGGGAAAGTCTCTCTCTCTCTCTCTTTATTATAACTACAATCAAAACATTTCTGCTAACTGACATCAAATAAAATATTTGAAATATTCATTAGTTATATATGTATTAAATAAATAAATACAATTTACCGTAAGTTTGTATTTTTAACATGCGTAAATAAATTAGCTAAGTAGCTAACAATGAACTAACAAGGAGTAATATAGTTTTTCAGAGATTTTTGTTAGTTAATGTCAACAGTATTAACTCATGTTACCTTAAAGCGGCACTAATGAACTTTTGCTCACAGGTTCCCCATGTGGTTGATAAGCGCAATTGTCTGTTAACAATGTTGCAAGTAATGTTGCTGTATAAGTTTCATCGTGGGAACATGTGAATTTGTTTGCTAAGCAGATGGAACCGGCGCATTCAGAAACGTTGTTTGGAAACCATATGGTGCTCTTCAGCAGGCAGGGAATGAGCGAGGCTGTGTGTACCGAACCCAGCACAGAACTTACAGAGTCTGGTTTTTGCCGCTAGGAGGTTGCTCAGGTAGCAGCGCCAGTAAAATTCATGAAGTTAAGAGTTCTACCACTGAAATACTTTTAGAGACATTATTTCGAGGTCGAAAAACTTAAATTGTGATGCTTTAAGTGTTACCATCAAAAAATGAAAGTATGAGAAAAGCAAACTAAAATGAACACAAAAAGTCAAATAATAAAAATAAAAGCACTCCAAAGCATTAAAACTACAAAAGATAAACTAAAGCCTGTACTGCGTAAAAATGTAAGACCTCGAAAAATGTCATTAGCAAGCGTTATGAAATGGATGTAATTGTGTTTCAGACCAGCGGACTGAGCGATGATCTCTGAAGAGTCACAGCGAGACGGTCGCAGAAGATGAAGCGGAGAGTACCGGCCAATTAAAACCTCTTCTTTACAGTGACTCTATAAATATTCATAGACTCCTGATGGTCAGACACACAGTTTTAACCAACATTTCTCCAGTCCAGCGTTAACATTAAATCTGTGTTCATACGGAAACATATAACTTGACCGCGATTGGCCAGTGGCGGCACTAAATATCTTTGATGTGTGAGTGTTAACTGAGTGTCCTCATTCATTTTTTTTGTTGCTGTATGTTCACACTACATGCATCTTCTCATGTGGCGTCTCAACCGCATTTCTGCAGGATTTACGGCATCTCTCATCCTACAGGAGGAGCGTGTGATGAAAATCTGTGAGAACCGTGAGTCAGGCGGCGATAAACACGACAGCCGTTGCTGAATCCAGTCTCAGCTCAGGCTACTGGAATGTTCTGACACATCTGTGAGGATTCACATCAAAGAGACGTAGAACGTGTTTTCATTAAAGAACGACCGTCAAAACACCATTCCTGACTCCGTCGTCAACAGTCACCGCAGGAACATGGCCGTTCTTCTAAAGACGTGTAATTATGGCTAATGGCGGCACACATCAAAGCTCTGATCGCTGAACTCATTACGGCCAATATTACCTGACCGATGCTATCGCCACGCTCGTGTCAGTCTGAGCGAGCAGTCTGGCCGATTGGATCTCTGACCAGGTTCACTGACTGATATTAAATCCTTCAAAAAGCATTTCAAGGTATAACGGCTTAGCCTTAGCATCGACGCGGCTTCTCGCTAATCGTCATTTTTTGTCAGTTCTTTGTTTCAGAAGCTAATGTGGGTCGGCCGCTTCAAAGACATGCTAATCGGCCTAGCGTTGATGTCAGGAGACCAATTACACTCGCGAACGAGATTCACAGAGAAACTGTTCTCAGATCTGCCCGAACGCATCTGAACCCTACGGCTAAGAGACGACGTCTCTCGCTCCTCTGTGGAGATAAATCTCACCGGGACAGTCAATTTTCCTCCAGACGGCAGAAAGGGCAAAGGAGAGAAAGACAAAAAGTGTCGTTTAGTTTCACCAACAGTCATATTGTTCATTTATAACAGAGTAAAAGAGTTTTGCTTACAGTTCAACACTACTTTGTCACGGGTGGTTGCCAGGGCGTTATCAAGGTTGCTAACGGGTTGCTTCAATGTTACCAGGGCGTTTTCAGTGGACGAGTCTCAGTAAGATTCAGTCTTTGAATACGGATCACCAGCAGGTGAAAACGCTTGCTTGTATGTTTTGAGGGATCAAATGCTTGTAGCACGCTTAACGCTAGTTAGACGTTAAACTCTGATGATGATCGTTTAAGTCGTTTTCCTCCAAAAAGCATCAAAATGACATATTTTCAAGCGTTGCTCTCCAGGTCAGACTCATCCATCAAAGACTCTTAACAAGACAGATCCAGAGACTTGGAGAGCGTCTACATGATTCCCCTCAGATTATCTGACCTTTGAGCGACCCCTGACCCCGCCCCCCAGCTAAGCTCCGCCTCTTCTGTCTGATCAGCTTCTCTGCTGCTGTGTGCTGGAGTGCAGTGCAGATATATTTCAGCACATTGCAGGACACACTTGATTTGACCAGAGGGGCGACATGATAAATGAGACACTTCTGTAAATCTACTGCTACAGCAACTCGCTCGCACACCGCAATCTAGCCTGCACCGGGACAGGTGTATTGATGTATGAGAGAGAGAGAGAGAGAGAGAGAGGATGTGCAAAATGACATCTTTTTACTGGGTTCTTTTTGGGTTGTGTGTACCAACCATTTCCTCTCGCTTTAAAGGGGCAGTTCTCCCAAAAATGTAAATTCTCTCATGATCTACTCATCATGTCATTCCTTTCTTCAGTGCATACACACTTTTCACACACATATCAGGAGGAATAAAAATAAACTTTGTCCACTCTACGTAAACGTCTCTTTACTGTATTTTAATGATGAAATGTGCACAAAATTGTTCACATGTTTCTTTCTTTTTTTACTGCCACTATTAATATTTATATGATTTTCAAACTAAAACAAAAAACACTGCATGTGACTGACCGAGTAAAATGACACTGCATTACTTGAACTGGATGTGTTTTGGTCTAAACGGCTTGTCAAGTGATCGATCTTATTGATCAGACCGCCGTTCACACAGATCCCATTCTTGAGACGAAGAGGAGATCTCAGAAGGTTAGAAGATGCTTTGATGGCAGGAGAACTCCAGATGTCTTCAAGATGGCACGCAAACAATGGCACCGGCACATTTTTAAATGTCACTTCCCGTGGTACCTTCTACAGCCTTCAGCCTTCAGCGTTCACTTCTCTCTCTCTCTCTCTCTCTCTCTCTCTCTCTCTCTCTCTCTCTCTCGTCTGTTTTCTCACTTTGCATGTGAAAAACACAGCGTTTGAAGGAGAGACAGTTGCACTAACAGAGCGACACGTGCAGTTGCTTATTAAATGACGTAATGTGCTTGAACTGAAGGAAAGTCTTGGCAGCAGCGCTGAAGGTTTACTGGCGCCATCTGTTGTTAGTAAATCAATTCAGCAGGTTTTCAGTCTCCAGGAATGTTCATACATTTAACTTTCATCTGCAGGAGGGAAATCAGTACATGTCACCATTTACGTTGAGCTGAATTATATTACCCTGCTATTATATGTCGGTTTACACTAACCGTAAAGAACATTCAACATTTTCAGTGGTAATTACTTGGCAAATTGAAATTGTGATATTGTTCAAAAATACAGTAATATATCTTCACTACAAGGAATCTCAGTTATTTCTCCTAAACATCAATGAAATGAAATAGAGTCTCGTCTGCATCTCAGCCGGTAATCTCACATAAAGATGTTAACAATGTCTTAAACTAAGCTCAGATTTGTCAATATTAATAAGTCAATATTATTAAAGATCTCAATATGAACTCAAACATTTCTCAAATTGACTCAAATCAAAAATATTGTACCTCTACAATCTCTACAATGCACTCAAATCTTAGACTTTGTCTAAACTCTGGAGTTGACCCGCGGGGTGGGGGGGTTAATTCTGCTCTGTCTCTTTAAGAGCGATATGTTATTTATGTGTGTGTGTGTGTGTGTGTGTGTGCGTGCGTGCGTGCGTGCGTGCGTGCGTGCGTGCGTGTGTGTGTGTGCGTGCATGCGTGAGTGAGTGATGACTGAATCGTCTGCTGAAGGCCAATAGATGCTTTATTATGGGCAGGACGTAGTTTATTTCCCTTCGATTTTAACATGATCCCTCTCCACTCGCTTAATGATGGAATCTCAGATTTATGCAGGAGCGACCGAGAGTCCGGCCCATAAAACAACATCACCATGACAACCGCTCCTGAAACACTTTCTTTACAAAGTCATGACATCACAAAACACTTGGAAACTTCGAGAAGTTTCGTCATAGGACACTTTTAACTTCCTATTAGAGAAAACAGCCGATTTTCAACACAAGAGTTTCCAGAGTTTCGTTTTTTAATGGCTAATGCAGGAAATAGAGTCAAGACTCTGCACACATATGATCTGATTATGACATCACAATGTTGACATGACAACCAGGTGCAAAAACAGAAACATTTACTGTAACGTGTTTTCAAAAGTTGAAAAATTCCTGTTCACACGCGTTTATGTGTCAATAAGTTGTTATTGTTTAAGGCCAATAGTTGGCGACGTCACTTTGTAAAGTAACACAAAGCACCTGCACACACACTCATATCTTTTTTTCTTCTCTAATATTTCTAACTTTAATGCGCACAAATTCTTCTACAGAAAACTCATAAGACACATGATGTCACCGCTTACACAAATTCACATGATTGTAGTTTACGCAGAAAATTTCAAGAACTCAACATTTCTGACACTGTGAGCTTTCCAATAAAACAAATATTAACAAATTAATGTTATTATCGGTCAAATTTTCAGAACAAAAGCTAAAAATTCTCTTGATAAACTTTATATGTAAACTAATAATTATTTTATTGTAAAAATTGTGATTAGTTTGGAGTTTTTGCTTCATTATCTGACAAATGTCTCTTTATATCAAGACATGAATACTGTACATAAGCACACATTTGTCTCGAAAACATCAGTTAAATGTGTTCAGACCAGTTGAGCAGTGAGCACACGGTTAGTACGGTTTGTGTGTTTATTCATTCATATGTCTTGTGATGTGTCAGTATTCAGTATTATTGACATGCATTAGGAATGTTATGAGTTTGTAAGTGGCGTCTTGAAGAAACACTAGTGAGTCTCGGGTTTTGATGCCAAAAGAAACAATCAAGCCAAGTTTTCTATAGAGAACTGTATTTGGTATAAAAAAATGTGTACATGATTCCTTTCTATTTTGGTTAATAAAATCTTCCTCAGCACACACACACACACACACACACACACACACACACACACACACACACACACACACATGAATGTCATGAAGTCAGTCATGGGGTTTGAATGGAGGACGCTGACTTAATAAAGACTGAATTCTCAATTTCCAGGGAAATATCGCTTTGACACGTTCGTCCTCCTCACACATGCTGAAAACAGTATTTACAAACGCCCGAGTGCTGATAAAAGCTGAAAATCATATTTCATGACTCATAAAGGGTATCTGTCAGAAGTCAAACGTCTGGATGGCATTTAAGAGGCCTGCCGAACTGAAAAACTCACGACATCTGAAGCTGAGAGCTCCGCCATGCTTTAACTTCTACTACAACTGTGTGTCATGTACAACCATATATAAACTGCAATATAAATAAAAAATATTTTGTCAACCTCAACGTATTGACATTAAAAGGCAGAGTGTTTTAGAAAATGAGCCTTACATAGTTGTTCTGCGTTTTAATCGTTGTTGTATAAGTTGAATGTGGCATCTACATATACATATCTATGCCTTAAATAGCTTATCAAGCTATGACATCACTGCAGACCGCGGCTGTTGACCAATCACAATCAAGCATTCCAGAGATGTTTTAATAAACACATACACCTGTTATCTGAGGTTAAAAATCTGACATCAAACATTAATAAACTTCTGAAATGTCACAGACTGCATCACAAGAACCCAAAATACACGCATGTCTCGTGTTGTTTTGTCCTGGAAGATGTTTTCTCACAGAGTCCCAGTGGACAGCTGTTCCTACGTCTTCTTTATTTGAATCTTATACTTTCATCTTCTCTTCCTACGCTGTTAAATGTGATTCACAGAACTGAGAGAAAGGCCAATATTTCTCATTACAGACGACACATAATCTCACTGAATTAAAGCGGCACCTTCTGAACATCAATGTGACTTTCTTCACTATTAAAGCGGCGCCGGGCCACGAGACTCTCTGATCTGGGTGACATTTGGATCTGGATGTTGAATATCAACAGCTGGAGACCTTTACGCTCAATTCTCCTCCGTCAGTGACGTCCTGCACGGCACCTTCATGTGACTCCAAGTAATAAATCTACATTTCATATTCTGCCAATAATACTCAAGTCAAATGTGTGTGTATCTACTGAATCTTTATTAAGCTGAATGACAGGAGCTCTAGAAGAACTGCTGACAGGATTAAAGGTCAGAAATAACACAAACGCTTCATCCTCATGACACTCCAAACTCAAACTGATTTTCTATACAACCAAAGTGAATCTTGACTATTGCTGTTGAGCCCTAAAAACAATGAAAAACAGCATAAAAACGATCAAATACACTTGGATGTTGTCAGTGATGGGGTTTGATGGATCAGCAGCCTGGTTTTCAATGCAGATTTGCGCAAAACATTTGCAGTAATAAAAAATAAAAATAAACTTTTGTGAAAAGTTTCCAGTATAATGCGACTGATGCTGTGTTAAAATTGTGAACTGTCGCAGGATGACACGAATGACACAAATTGGGTTGCGTGATTGCCACGAATGCACAATATTCACCTCAATTGAAGAAATGTGAAGACTCCCTGTGGCGCAATGTTTTTCCACGTCATTCGCATGAATAAAACCAAGCAATCTCACGAGTAACATGAGGAATGCGATGCTTCGCATTTAGTGTGAACCCACCATAAAACATCATTTTGTCCTCTTGCAATAAGTCTTTCCATGGAAATTGATGTTGGTTGGTTTACATATATCGCAGCTACCGCACTAACCATTAAGCGAAGGAGACGTAGACGTTGTTTAAGCATTAATGGTAAGAAGAGTTCTTTACACTTGGGAGCGGCCATGTGTTTAAAGTAAGCAATTTTACATTTTTAAAGAATGATCATGAGACTTTTACAGTACGTATAAATAATTGCCCAAAGAAATTGCAGTTTCACGAAATATTCCTTTTTCAGATTGCCTATAACACATCATGTGAGCATAATTTGTTTTTGCATTATATGGGAGTTTTTGCTGAATTTACGTGTTTCCATTAGGTGGATTTTCAATGCTTAATTCCAATTTGTACAATTTGAAGCGTAATGGAAACGCAGCAAACTATTGTTTTTGGCTATATGTGAATCCATGCATAAGTTTGGGGCATAAATAATTGGGGCCTGTGGGTAAAACAAATCCTGCCCCAATTTAACCTGCATTTGTGTGAACTGACCATAACCTGCAACACTAGAATCACAATCTCCCACACATAACATTCAACAACTTTATAGCCAATGGGACAAAAGAATTGCATTTGTATTGACGATTGTATTTTTATCTTGCAGAAATGTTGACCAGATGCCTTGTTTAAGGAAAATAATGTTCAGCTGAAACTTTAATGTAACTGTCAGATAATAAAAAAATGTTAGTTTTAATGTGACCCTGGATCACAAAAGCGAAATCATGGGTCAAGGGATTAAAAGTCAACTGAGATTTTTTAACATAAGCTTTCGATTTATATACTATGGTTTGTTAGAATAGGACAATATCTGACCGAGATACAACCGTTTATGATGCAAAAATCTTCTTTTGTCAAAATCAAAAGTTGTTCATCAGAGGAGCTGTAGAAGGCCGCTGCTAATAAGAAACAGGTTTGTTTTAACTCTCTCTGTTGTCTTATCGCTGTAATGATGTTGTGGAGAATAAATGAACCTGAAAGCTGAAATTCTAAACTTTACATAGATACCAAACTTGAATGAGTAATTCAAAAGTTTGTAGACGTGTTTCTGGGCATTTTTGTTAGCGATTTTGCTGCATCCACTCACAAAAACATAAAGTTTTGATACGGTAGGAAATTTACAAAATATCTTTGTGAAACATGTCTTTTGTCTATTACTATTGTTTTTTTTTCATGAAAGTTTTACTTGAGTAGATTTTGAATGTAGGCTACTTGTATTAAAGGTAAAAAGCAATGTATGTTAGTACTAGAAAATGTACATGAGTCAAATTACTTGACTTCACCACTGCATCATAAAGATGAATATGCATAAATGATATATATTGATCACATGATGATCTGAGCGCTCATGAGCACTGAAATCTCTGTGTTTCTCCATCCATGACACCAAACTGGCTCAGAGCAAACACGAGACAAAACACATAAACGGGCCAATTAGAATGACTTCAAAGAAATATTCAATAAAAATGTACAATAAATGCTGTGTTACGTAAGCGCCCTGAATCACACGAGAGAATAAAGTTACCGTTGAAAACTCAAAGCTCCGGAGAAAACGGACAGATGATGAACACGTCTTGAGGAACATACAGCGGTCCTGAGACGGTGGAGAACAGACATGACATCTGGTGTGGATCATGAGAAGATCTATTACCTCATCACAGCCGTTTCTTTCTTCTTAAAAACCCAGCGAGTACGGCCCTCAGCAGCGCCTCGGGCCCTCAGATTTCATCCTTGTCATCCTGAACGAGTCGGCCGTGATTCCCGCCGGATGAGATCCGACAGACGGTCAGATGAAGCTTGTTTTCATGACGTGTGAGGATGTAAAGCAGTGATAACATCAGAACAGATATCACGAGTCATCCCGTCACAGATAAAGAGTGGATATCTCAGATGTATTTTTAAACGAACAAAATCTGAACATTTTCATCAGGAACTACTTCAGACGCTGGAGTATCATTATGAGTCATCTGCAGGAGTGATGTCTTCAATAAAAGTCAATCTGAGAGTTTGTGATGCAGTCAGACCCCAAAAAACACGAAAATCTCTTTTATCAGGAGAAAGAATAAGAAAGAAAGATCAAAAGAGTGAGAAATAATATGTGTGGTATTAAAGGGTTAAAGGTCACATGTTATTCACACCTGAAGCGATGACATCAGACATGGAGCAGCAGCTCGAAGCACAATCTGATTTAAAACCCCGTCTGCGTTTGCGCTCGGGACGTTCAAAAGAACGCCAGCGATTCTCTGAGGATCAGACGAGTCTCGAGACGCTCGCCTGAAGAAATCCAGAGATTAAGAGCGAAACTCGCTATCCATCCCGATCACACACACACTGAGAGATTTACAGAATATACACTCCACACCATAGATTTCAAAAGGCTTTAGATTGAGTTTGGCATTAGAGACTCTAAAACATTTATGATGTCACCAAGGACAAATCAAATCAAACCTGCATTCATATTATCAACAGAAGAAGTGACTTTCTGTGTCTGGATGAAGGAGTTTCTGTCACTCACATATTCAACTTTCAGGCTTCTGCCAAACACACGTGACATTTGAAAACATATTTTCATCAAAGGAAACCAAATGGCTCTCTAAAGATTTTATAAACATGACATGATTTTTTTCTGAAGCTTTTTCATGGTCTCGCATCTCTACGTCACCTGATCAGCTCAGAGCGGATTCTAACATGTACTTCCTGTTTCAGTTTTAACACTACACAAATGTTAAAACAACATACAAGAAACAGAACATTTTGAACTGAATTACAATGTTAAACACACGTCTGTGTGAAATGAAAAAGAAACTAAAAGCGCTGATTCAGGGCCAGCGCTGTTTATCCAACTTCCATAGAGTTCACATCCCGACTCAGTGTTGAGTTCAGATTTATTTTGTTTTCACCAACAACATCTCCCACAATCCCTGTTTGCCAGGTGGCTAATTCGTATAAATGTGTACTCTCATTCATATGCTTTTGCAGAAGTGATGGTTAAGGTTTAGGAGTGTACATTGTACATATAACAGGTTTGTTTTAAGAAGAAAAAGAAGATACTATAGAAAAACAAATATCTTTAGACCTGGTCAAATACTGTTTTCTCTGAGCAGTGACTCGTTTATCTTCAGTCTTAAAGAATGAATGACAGCAGAGGTAAATCTCTCATTTAAACAGTCTAATAAAAGCTGGTTCTGCAGTGACAAACATAAACAAAAAATCATGAAATGTGAAATATGTTTGTAGTCATTCACCACTAACACTATATATCGGCAATGAGAGCAGCTGTATGAGGTCAACATCATCTTCTGCGGCTTTTATCTGGATATCTTGCTGATGAAACGTGTGTGTGTGTGTGTGTGTGTGTGTGTCCTGTGGGGAATTTAATGAGTGTTTAAGTGTAATCCAGTGAGCCGGCGGCAGTATATCTGAGCTGTTTACTGCTCGCTCGGCTAAATTACTGCTATGTAAATCTCCTCAAGTGCCGGAGCGCCGACTGAAGGAGCTGGAAGAACTGCTAAGTGGACAGCAAGCCGATATTCTTAAATGGAGAGAGAGAGACACTTCTCTGTCATCTATCACTGCCTGTGCTTAGCCAGCGACAAGCAATTCATCAGAGACAGAGCGAGAGAGAGAGCGAGAGAGAGAGAGAGATGAGGTATGTTTAGCAGGAAGCAGATCCTGCTTTTCGTGGAATCAGATGATCTGACACAGTGTCTTGTGTAAGTTCTTTAATGAAATGAGCTCCACATGAATCTCTTGTAGGATCACAGTCAGGTGATGAACGGAGGAACACAGATCACGGCTCTCAGCACAGATCTGTGTTTATCACATTCAGATCACACACTGACATCTTGTGTCCATGACAGGAACTGTAGGAACTGCAAAAAATCCATATAAAATCACTATTCGTACTCCATTACATATAAGGCTTGGGTTCAGTTCTTACATCTCTTGAACACTGTGTGAAAATGAAAGAGAACAGCACCTGTTATTAAAGATGGGAATATGAACTGTTTACTACACCAGCAAGGAGGAGAAACATCGGAGAACTTCAGGAGATATGAACTATTATAAAACAGTCAGTTCTGATTGGTTGAGCCGAGTTATAAAATAACCAGATTTATAACTGCCAACATAGCCCATGTATCATTTAGTGTTTTATTTTATAAAACCATGCTAAGCATATGAAATAACCGTTTTATAAGAGCAATAAGCCTGCAAAGCAGTGGGTTACATAAGTGCAGCATTTTAAAACAGCTAAGGGGGGGTTATAACGCTCTTCGCTGTTATAAAATGCACTGTAACCCACTGCTTCTTGGGACTTATTGCTTTACTATACTATTAAAATGAATAAAAGTAACACAGACCGGGGGGTTCAATAACATGAATATCAAAATGAAAAGTCAATGATATTATAAATAATGCATCTTTGGTTTGGTTTATTTTGTGTTTTCTCTGTTTTGCTCAACGATTAAGACTCAAAATCTAAGTGTAGTGAGGCAGAGTAAGAGACTTTATAACCCCTGTGTGAATCTTAAGACATCTGTGCCACAATCTTCTGTTAAACTACTGTTAAGAAGTGTTAATATGGAGTCGAGGGGACCTTTAAGTTTAAGGGAGAACCGGATGAACACAACACACCAGTCACATCTACTCACATGACAACACACACGGGCGATGTGTGATGATATTTGACTAAAGGCAGAATTGAGTGAGATACAAGCATCACATGACAAGAGTCTGCTGCTGCTGCTACATCATCATCTTCACACCAAAAACCATCAGAGATTAATACAGCTTTGAATAAAAAGTTATTGGTGTCTGTCAAAACATCAAACCATAAACATGTGTTCAAGTAAAACAGTTCCACATTTGTTTGTTTTTGTTGGTATTTTAAAGCTTTGTATAGTTCAAATGAACTGTTGAAATTTACTCAGCGGAAACTGAAAAACTGAAGCTGTTAAAGTGAACACACTCATCATTATCAAAACAGATCTGTGTGTCTTCAGTGAAGATTTATTTCTAGAGCACTTTTTACAAAACTTCCTCACAAATCCCCCAAGAAACAACAACAGAGTTCTGGTCAGTTATAATTAAAATGACTATGGGTTTCACTGCCTATACGTCTACATGAAACACTACATGTTTACACTACATTCATAAAGAAAGAAACAATGTTTTTTAATGAGTAGGCGATGGTGGATTACAGAAAATGTGTGTGTTTGTGTGATCACAAGATATGCATGTGGGCCGTTCTCTCAGTTCTGTGTGTGTGTGTGTGTGTGTGTGTGTGTGTGTGTGTGTGTGTGTGTGTGTGTGTGTGTGGTATGGATTAGCTTCTTCACATGACCCCAAGAACGTACCAGCTGTAAAAAGCATGTTTTTTTTTACTACAGGAACTGTAATAGTAAAACAGCTCCTTCCACTTACACCAGTATGATATAAACACATGGTTTACTTACTCAGTTACCAATAAATAAATGAGAACAGCTTTTCAGTGCTTCAGTACATTTTACTTTTTTCTAAGGACGTCTCTACAATCTCAATTCATCAAGGACAAATACACCAACTCAAAGGGTTGACAAGTTCTTTTGGTAAATAACTTTCTATTTACATTTAAAGTAACTTGCAATGAAATGTTTTTGTACTCCATCATATTATTAACATAATAAACAATTGAAAAAGGGTCAAAGCGCTCGATGCGGCATCTATGTATGTCAATGATGATAACCGTTTACTTCTCTGCTGAAAATCTTTACACAACAATATGACGACTTTAAACACATTTACCCCGAAAGGGTTTATAAGCCAGACATAATTTACATATTGTATTGTCTTTGTCACTTTGCTTACAGCTAACTTGACATAATAAAAACCTGTTCTTGAGTTTCCGTTATGGACGGTTTATTCAGACGCACACGACTGGCCCAAAACTTACTTCTGGTCTGTGTTTGTTGATCGGTCTAGCTAGAGGCTAACAAAATAGCCTAACTAATTATATTTTTTTATACAAGTATTATAATAATAATAATAATCTAATATAATTTATACTAATAATAATCTATATTAACAATTTATTGTAAAGTAATAAACTACATTTAAATGAAATCTTCTTTATTTTGGAGTGGGTCATGTAACTTAGTCGCATTTATGTTTGGTTCTTCTACTGGTAACACAACATAATAATGGCTAGTCATAGCTAATATAATTTACTTTTTCATGTTATCGCTTGTTGCGGATGCCAACAGTGAGGATGCTGACGCAACATGCTGTAAAATATCCACCTGCGCATGCGCCAAACACCTGCGCTCGTGCACGGTCACGTGACGCATAGGCTACTTTATTTCATTTAAATAATGTAAAATTATATATAGGCCTAATCCTGTATTGCGGTGTTGTACTCACAGCATGTGAAATTAGAAAGAGGACCTTAGGGATCAAAGTTATTGGCTTTTCATGTTGCCTGACATTCAAAATGCTTTCAGAAACATCTACTGGTTTTCTTCATAGTTTAAACTAAACTTAACTGGTATGTATGTCTTTACTAAACTGAGCGATTGTTGCAGTAATCATGTGGTATTTGTTTAAAAACCATATAATTCAACCATGTTAGCAAAATGATGGTAGTATAACAGTATACATTTCATTAATCAAATACATTTCATTACTTTAAAAGAGAAATATTTGTTGGAAAGTTAAAAGTATTGTTATTTTAATGTTCAGTCATGTTTGAGGGGAATCAGTTTTTATGGTTAATGAAATGTAGGATGAGATGTGGTCACGAGGCGAATCCTGTAGTCACGCGCTCACTCTGTATTTAAACTCCGTGTCGAGAATAATTTCCCCTCTAAATGGCAAAGACAAACATAAACCAAGATCATTATTAGGTGTATTAGGCCTGTGCCCGCGGTGTTTTGTAGATTCTGCAGTTGAATTTGATTGCATATTTGTGAAGCTGGTTTCGGTGTTCTGTTGAGCTTTGCTGTAGCCTATAGTTGTTGGAGATTTTTCTACTCATTACTTTATATTTTATTATTGATATTTTCAGACATTTTGAGGAGATGTGGAAATTGTATGCAGTTTTTCTACTCGGCTGTGAGCTCGGGCTCGTGCGCGCTCAGTTCCCACGCGTGTGCGTGACTCCGGAGGGTCTCAGGAGCGCGCAGTGCTGCCCGTCTCCGACAGGTCTAGAAAATGATCTGTGCGGCGCGAGCTCCGGCCGCGGGCAGTGCGTGGACGTGAGCGCAGACGCGCGTGCACACGGGCCGCAGTACCCGTACGACGGACTCGATGACCGCGAGCGCTGGCCAATGCGCTTCTTCACGCGCGCGTGCCGGTGTAACGGGAACTTCAGCGGCTTTGACTGCGGCCGCTGCAGACACGGATTCGCCGAAGACGCGTGCGAGCAGCGCGTTCCCGTGGGTCAGAGAACTCTTCACTGTAAAACCAGCAATGACCTGTTGGAAAGACCAGGACTTACCAGTCTATCATGTCAGGTGGTCTGGGGTGATCTCAGGTGGTCTTTTCAACAAGACACTGTCGGTTTTGTCTTCTTTTTTGATCAGTTTGTGGTTTAACCTTTGGTGTCTAGTGGTATCATCACAGTAATTGTACTGGATGGTTATAATGGGAATTGTAAGTTCAGCAATGTGGCTCACATATAATGATATTGTTATTTTAATATTATATTATTTCTGCGTACTTCAGTCAGAAGGAACGTGATGCGGCTGAACGCAGAGGAGAAGCGCGCCTTCGTGAGCGCGCTGGACCAGGCAAAGCGCACTCCACACCCGGACCTGGTAATCGCGACGCGCCGTTACGCGGAGATCTTCGGTCCTGACGGGAACACGGTTCAGTTCGAGAACATCAGCATCTATAATCTGTTCGTGTGGACGCACTATTACTCTGTGAGCAGGACGTTCCTCGGACCCGGGCAGGACAGTTTCGGTGGGGTGGACTTCAGTCACGAGGGGCCTGGGTTCGTCACGTGGCACCGGTACCATTTACTGCAGCTGGAGCGCGACATGCAGGTGCGCTATGACGGTACCGTGACTGTCGTCATCAAACTATGATGCGCATGCGCTCGAGATGGGCACGAGCTTACAAGTTGCCCAGCTCATCTGTAAAATCTCTCACAAAGACACATCTATCTCCAAAGCCCGTGCTTCTAACATCTATTAAAGTGGACATTTTCTGTGAAAGTATCGTTTCATCAAAGGCATGTTTGTATTCTGTATGTGTGTTTCAGGACATGTTAGGAGACTCCAGCTTTGCTCTCCCCTACTGGAACTTTGCCATCGGAGGCAGCGAGTGTGACATCTGTACAGATGATCTGCTGGGAGCTCGCAGCTCCTTCGACATGAACTCCATCAGCTCCAACTCCATGTTCTCCCAGTGGAGAGTCATATGTGAAAGCGTGGAGGAGTATAACACGCTGGGAACGATCTGCAACAGTAAGATCTGTCATCTCTGATAGCTCCTGAACATGTTCTCAGCAAACATGTCAAATCTGTGTGAGAGTTAAAGGGACAGTTCACATAAAAATAAAAGATTCTCATTGTTTATTCCTCCTTGTGTGTTTGTAAATCTGTATCTGTATCTCAGTGGTTTTGTGTTGGAAGTCAATGGGAGTTCATTCTTGTTTGATTATCAACATTCTTCAAAATATCTTCTATTGTGTTCTGAAGAAGAAAGAAACTCATACAGGTTTGAGTAGATGATGAAAGAAATTTCATTTTCGGTGTGAGGTTCGGAGAGCAGTCCCATCAGAAGAAATCCTGCCGGTAATGTTGCTCGTCCGATGGTGCAGCGTCTGCCGGAGCCGCAGGACGTGGCGGCGTGTTTAGAGCTCAACACGTTTGACACTCCGCCCTTCTACTCGACGTCTTCTGACAGTTTCAGAAACACCATTGAAGGTGACACACACGCACACAGAGAGGAAAGAGTGATTGTAAATCTGTCCCAGACGCACATCGCACATGTGTCGTTTTGTGTTTTCAGGTTACAGCGCACCTCAGGGGAATTATGATCCAGTGGTGCGCAGTCTACATAACCTGGCTCACCTGTTTCTGAACGGGACGGGTGGACAGACGCACCTGTCCCCCAATGACCCTGTTTTTGTCCTGCTGCACACCTTCACCGACGCCATCTTTGACGAATGGCTGCGCAGACACAGTCCAGGTAAATCTGACTCTGTGCTGTCAGTGTGATGAAATATGACAGGATTTTAATGAATGAACGTGTGTGTGTTTTCAGATTCTGCCATCTATCCTGTGGAAAATGCCCCCATCGGTCATAACAGAGAGTTTAATATGGTTCCCTTCTGGCCACCAGTAAGAAACGCAGACGTGTTTGTCACAGCGTCTGAAAACCTCGGCTACTCATATGAGGTGGAGTGGCCAGGTGAGCATTAACATTATTAACATAGTTACTATTTAAATATTGTTACTACATAAACTTCAACAGGTATGTTTATAAAACAGTATGTCAATGTGAGTACACTTCATTACATTTGTAGAGCGTTTATCTCCATGAATAGATTGAGTACAAGCAACGTACTTGCATGAGTACATAAAAAGTGGCCTGAAAGTATATCTCTGAAGTTTAAAAAGAAGTCTTGTGTGATTGTTTCATGGCAGCTCGTCCTCTCACTCTGACTGAGATCATCACCGTCGGTGTGGTCACCGCGCTCATCGTCGTCGCGGTTATTTTCGCCGCCACCACGTGTGCGGTCCGCTCGCGCTCGTACAGGATGGAGGGTCGACAGCCGTTACTGGGAGAGCATTATCAGCGCTACGATGATAAAACACAGTCTGTTGTGTAAACGCATGTCGTGTCATGACTTATGTATTGTGCAGGGACAGGTGAAATTATTTACAGTAAGAATAGCATACATATGATCTGTTTCTGTCTGTCATTTCATTTGGGTTTGTCTACATTGGGTTGATGTGTTTTAAAACCACTAATAAAAAATGTTTTTCTTTGGCTGCTAGACAGCATGGATGTGTCTTATTTCCAGAAAGTGCACATTTAGGCTATTATTTATTTCTGGATCTCATTAGATGGACAAAAATCTGATTTTCTGCGGTTGCTAAAAATGTATGGAGAATTTACATAACAAATTTACATTGCAAACTTTAATGGTTTTAATAAACTTACTCTTTGGGATGCAGTCCTTAAAGTTGCCTTTTGAAAAAAATGACACTTGCTAGATTATTGCGGACCTAGTTAAATATTATTTTAGATCAATTACTGTTTCTACATAATTTATATTGCGATAAACTGGACTGGTGTGTATTTTAGAGGTGTTATAGTCATATACAGTTTGTCAAGATTAGATTTTAATTGTAAAATTTTTTGTTAAGTCAAAATAAAGGTTTACTATGACTATAGCAGTCGTAATGATATCTTTAAACTAGTGTGCAGTGCACCAAAACATTGGCATTCACATTTAGTACATTTAAATTCAAATACTTAAAACTAATACTTTAAATTCAAAAACGAATCAACTGTTTATGATATAATCTGACAACTTTCTGTTTCACTGTAAATGACTTCAATGCGCTTCAGTGAATCAAATCTTACAGAATAAGAATAAAATCTAAAATCTAATCATGTGTAATGTGTGTTATGTGCGGCAGAGGGCGCCATGACTTCACAGCTCATCACAGGTGAAAATGTTTCACTAAAGTAAAAAGTAATTCTGTGAAAACAGTTTGACAGTAAACTTACAGAGACACAAAATCGAGTCATGAACACGCAGTTTTCACCACCACCTCCGTGTATTTGTCTTCCTTATCGTTTATGTTGAGGAAAGCGACTCGATGCGAGGCACGAGGTGAAAGAAGAGTGTGTGCGCATGCGCGGAATAGAGGGCGGGAGTCACCTGTACGTGCGCGCGCATCGTCAGAGTCAGTCAGTCTGTCTGTCGGAGAGCCGCTAGAGTTCAGTTCAGATCGGACCGAACCGAACCGAACCGAACCGGAATATTTGTCTGATTTAAAACTCGCAGGAGCTTCCAGTGGGAATATGTTATCAACGGACTAATGTTTCTCGCGTGTGTGAGATCTGTTTGAATGCGCTGATCACCTGTGGAGCTGCAGTTCTTTATTATTAAGGATGGACGAGCTGCCGGACCTCAGAGACCTCGAGAATAAACTGGGCCGAAAAGTTCCGGAGAGTCTGATGCGATCATTTACAGCCGGAACTGAGATCAGATGTACAGAGATCCGATCTACAGAAACACACGCTCGTGATCTACACACACTCAACAGTAAAATCATCTTCCTCAGACAACAGATGGTGAGAGAAGTCTTCATGTGTAAAGAGTATTTGTACTACACTTTATCAAGTCACTATATCAATAATACTTCAGAATATAATGTAGTATACATTTATAAGCGTAATAGGCTACTAAAGTGTATTATTACAGTATTTTTATATGATATATAAAAGTGAGTATACAGACGGTTTTATTTGATTTTGTGCTCATTGCTGACTGACTCTCATCTCCACACGTCATTTCAATTGAAGTGTGCGTGCGTGCGTGCGTGCGTGCGTGCGTGCGTGGGGGGGTCAGTCAGTCAGTCAGTAAGGTGTTAATGGGTCACACAGAGTGATTAACAGCACTGACAGATGGTCAAAGCTACACAACACTAAACACACACTGCTGTTGTCTGCTGACCCACAACACCAATAACACACACTTTAACTTGAACAGAAAACCATGACAGACACTTACAGGTGGTTTACTACAGTTAACCGGTGTAATATGACCAAACACGCTAATGATTCTGTCATTTGTTTCCTCTCATGACTTCATCTCAACCAGAATGATCCCACGGGAATTCCTGACTATTTTACAAGGAGGCTGATTTGTATAAATGCTTACTGCGTCAATTATACAAAATGTATGATTATAAAAAAGCAATAATGAAGCCAATTACCAGAACACAAAAGATTCTTTAATAAAAGTCGGGTGAGGTGGATTTAGGACATTATAATGTGTGACAAACCCAATATTTAAGCAATTTGAGAGTAAAATTGAGGTCTTCAAGCTCGTGTGTTGAAGCCTTTCATTGTCCCGCGTCACAAATGAACACAACCTGTGACCAGAAATCACTGTTTTTATTACACAAGTCAAGTGACTTAAGTTTACTCAAAGGTTGGTCGTCGTCATATTGGTAATAATGTAGCACTTCTTGTGAGGTTGAATTTGAACGCTGTTTCAGTGGAGATTTACAAGTAGGAGGTTTGGAGAAAATCTGGGTCACACCCACCACCATGACATCATCAAGAGAGAGAAAGAGAACATGTTTCATTAATTGAGATTTTATATTAGAACGTTTATTTTACTGCTTAATAGATGAAGGTTCTTAGAGATGTTTTTATTTTGTAAACATGTAGGAATGTAAAGATCCTTATGCCTATAGGAGTATTTGAATATTCAGAGAGCGAGAGAGAGCAGCATTCATTTATTCAGTCAGTCATGTAGTTGCCCGATCCACCATCAACATGGTTAAAAACTTGTTTCATGTGTCATATATGGATTGTGTATGAAATGAAGGACAAGATTAGATTAGATTCAACTTTATTGTCATTACACATGTACAAGTACAAGGCAACGAAATGTAGTTTAGGTCTAACCAGAAGTGCAGGATATACAGTTGTGCATAAATACAGAATAAAGCAAAAAATATGAAGAATTTACAAGTGGGAATGTACTATGAACATTATATACAGATGGTTATTTACTAAAAACAGAATTTACTGATGGATATGTAAAATATAAATTAGACTTTGCAGAACAGTAGTGCAAATGAATATAAAGTGTGCATAAATGACGGACAGCAGCTATTAAGTTAAAGTAAACAGTGCAGTAGATGAGTTATTGCAGTAAAAAGCAAGTCATGTGGTGAAAACACAACATGAAAAGTGTTTAAATGTTGAAGTAAATGATGAAAGAATGTCTTTAATGAAAGTCTGAATGGTTGGAGTCAGAGAGCGAGAGAGAATGAGTTTGAGATTTAAAGACACAGATGCGGTTTACTCAGGTCATGAATGAAGACTGGGGGGGTATTTCCAGGTCAACACACACATTCACACAAACACACACTATACTCCCTTTCAAGGGTATAAACACAGATCACACATGAGTGTTCCTGTAGCTCAATATACTACACCAATGCCTGCAACACAAACATAACATCTTAAAGTAACTCTGAACATTCAAACAAACTTTAATCTGATGCATACTGCTGTCACCATGGAGATAAGTGGCAGTATTATGGGGTGTCTGTCTGCAGCAGAAATAATTGATGATGTGTGTACAGATATGTGGCAGCGACAGCTTCATGTTTCCACTGCCTGCTTCTCTCGTCTCATGTGTACGATTGGTACCAGTCACATCACAACACAGTTTTTTGCATGAATGTGCGGGTGTGTAATGCAAATGCCATGCAAATCATCATCTGGTTCTGAACAAAACTAGCTTCAGAGTCTCTCGCTTTCTGGCTTTTCTGTATCGCATTGTGTTTCTTGTGTTTTTTTACATTTCTGTTTTAGTAGTTTTTTTGGTACATTTCTCACAAACTGTAAACAATGACTTTGCTTTACTGCTTTTGGATTCTCATATACATTTCATAACATTTATAAGCTTTGGATTCAGTTTGATTTATTTGGAATACTTTTCATCCTCTCAGCCACGTGTCTGGCAATAAAATAAAATGCTTCTTTTTACATTTGTACTGTAGATCGACGCGCTCCACACATCTTTTTGGCAGTTTTTGAATGTAATTTGCAGCGATTGAGAGCAAAGGTCTTAAGAAGTTATCATGGCGTGTCAATATTGAAGTGAAGTGATGTCACACATTCAGTGTCTGATATGGAGGAACGGAGACGGACGGATCTGATAGATCGCTCCGGAAGAGGTTTTTGTCTTGAACTATTAGTGAGAGAATAGTGCTGAACGTTAACACCCTTGAAAGGAAGTATAGTGTGTGTTTATGACTGTTGACCTGGAAATACCCCTCCAGTCTTCATCCATGACCTGAGAAACCGTGTCTGTCTCTTTAAATGTCCAGAACAAAACCTGCTATTAGTCTGTGACCCGTGACTGATCTCATGTGCTCGACGTGTTTTCTGTGAGGTCACATTCATGACAACACACTGAACCACTTATGGATTCTTTTCAAGGCTTCTGGCAGCAGACAGTATGTTAGTTTGATGATAATAAGATTATTCCTGAGAGACTCGACTTAATTCCAGTTAATGCAGGATTGTGTTTCCATTACTCTCGCGCCAGCTGTTACTTCCTTAAAGACTTGTTATAATACAGAAATTATCGGAGTAAGTTGAGATTCTTCAACAGCATTTGTTGTCATGTTAATTATAACAAAACAGTTTTTCTTCTTCAGTTTTAAAATAAAGAAATAAATACTTTTTTGTCTTGCATATTGTATTGTATTGCATTTCATGTCCGTGGTCACGAATCCCGATAAATATTGCATTATACACGCAGAACATTCCTGCCAAGTTTGCATTTGTTTCCGTTTTTCAAACACAGGCTCACCTCCGCGCCACTGACGTCAAACTGATGCAGCAGCTGCTGTCGATCAACGAGGGAATCGAGTCCATTCGCTGGGTCATGGAGGAGAGAGGGGCCGTGGCCAGCCGGGAGGGCAGCTCGACGGGCAGCTTGTACAGCCTATCAGACAGCCAGGACGCCTCGCAGCACGGAAGCTGCAGCGACGGATTGGACGCTATTTCAGTGGGCAGTTATCTGGACACGCTCGGTGAAGATGACCCGGATCATTCTTCGCCTTCAAACCTGCTGGACGGTTTCAATGGCAAAGCTGCTATGGAAGAGGGGATGTTTAAGAAACCTTCTCTATGCCCTCGCGTTGACACGGATGAGTACTACTGCTTTGGATAACACAGAGCGTCTTCACTGAAAGACAGATGAAAGTTCTCATTCGTTCATAGTGTCATGATGCAGCTCATGTCGTGGTTGGGTTTGGATTACTGGACCTAAGAGAAGACGCACGTAAAATCGGACTGAACAAGTTTGTGAAAGAGAATCTCACCATGAATCGGATTTTAATATATTAATGTGTAAACAGCAAGCACAAAACATCATCATGATAAGAAGTGGAATAAAAACTTGACAGGATTCAAATGTTGAGTAAAATAATCGTGATTATCATTAGACCCTGCAGCTTTTATTTCCTGGCCAAAATCTCTCTTTTATATTTTTTTGGTCGGTTAAGAACTTTCCTAAGTTGCTGTGTCAATACGATGTGTGTCAGTGTGGTTTGGAGTGTTGAATATAATTCTGTTCATTTACATTCATCTATCATACATGTGAGGATTGTTTCACAGGTGATTATTCGCTGTCTCTCAGGTTAGCTGTGTAATGGTTTACCTGTGTCATACAGGTAGTGTTTGATTCATTCTGAGTGAAAGGAAGTAGAAGTTTGCAGGTTTTATATTTCAGACATTCACTGATCATGAGTCTTAAATCGTGCTAATCGCCTCAGTTTCCCAGACTAAATCCCTCTCTCTCTGTCTCTCTCTCTCTCTCTCTCTCTCTCTCTCTCTCTCTGTCTCTCTCTCTCTCTCTCTCTCTCTCTCTTCTCTCTCTCTCTCTCTCTCTCTCTCTCTCTCTCTCTCTGTCTCTCTCTCTCTCTGTCTCTCTCTCTCTCTCTGTCTCTCTCTCTCTGTCTCTCTCTCTCTCTCTCTCTCTCTCTCTCTCTTCTCTCTCTCCTTCTCTCTCTCTCTCTCTCTCTCTCTTCTCTCTCTCTCTCTCTCTCTCTCTCTGTCTCTCTCTCTCTCTCTCTCGCTTGTTTATGTTTAGTTTGATCATGTGCGGCTGATACAGTAGATAGAAGTTCTGCTTGTGTGACATAAAACTTTTTGCGTGTTTAAGTGCAATTTCTGGTCCTGCCAAAGGCACGGCGATAATGAGATTTAAGGGAGAATTTTGTTGTTACTTGAATCTTTGACGTTCCTTCCTGTAGTACGTTTGTAAATGTAAATGTATTTTCTCATCACTAAAGCCGCAGCAGGTTTTGTCTGCTGTTAGTACTTTGTGTTGTTTTTGAAATTGAATTTTGTTTGTGCTGCTATTGTTTCTCGTTCGTTTGTTGTTGTTGTTTTTGCGGAAAGGTGCAATCCGTAACATCCATCTCTGTTTGAATTTGAATCTTGCATGTCACTGTACATACTTATGTGTTGAAGTTAAATGACATTAAACTTTTGCCATTTTTTGTGAATTCACACCTGAACGTATGAATCATGATGAGAAGTGTACTGTACTGTTGGGATTGTTTTTCACGTACCAGCGTAATGACTGATTTCAGGTCATTTGAAATAAAACAACAAAGTTACGGATCGCAGCTTTGATTGATTGCTCCTAATTTATTTCATTTTGATCTTAATACATTAAGGGAAAAACACATGTTCTTTCTTACTTTAAGCATGTCAAAACCTTTTAAATTGACAAAATTAACCTAAAGGAAATGTTATAAAAAGCAGAATATGAATGATTTGTCTGCATTGAATGTGTGATGCTAGTCAAAGTCAAGCAGAACATGTTTCTTATTCTGCCAATAATCTGTACGTGTACATGTTTCAAAGACTTCAGCTTTGTGTAAGGTGCTTATTGTTAGGGCAAAAGGTTTTTCTCATTTGGGATTTGGATAAATTTGGATACATGTAAGTGTAATGAAACTGTTTGTTTTTCTCATGAGTCATGTCAAAGTCTTCTCTTTAAGCCTTTAGCGCGGCTCATGTTATAACTGTCTGTCACTCTGTTTTCTGCTGTTTGTTTGTTCGTTTCTCACATTTGTTGATTTACTGACGGTCTGTCAGATGTAATGACGGTCAGGAATGTCGATGGTCTGTAGATTATTCGTGCACCGTTCTCCGCTTCCACCCGTGCCGTCTGCAGGCGCACAGTGGATCATTCATTCATCAGACAATGGGTTGATTTCACAATCTCTCGCTCACAAACACACGCGATGGATTCACAACAGCTGTCTATTCATGTGTGCGTCCCCACGCTAACACACTGAAAGAGCTCATAGTCTTTTTATTACACATGTCGACTACATCATATCATAATAGACACATTGTGAGATATCTTTGAAGAACTTTCATCAATCTTTATCTTTACTTCCTCATCAACTGAGTGTCATTTGATAACCAGTGTCACGTAAAGACAAATGACTCACATTCCCTGAGAACACCTCTATACTGGCCATACATACACGTGTATGTTATACGTGTTGTTGTGTAGACACAAACATTTGTGTAACACAACACAACGAGATGAAGGTGTCTAACAGAACAACCTGTATTGAGTTCATACAGATAAAGTCAGAAAGCAACACATTTTAATCTCAGCGGAGGCTGTGCAATGTTGACATTTTGTAAAACTAATGGATTTTTATTGTGTGTGGTCACAGAAGCTGAAATGTTGACCATTCCAAGATGGCGGACAAGTGTATATTTACACAGCACTTCTCCACTATTGTACATGTAGATGTATAGATCTATAGAAAGCTTTAAAGTGTGTTTACACAGATTCTTAATGGCACACAGAGGCAGATCATTTATATTTACACAAGAATCACATAAAACATCATAACAAAATATATTTATCCAATACACTGGCTTTACAGGTGAAGCCAGGTGCGCTAACACTGTTGTTTCTTAAAACACAGCCTGTGTTATAATTATAATGTTTTACATTACTCTCTCTTACTGTGCTAAAACTCTTACCGCCCATCATTCATTCAGATGGGTGTAATTATTTCCACTTTAGTAGCCAAAAAAACCACAAACACAGACAAAAATGAGACGCCGTGTTCTAACAGGTCGAAAGAACGCGTGCGAAGCGTCAAGTCAGACGGCCATTAGCGCAAAATAAACCCAGACAGGAAAATCTGGATCCAGATTGTATGTTCTACAACCAATTGATATAAAGCACAAAATAATAACCAAATAAATGCATAAACATGATTTAATATTGAGTTGAGCTGAAATACCTTTTTTTAGCATGTGTACATTGCCTAGGAAATGTGTGTGAAAATGTAATTTATTTCATGTAAATGAGATAAAAAGACACATGTGGCGGCCATATTGGTAAGGGCAGATATTCCCTGTCATTCCAGAACAGCTTCATCTCTCTAAACAAGATAAATCACATCTTTCACATGAACAATATCACAATGACAACAGTCTTCTTATAAAATCTCTAAATCAGAAAATGATTGATGGATAAAATCGTCGTGTTGAAACATGATTCTGAACGTTACACAGTAATAACGCACACATGGCTCTGGCGGGGTGTTCGCGCACAGACATGTTCATTTCACACAATACAGAGTTTAATCCCAACATGACACTGAATGAACATCACAAATCATTCTCTCAACTCATCTGTCAGGTTCCAGAAATGAACCAAAACATTTCACTGCATTACACGAATGAAACACGCGCACGCACACTTTGTGTGATTGTCTGCTGAAAATCTAGAAACTGGTATTTCATTAAGTGGTTTTCAGTCTTTATCTGGTGTTGTTTTGAATGTCTTATCTGTGACAGCAGATATCTTACGTTCCTGTCGTGTCATTGTTTCAGCGCTCAGGGATGATACTGTGATGTACTGTGATGTTCAGCAGATCCATCTGCTTTCATCACAGATAACCAGAGATGTTATTCAGTCGTGGGTACGCGTGCGTGTCTGAGGAACACGGGTGTATTGTGTGGATGGATGTGAAAAGTCTCTTATGAGGGCCGCTGTCGATCTCTGAACCTTCAGCTGTCCATAACATCGTCGTGTTGCATTATGGGTAATACCACACGTCACATCCAACATTAGCAACACGTGCATGCTTGTTTCTTTGTGTTTGCTTTATTTCTGTAACAACAGTTTGAATTGTTGTATTTGACATACAGATAAAGATTCATATATATCTCACAATAAACGCACAAGTTCATGTTCATTTATTATTTATATGAACACTGAAATCATCATCAAATGTTTTGTGAAGGACAAACAAACACACAAAGACTTTATTCACACACACACACACACAGTCACATTTCCTGACAGCTGCGAGTCCAGTGCTGTCTGTGGGAATGAATAACAGAAGCTAAACCTCTTTTCTATTCACACACACAAAAAAAACCTCCAAAACCAGAGTGACTAAAACATTATTCAATAAAGTTCAGTTTATTTCAGTTAATGCTTCTAAAAGAAAAGATCACAGATGAGATTCGCTCAGTTTCAGAAGAGATGTAGTCTGAACTATCGCTACTGTTTAGCATGTTGCCAAAATGTTTTATGCTCTCCTACCTGCCAAATGAATAAATGTAAATGTAATGTAGTGACGGAGAGAGAGAGAGCGTGCGTGTGATATTAGCATATGGATTTCTCAACACATGTACATGTTTGAACACGTCTGGACGCTGTGAGCGAGCAGCAGACAGCATGTGTGTGTTAATCATTTTCTGAAAGGCTGAACGAGTCATCGTTGACCTTTGACCTCGCAGAGATCTGCATCTGTCTGCAGGAGACACAACTGCACATTCCTGTCTGCAACACCAAGAGACACAATGACTGCAGGACACTTCAGACCTTGAAATGCACAAAAACAGATCAAAGAGAACGTGAGGTGAACGTGAAAAATCATTTAAAGTGATAGTTCACCCAAAAATGAATGATGTCCCAGAACATTCTTCCAACTTTAACTATAGTATGAAGTGTTCAATATGAACTCAGTTTAAAAAAGTAACATGGATCAGCTGATGTGTGTTCAGTATTAAACTCTGTGTTTGTGTTTCTTATCATAAACTGTTTTTATGTGAACGGGTTTCGACACACTAATGGTTTGGAGAGCGACAGTAACTGGATATGTAATGTGGTAATGTAGTTCAACTGGTCTGAATGTGTGTTAGACAGCAGTCAGATGAAGTGATTCTTCTGGTGTTTCATTCAGAAATTCATCACACGCACTTTATTCAGTCAGATTATTGTGTGTTACTCTAGTGACTCAACTTAATATATGCATTACGTTATTAATGTTATTTTCTCAAAACATAATGAAGTCTTGAGCTTATAATGTATTTTTAACATTCAGCTCAGTTGTTTTTAAATCGACACTGTTGCAACAACAAATTGTTTACATTACATTTACATTACTGAATGTTTGATTGTGGCTTTTAATAACAAATACACGTGTTTGTAGTTCTGTCAAGCTGCAGCATATAGAAATGTTTGAGATCACCTGTGCTATTACAAAACCTGTTATATAAAGTAAAAGATGACTGTATTACATTATGAACATTTCTATGACTTGTCGTGACATGATAATTAATAGACTGAGCGACTAAATCAATGGAAATGAATGAGCCTCAGGGATGAAGAGAAAAGCAGGTCAGTTTGTTTTTATTCGCGTCACTGCCGTCGGGGGTTTGCGTGGCTCAGGTAAGAGTGACGTCACACACAAGCACGTGCTCACAGGGTCAAACTGGTTGTTTGTGACCTTTGACTTGTGTGAAGGTGATCTGTGACACTGATGCCCTCTGCAGGCCGCTGTGTGAACTTAGTGCACACTGGCAGCGTGAGCGTCATTACGTCTTCGGCACGCGCACAGTTCATGTAAAGTTCAGAAGTGTCACTGGTGATCTCACACATGATGTCATTTCTGTGAATGAGAAACTCAAGACTCATGATCCTTTAAAAATGTTGAGTTGCGTCAATCAATGGTTGAGCAACAACGACTCAACGGTTGCTTCTGTTCAGATTTTACTTAACCATGAGTTGATCTAAATGTGTCTGATGGCATAAAATCATAAATATCTTGCTGAGAACTGTAGTTGTCTCTGTAGTGTGTAGCGCCCTCTGGTGGAGATATAAAATGTGCGCAACTTTTAACAGCTGTTATTCATCATGCAAACTGTAAAGTTCATAAGAGCTTCATAAAAACACCACCGTCACAGCAGAAAGGGTTTGTTATACTTTATTTACTGAAAATCCAGATGTTATGGTTCACTTCTCCACGTTTTATTTCAACAGTGTGGAGAAATGAAATGACTAACTAGAAAAGAACTAGTCAATGTAAATCCTTCTGTCAGTTATAAGCAGACAACAGTGAGAGCAAACGAAACAACACAAAGTCAAATGAAACGCTGTGATATGTGAGTGCGTGTGTGTATTTTTGTTCTCCGTTCATCTCAAATACTTTGGAAATGGTGCCAGTACAAGCATGAAGAGCAGACGTAAAGCCACACTGAAGACGGCACAGCAGAGGGTGAAATCAAATCAAAAGCAAAGTAATATTTCTTTGTTTTTTTAACTATATCATTTGCATTTTTTGTCAAGAGAAACTGCAGCGAGTCTTCATCATCATCATCATCATCCTGTCTTTCATTCATCGCTTTTTGGGGGGCGTGGCCGTCCGGGGCGGAGTCACGGGACGGCCTGAGTTCATCCCTCCGTACTGATATTTCGCCTTCTTTTCTGACGGCTTCAGAATCTGAGAACGCAAGAACAAAGAGCTCAAGAGGTCCGTAAACACAACGCGTGTAAGAAATCAAAGCGACGTCTTGAGTGTGTGTTTGACCTGGAAAGAGCACATGAGGGTCTCGTCGACGCTCATCATCCCCCCGGCGTTGTCAAACTCGCCGCAGTAGTTCGGTGCCGAAAACAAAGTCACCAGCTGCCGCTTCGCAAAGAACTCGTAACCGTCCTCAACCACCTGCCAAACACAACACCACATGATGAGCAGAGGAAGTGATGTCACGCTGTTTATTTGGATGTTATAGCCGTCAGGAGAGAGACTGAAGAGAGATTTATTCAGGCACATGATGTGTTTATGTCACAAACACCACAATAAAAAATGAATATGGATGGACTAGTCAAACCTTTCAAAGCAACTACAGGTAAACCTTGAAAGAAAAACATTTGTAAGAACACTTAAAACTGAACTATAGAAATTAAAATATATGTATGTATATTTATGCTTCACAAAAATCAATTACAGTACAGACTATATAAGGCAAAAAGTGTTTGTTGGTCATGTTTTGAGTAAAAAGCAAAGAATTACCCCCTCGTGTTTCCTTCTAGTGAATATAAAGTTCTCTAACAAAACATTTCTTGATAGTTTGCATTTTATTTGTGTTTGTACAGCAGTCATGAGTGTGATGTGTCGTCATCATCAGTGTGTCGCCCCCTGGTGTTTGACTGCAGTACAGCTCATAAACCTCCATGTAAACAAATGAAACAAAGATCGAATTCATTTTTGCTAAAGATGGTTTTTGTCATTTTAGTTTGTTTTTATCCCACTGACGCATGTCCAAGTGTTTGCTATTCTAAAACATTTATAAACAGATATAAAAAAAACAGTTACTGTAGTAAAACTTTGGTTTTGCCAATAGAAATCAATAAATAAATAAAAGTTACGGTTCATTTTTCCATCATTACTATGAATGACGTCATCAGCACAAGTTGTCAACATCCATTTCTGGGATATTTGGGCTTTTCTGCGGTCTAAGGTCTTAATGAAACCTAAAAGCTCGGCCAGTGATGAGTCACTACGTTTTGACGTCATGATGACGTTAACATTTATTCTCCAGGTGTTACCTGATGTGCCCGGCAGATGAGATCCAGGTCGTGACGGTTCAGGAACTTGCTCACCACATCCGCACCGAAAGTGAACGAAACTCCGCGATCGTTCTCGCCCCAGCCCTGAACGTCCTTATCCGGATCGGACCACAGCAGGTCACACAAGAGCCCTAAAAACACACAGCAAACTCACACGCTTACACACAGCAACGCACTACACACAACGGTGTTCGGTATGAAGTGTGTTTTTTGTTCATGTCACCTGTGTCAGGAACATCTGTAGGTCTCATGATGCGTCTGATCTGCTCCATTGACTGAAGATCAGGAGAGAGACCTTTAAAAAAAGAGAAGAGGAGCGCTGAATGAAAACCACGTCTAGGCACACACCACGCGTCCGATCGAGCGATGTCACGTAAACCTGCCTCCGTGACAACAGAAGATCTTCTCATCCACGATAGCAGCGATGGGCAGACAGTTGAAACAGTCCGTGAAGGTTTTCCACAGTTTGATGTTGAATCTGCGTTTACCTGAAGAGGAAAACACACGGTTAGCATTAGCGTTAGCACGCTGTACATCCGGCGGGCGTTTGTGTGCTCACACTCATCGTAGAAGCCGTAGATTCGGTTGATGGAGGCACACTCGTGGTTTCCACGCAGCAGGAAGAAGTTCTCCGGGTATTTGATCTTGTACGCCAGCAGGAGGCAGATGGTCTCCAGCGACTGTTTACCTCGATCCACGTAGTCGCCCAGAAACAAGTAATTGGCCTCTGGAGGGAAACCGCCGTATTCGAAGAGCCTCAGGAGATCCGTGTACTGCCCGTGAATGTCACCTGCACACAGAGAGAGAGAGACGGGGAACGCCTTCAGGAACGGACGGACTCCATCCCGATAGGAACCAGGACACGCGGTGTGTTCGAGAGGATGGGTGTGAGACTCACCGCAGATTTTGAGCGGAGCCTCCAGCTCCAGAAGGATGGGCTGACTGAGGAAAATCTCCCGGGATTTGATACACAGACCTCGAACCTCCGCCTCCGTCATCTGAACGATCTTCCCTGGACGGCATCCTCGCACTGACACACAAATACAACCATGAAAACATTACTCATCGTGATGAAGCGGTTTGTGTACATAACAACATTTTCACTTTGCTTGTTTGTTCTCCGTACTAAACTAAATTTAGTTTAGCGGACACATTTTACTCTGGTAAAAGCAGTTTATTCAAACAGTCACGAATCAACTGCATGAACAAAACACTATAAACCTGAGCTGAGTGTGTGTGTGTGCGCGTGCGTGTTTTAGGTGTCCCTTTGAAAAACGTCTTGTTAAAGTGACGATTGGATGCTTTCACCGAATGATCCCTAGATAGTCAGCAATCCGAGGAGCTGCTGAACACTGCAGGAGGATTACTGGGATGCCTGTGAAAACTTAATGTCAAAGTTGCATTAACAATCCATTCAGGTTCATCTCTGACCAAAGTCTTCCTCCATTTAATGTCAAATCACAGACGCACAACCTGTGTGAGCGGCCTACAAAGAAAAACATGACTTCTTAATATGGAGCGTTACTGAGACGCACGCGCACACACACACACACACGGCACACACAGACCTACAGCAAACCCAAATATGGCCTGACAAAGAGACAGAAAAGAGACGAACAGAGAGCAGCACACAGACGGAGAGAGAGACAGAGTCTGAGTTCTGTGTGTAACACTGATGTGTGTTGTGTTTGTGTTTACTGGTTAGCAGTGTGTCACGTGTCACAATGATCTCCGACAGTGAGACACTTTAACACATTCGTCTGGACAATCAGGTCAGACCAGAGTCACACACAGAACCTGTGTGTGTGTGTCAGAGAGAGAGAGAGAGAGAGAGAGAGAGAGAGAGAGAGACAGAGAGAGAGAGAGAGAGAGACTCACTATAGAGACGGGCAGACACAAACAAACATGGCTTCCACAGGACCAGAGACTGTGTCCACACTGTCATCTCAACAAAATAGAGACAGAGCTCCACTTCCTAACGGAATGTACGAAATACACGGATATACGGACAATGTTTTATGGAGAAATCAAACGTTTGAAAGTGTGTCAAACGATGAGAAACTGTCGTATCTGTTTGGAGAACACAAGGACTGCTGTGTGTTAGCTGCTAAATTCAATCCAATCCAATTCAATTCAATTTTATTTATATAGCGCTTTTCACAATGAGTATTGTTGCAAAGCAGCTTTACAGGAGAAAGCAACAGAAAAAACATAAGAAAGGTAAAAATTACCAAACCTTTAAATTAATTTAATAAAATAAAATAACTATAAAAGCAGTCTTCCAGTGAACAAGCCGACACAGTCCTGTGACGAGGAACCCAAACTCCAATGATGAATATATGGAGAGAAAAAACCTCGGGAGAAACCAGTCTCAGTCGGGAGGACCAGTTCTCCTATAACGTGTCACAGCTGTACTAAGTGACTTTGATTAACGTTATAGAGAAAATGATTATCATCATAAATATGTGTCTGTCTGTCATAACAGAAGAGAAAACACTGAATCTGCCCTCACCTGATGTTTCCAATATATGTACATATCATTATATTACTTGATTCTCTTGAATGTATATTCTGCTTTTGTAGAAAATGTGTACTGTATTTTTCTTTACATTTTATATATTACTTATTCACTTTAAGCTTGCACTACACATATCACACTTTTCATTTGATACTATTAGTAGTATTATTATTATTATTACTTACCCTCTGTTTGTATACATATTTGCACTAATTGTATGCAGCCCAGCTGCAAATGCTTTGGCAATACAATGTACAATTTTGTCATGCCAATAAATCACACTTACATTGAAAATGAAAATTGAGATTCAGATGAAGGAGACTGTGACCTCATCTTTCAGAAACTCTTACAACGCTGTACATTAACAAAGACAACAGTGTACATTACACACACACACGCACGCACACACACACACACACACACACACACACACACACACACAGAGAAAGAGAGTGAGAGAGAGAGAGAGAGAGAGAGAGAGAGAGAGAGAGAGAGAGAGAGAGAGAGAGAGAGAGAGAGAGAGAGAGAGAAGAGAGAGAGAGAGAGAGAGAAAGAGAGGGTGATTACTATATTAAACAGCTTCCAGAATGAATTCCTTCCACCTTAATCACTGATCTTATATAAGAACATAAAGATTGTCCCAAAGGAGTGTGTGTGTGTGTGTGTGTGTTGATGAAAAACAGTCCTGTCTATTTTCAGTTCTCTTTTTTTTCTTCCTCCGCAGTGGACACGACCATATAAGGACTGAAGTAAAATTTTCAGCACTGCTTTCCGGAGAATTCCCAGCACAAACATCACCGACACACACACACACACACACACACACACACACACACACACACACACGAAAGAAGGACGAATGCTGACAAATGTGTGATTTCAATGACATACAACAACACACAGAAAGTCACAGATCTGAACGAGGAAAGACAGATCTGCACCCACTCCTAGTGATATTGGCTCAGAATCTCAAGTAAACATTTTGTTTACAAAACAGTAGATACTCTGTAAACATTCATCTGTGACTCACGACTTTCTTCATCATTTCAGTACTTTTTTTCTCCAGAAAAAAATGATCAAAATCATCATTTACAGCTAAGAAAGTTTGCAAAATGTGCCTGATTTGACACAGATAATAAATAATGTCAATCATGATGATGTCATCGTTCGCTCCCTCTCATTTCAACAGTTTTACCAAAACATATCAAGTAACAGCGAAACAAGTGAGCAAACTCACATTCCACATACAACACAAAGCCGGATTAAGAGGCTAAACTGGATTACAGTGGACTGGTCTCCATCATCGCCATAGCAACAAACACTGCACAGATAACCTGTTGCTTCAGTGCATCCCATCATCTCAGATTTGAACATTTAGCAGTACATTCTATAATTACCACCCAAATTAACACAACAACACACACTTATATAACACAAATTTAAGACAATAAACAACACACACACACACACACTATTAACACATGAAACACTTCTATAGCACAGACCCAAGACAACAATCATTAACACACAAACACCCAAATCAATATATAAACACTAGTCTATAACACAACACAACACAATAACAAGCAGACAAATAACACAAAGACACGCAACGAACATTTAATGTACTTGAAAGTGATCGACGTGTTCTTAAGGTGATCGTGTGTGTTATTGTATATCGCGAGGTGTGTGTGTGTGTGTGTGTGTTATTGAAGGCGCGTGAAGGCCGAACACACACATCTGATCACAAACACACACACATTGTGTATGATAATGGTTCATATAAGTGCGATATAAAGTTATATAACACACAGACACACCGAGAGATGTGAATATCCGCCCGCAGTCACTCACCCTCGAGCAGTCGAGAGATCAGAGAGTCCACGTCCAGCTCCCCCTCCGCCATGACTGACCGAACGCAGATCCGCCCGATGCGCGAGACTCATATCCAAACCAGACAGGCTCTTATCTAGCCACTGGGAAATTGATTTTATTTACATATCACACACACAACATTCTGTATCACTGTAAGTGTAAACTTGATTTGATAAAGTAAAAACCTTTGGAAATTAACAGTAGTATTACATCTTTCATTTGTCTTCTTTGGCTGAGGGAGAGTCAGAAGCTTGCTTGCCTTAAATGACTTTAAACAGTAAAATAATAATTTGGAATTGTGCTAAATTAAAAAATAAATTAAGTTTTGATTGGGATGAAAAGTATTACTATGACAGTATGACATTTTTAGAGTTAAAGAGCCGAGCAGGAGTGTGCAGTGATGCACTGATCCAGGACGTTTATATAAATATTTATTGCCTTCAATTGTTTTAAGAAAAAAAAGAAATTTTTAAGGTTTTCTTCACTTCGCCGAGTACTTTTAAGTTTTGTAAAGAAAACATTTCCGGTTTCGCCTTCCGTGATTGGAGGCGGCGCGTGACGTCATCGGTTCGCGACGTCGCAGGAATGGAAAGATGCAGGAGGAGGTAAAGAAAATCCAGAAAGAAAAGAAGAAGAGGAGATCGGAGAGAGCGTCTGCTGATGGAGAGGTGAAGATGAAGAGGAGTGCTGAGTCCCTCGCGGAGGTCAGAGAGATATTACAGTTTTTCTCGATTGCTTAAACACATTTTTTGAAATTACGCTTCATTTTTTCGAAACTCTAAACACAAATACATAACTTCTCGCCCAATTCCCTCAATATCCTATTTCAGGTCAAAACCATTCAAACTGGCTTAAAAAAACAAGCTTCTCACCAGACATGACACACAAGCCCTCAAAAACACTCGCACTACAACATAGTCTGACTCTGGTGAGATCAATTCAAAACACTGTTACTAAAACCTTTTGTATGAATATTGGGATATTTTGTTTTTGAATATTGGGATTCAAGAATCATTTGACAGCTTGGTGTTGATTACAATATACAACATAAAAGAGTGCAGCAATGAGCTTTAGGAAAAACAAAAAACTGACCCTACTGTAAAGTAATCTTAGATAAAACAAAGAGCAATATGCAACACAATACAGTATACAACTGCACAAATAACATTTACATATGTGACCCTGGTCTTGTGGGAAATTAAGATTTTAAAATCATCTAAAAGCTGAATAAATAAGCTTTCTATTGATGTATGGTTTGTTAGGACAATATTTGGCCGAGATACAACTATTTAAAACTCAGGAATCTGAGGGTGCAAAAAAATCAAAATATTGAGAAAATGGCCTTTAAAGTTGTCCAAATGAAGTTCTTAGCATAGCATATTACTCACAAAAATAAAGATTTGATATATTTACGGCAGGAAATTTACAAAATATCTTTATGGAACATGATCTTTACTTCATGTCCTAATGATTTTTGGCATAAAAGAAAAATGGCAAATCTTTGGCTATTACTACAAATGTTCTCGTGCTACTTAAGACTGGTTTTGTGATCCAGGGTCACTTATAGCGACTTACAGAGAAGATAAAGGAAACGATAAATAAATTTGACATCCTCTGCACCTTTGGCCTAATTTTGTAAAAGTATACTACAGCAGATTTTCTAAGTAGTCGAGTTGTGCAAAAATACGGAACATGTAAAAAAAAAAAAGGCTACAAATACAAACTTGACAGTCCCAAATTTGATGGTGTACACGTGCTAGAATAGTGACATTTTTCTCATATAAAGAAAAGGATGTGATTTCATGGCACTTTCACTTGTGCTAATATTTAGATGATTCTGAGATTCTGAATCGGTGTGTCATCAGCTATTTAAGTTTACATTGTGACATTTCAGTTCATTATATTATGTGTTTGTGTTTTCTGAATGAGAACATGGTTAAACCTTTGCAAAATGAGTGTGGAGTTTTCACTAGAAGAATTGATGTGTGTGTGAAAACGAATGAAAAGTGTTCAATGCTTTGAGAAATGTGTCCATTTTTTAAGAGCTGAATGAATGGTTTTGAAAATTGTGCCAACTGTATCAGTTATAGTGTGTTAGCAAACTAGATAAACTGTAAGTGCGGTGATGTCACTACGGTCTGTTTCTGATTATAGAGTAGAGACACCGCCATACACACACATACACACACACACAGATCTGATATTATAAATAATAAAGTTGGTCTGACTTAAATAAATAAAGAGCGAGATTATTATTTAACAGCTCAGAAATCATTGTTGTGTCAGCGTTCATTGACTGATTCCTTTCATCAGATAAAAACAACAACATTGAAACCAACATGATTTCATTCTTGTGACACGCCAGTGAGTTTCTGTTGTGTTTGATTTCATTCGCTCACTTCATTCTCTGTGTGTGTGTGTGTGTGTGTGTGTGTGTGTGTGTGTGTGTGTGTGTGTGTGTGTGTGTGTGTGTGTGTGTGTGTGTGTGTGTGTGTGTGTGTGTGTGTGTGTGTGTGTGTGTGTTTATTAAAGGACGTGAGCGAGAAGCCGGAAGCGCAGGAGGTTCTTCAGGAACCCAGTGATGGGGAGGAAGGTGGACTGGACCTGAGCAAATCCTTCAAACCCATCAGCGCTTACATGCAGGACCGTGATGAGATGCTGGAACAGTGCTTTCATGTGTTGGGAGAGAAGAACCTCAAAAACATGCTGCCCGATGAACTCAAGGTGTATATCTGACATCCGTGATCGATTTATAGATCTCATGGTGACGCCATTACTTACGTCTAGTCCTTATTGTCTGCAGGGCTGTCCTTTAACTGAGATTAAGAATCTGTGCCGGGATCAGTTACAGCAGCTTTCTGACATTCATCTGCTGGAGATTTTGGAGGGTAGGATGATTTTCTCCATTTGTAATGTCACAGATGTCTGTTGTTGTTGTCTCGTGATCGATTATGTTGTTGTTTGAGAAGGTAAAGAGTTAACCGTCATGGCAGCTCATGAAGAGAAGAGGAGCTCGACAGACGGCCAGTGCGTTTCATTTGATTTGTGTCATCTAGAATATTTCACTTGAAATATATGCATGTAGGATTAACAGTGTTTGTAAACGTACAGGCAGGACAGCATCGTGGACTCCACTTCCTGTCTGAAAGAAATGGATGAAAAACAAGGTAAAGATTTTGAAAGGTCAGTGGATTTACAAGCGTCTTATTGATTATATACGTGTGTGTGCCTCAGGTTCAGCATCTGAAGAGGACAGTGACGTTCTGAGCATCAACGCCGATATCGACGACAGTGACATCGAGGGCCATAAAGACGTCAAACCTGAAGAAACGTCACTCCAGGCTCCTCCTCCTCCCACCACATCTGACCAATCGCCCGAGCCGAAGGTGGAGCTTCAGCAGGACATCGACAGAAGCGTCAGTGAGATTCTGGCTCTGACGTCGTCCGACGCGAAGAAAGATGTGACGCCGGCCGTCCCGGATAGAGCGGCCGCAGGACGAACAAAGCATCCGTCCGCTCAGCAGCTGGAGTTACTGGAGCTGGAGATGAGAGCGAGGGCCATTAAAGCGCTCATGAAAGCCGGCGAGATGAAGAAACGGGTTTAATACTGAAAGCTCAAATTTGGGCTTTGATTTTGTTCGAGCAAATTGACAAAATGATTTTGTTTAGTTTTAGTGACTGAGAACCTGCTCGTGTTATGTCCTGAAACTGTATAGTATTTAAAATAAATAAACAACAGGCTTGTTTTTGTTTAGTTTCTGAGTGTTTACTTGATGGTTAGAGGGGATAAAGGATGTGCAAACATGAACAGTTTGTCTTTTTATCTGACTATTTCTTCCTCATAAGCCTTACAAAGAGATTATCATATATTAAGAGAGTTACAGTAACAGAACTTTAAAGGCAGATCTTGACTGGTGGGGGAGGAAATTAAATTATACAAATTAAAAAAATTCAATGTAGTTTTATCACATTGAAGTGTTGTCATGATGTATTTTTTAATCGAGAGCAAACGCAACATATTTCACAATCAATCATTGTGTAAAATGAAAGTAGTGATATGATGGGATAATAAAGCATCATGAATGAGACCTTTTCCTGACTGTTTCAAGAAAAGAGTCAAAGCTTCAAGTGTTGAAAACAGCCTCATCTGTTGCTTAATAAAACATAGCAGTCGCTGATGAAATTCAGATGAATTTTAATGTTATGTGTCCAATAAAGTACAACGTGTGTGTGAATGGCCAATATAATAAATGAATTTACCCATTCAAGAGTTCATATCCATATTATTTGATACTGTATGTTGTACAGAATGATGTTCACACGTATATACTATCTATAATATGTTGTGGGACTAAAATATGAATAAAGCAAAGAAAGAACTCGTTGTGGTTTGAAACGTTTTCTAAAAGCAGAAAATGATCTTTGTTTGCATTGGTCACGTGATTTCGACGTTAACAACACAAGCTTTGAAGGTTCAAATGTCACATCACAGCAGAAAAGTGAGCAGAGAAAACTTAAACTGAAAAGTAAATGATATAGTAGGTGATGTTGATGAAGTGAAGATCCACAGATCGTGAGAAGTGAACTGCTTACACTCACAAAACGCATCTTTTGTCAACGAAAACGGAGCTTTTTGAAAACGCTGTTTTCGCGTTGTAGTGCGGATGAGGAAAACTGATTAGAGGTTTAAAAACGATGACGTGTTTTTAAGGGCATTATAAAGACTGCATGGAGCCACAGCAGGGGGGCAGAAGGTTGCTGACCCCTGGTCTAGCCCTTGAGTATTTTGAGGTTTATGTTCAGTTAGTGGTCCTATTATTGTGTACACGAGTCCGTGACTTTCTTAGATCCAATGTGCAGTAAGAATCAACGAATTATAAGATGAAGCCTTTTTCACTTTAAACATATAGCCTATTAAACATATGCATGGCAAGGATAATTTAATCGCTGATGCTGTTTCGCGGGGGTAAAATACAGTAATGATGATCTCTAATCCGTATTGTTTCCTGCTCTTTATTTTTTCTCTCCTTGCTCTTTGATGTCCTAGGTCCCAGGAATTAAGCAGTGAAATGCAGTGGGATTTATGAAGATGAGAATTATTGTTGTTATAGGTATATTGTTTTGGATATGTATTTGTCCATATTGTTTTATTTCTTTTGTTTGTCGTTTTTTTAGGGAAGACTCTGATTGGTTTTCCTGTCCTAGTTGATAGCAGATACCTTATGTAATAGCTTGGTGTGTTAATTGTAAGAGAGGATTGAGGCACAGTTATGTTATATATATTTATTATATATTTACTTTTTTTCATGAATTTGAACGAGCTGTTTGTAACACAAATGACATACTATACATACTATATTGACATCATTTGCCCTCGTCTGGGAGACCACATAACTTCTGCTTAGTATAAAAAATGTTAAGTATTCCATTTGGGATGATACTACCCTTTGTAAATCATACACTAGATGGTTGAGGTGTTTTATGAAACGGTGTTTAATTGTTGTTGTATTTTGACTGATAGAGAATCTGCTGAACACAGCTGTGTGTCCATGAAGAGTGATGCATCAATGGATCCTCCACCTGTGATGTGAGGACAAACACACACATTCATTCATGTGTTTACTGTTGTGTAGTACATGTGTAATTTTCTTACATGTTAATACATATGTAATGTTTTATTAACAGTAACACAACACAACAGTAACAGATCCCCAAGACTCTCACTCAAATGTTCACACACTTCCTGATGTTTCACATCAAAGTCAAGAGTCAGAAGTATGATGGGAAATGTGAGGTGGATGTTCAGCAGGCTAGAAAGAGTCTCGTGTCACTGGGACGTTTGGCTTTTCAACAGCTGGAGAAAGGGAACCTGATCTTCTATGAGGACGAGCTGAGAGACTGTGACATTGATGTCAGAGAAGCGTCGCTGTACTCGGGAGTTTGTACTCAGATCTTCAGACACGAGTTTGGACTGAACCTGGTGAAGGTTTACAGCTTTGTGCATCTGAGCGTTCAGGAGTTTCTCGCTGCTTTATTCAAGTTTCTCTCGTTTTCTCCACAAACATCATCAGGACGACAGACTTTAAGTGATTTACTGAAGAGTGAAGTGAACAAGGCCTTACAGAGTGAGAACGGACACCTGGACCTTTACCTGCGATTCCTTCTGGGTCTCTCGCTGGAGTCCAATCAGACCATCTTACGAGATCTACTGACACAGACAGAAAGAAGCTCTGACGCCTCACAGCAAATAGTTACAGAATACATTAAGATGAAGATCAGAGAGAATCAATCTCTAGAGAAATCCATCAATCTGTTCCACTGTCTGAATGAACTCAATGATCAGTCTCTGGAGCTCGAGGTACAAACATACCTGAACACAAGAGGTGACTGGTGTCTCTCTGGAGTCCGTCTGTCTTCTGCTCAGTGGTCGGCTCTGGTGTTTGTGTTACTGAACTCAGAACAGAAGCTGGATGAGCTTAAACTGAGTAAATATAATCGATCAGATAAATGTCTTCTGAATCTGCTGCCAGTGGTGAAATCATCCAGAAAAGCTGAGTGAGTCATTTCATCCTTAAACTAAATCATACATATGAGTTTCTGAACACAGATTGTGTCTAAAAGTTCAGTGTTGTGTTTGATCCTGACAGCAAATGTTACAGTGAAGTTTTTTTCTCCAGTTTACTGATCTCTTGTGAGAGATGCTGTTTAAAGAAAAAATATGATGTAGCTCAAATATTATGGGATTAGATTTGTGCCAATAAAAATGAACGCACACTTTTAAAATACGAACAAAAATATACAATGAGAAAGAAAAAAAACACTCTGATAACGAAAACAATAAACTCGATTGCAAGATTTAACATTGTTTTCAAATTAACTGCATTTTTAAAAAATAGTTTTCTAAGTTTCGCTTTTGCAAATAATGGTTTATGAATTCGCTGCTAGATTTTTCAGTTGCGCTTCCCAAGTTTTCGTTTTCGCTTCTCAAATTTACGTTCGCCTTTCTGGCTCAACCCTCACGTGAGGGCGGGACTTAAGGGCACTTTACTCTCATTGGTTAGTGAGATTTGGATTGACAGCTCCCTGACAAGGAAGTCGATACAGAAGTCAGTGCAGCTGCAGCGGATTTTAGAGAGCGATCTGCATGCTGTTTTGTATTGTTTTCAGTGTTTTTGAAGTTGGTTAGTCATGCGTCCGAGCGTCTTGTTCATCATTATTCTTCTCACCCTTAGTTAGCCTAAATTAATGTAATTCAGATAATAAAGAAAATCGCTACAAGTTTTATTCCTGCACAGTAGGCAATTCTGTCTTTATTTAACTCGTTCAATATGCGTTTTATTTTTTGTCATGTATTATTTAGTATATAGATAGAGATTATTTACTTAACCACTAACGAACCAAATGCATCATAACATTCAATAAGAAGACAAGTTACAGATTATTGGGTAGTGAGAAATTAACAGGGTAAATAAAAACATTGTTGCATACTGTACAGAAATAAAACTTTTAGCCATTTTATTATCACAGTTTACATTAATGTGAGGGTGACTTTTGTGTCCAGTTGAGGAGGAGGATGATGATGAAGCTTTGTGGCGTTCCTGCATACAGTCTTATTTTAATGCATACTCTGCATACTCTATCTTTCCTTTAAAAATCATGGTGAATATATTATGCCCCTTTCTTTACATACACAGAAAGTACACCTCATAAAATAGTATTAATACATTCAAATGACATTTATATATTTTAAACATTGCTACAACAAAACAAATTCATAAGGTGACACAATTGGAGGTCTTTAGGATGTTTATTAATTTAGTCTGCCCCTTGCAAACAACTCTTTCAGTATGTATCAACACCTACATAAAAAAGGTTAAAAACAAGCAGAAAAGAGAGACTTTAAAAATATATAAACATCTAAAGGTAGAAACAATACATGAAATTCCACCACGATTATCATCTATAAATAATAAAGATGAACTGAGAACATAACACTTTATTATACTATCTCCTCAAAACTCACTAGGCATCTCATTTTCCGGATGTTCATGTAATTATAGACTGCTGTCTTTACAGCCTCCAAACACACATAAAGTTGTATGTGAATGGCTATGCTATCCTGTACTCGACGTTGGCTTGTTATGTGGCATGACTGAGAGAGCCTGGACGCGTGTTTCCCACTCCAAGTGCGTGTGAGTTGGCGAACCGCTAATATACTAACAAAAGAAGAAAGTAATTTAAGTACAAACACTAAAACAAAACCATACAGAGTCACAGACAACCGCATGCAGATCGCTCTTATCCGCAACACTCATTTCACTATCGACTTCCTTGTCAGGGAGCTGTCAATCCAATTCTCACTAGCCAATGAGAGTAAAGTGCCCTTAAGTCCCGCCCTCACGTGAGGGTTGAGCCAGAAAGGCGAACGTAAATTTGAGAAGCGAAAACGAAAACTTGGGAAGCGCAACTGAAAAATCTAGCAGCGAATTCATAAACCATTATTTGCAAAAGCGAAACTTAGAAAACTATTTTAAAAAAATGCAGTTAATTTGAAAACAATGTTACATCTTGCAATCGAGTTTATTGTTTTCGTTATCAGAGTGTTTTTTTTCTTTCTCATTGTATATTTTTGTTCGTATTTTAAAAGTTTGCGTTCATTTTTATTGGCACAAATCTAATCCCATAAAATATTATATACATATATAGTACTGTGTAAAAGTTAATGACCATCAGAAGGAGTTAAGGATCTAAAAGCAGCTTTAATATTTCACAACAGTACAGGCAAGGGTCAGGGCAGGCAGCAGAGATTCAAAAAAACCAAATGACAATTCAGGGTAAAACACAGTAAAAAGGTTGAATGCTCAGAAATGCAGTAGTAACACAAACAAGACTTCGAAATGATTGAATGAACAAACCAGGCTTCTATAGACAGACAAAGATGTGCTCAAAGCGCAAATGATTCTTCGCAACTCCAGTAACCTGCACGCGCTCTGACACCAAGCAAGCGGGTGATAGTCGATTTTGATTTTATGTAGCTGTTCATTTCACAACAAGATCCATTGCAGAACCCGCAGAATAACCCGGGTTATGTCATGATGCAACACATGCTTGCTCTTCTATTTACAAAAACAACTAGCCATCTCTGATGAAAACAGGACATTTTATTTCAACCTCCTCCAGGAATCGAAACATTTTCATTCTTATTGCTTTGTGTTATATGTGCTATACGAATGTGTTTCTATTTTCAAACACCAAATAAAAGTTAGTGTATTGTGTCATTCAGCACTGTTTGACGTGTGATTTCTCCTGTACGGGACAGATAGTCATGGTGTCAGAGGCTTTATCGCAGCAGTAAAGGTAAAAGAATGGAAAGAGTCTCTCTTTGAACGAGTCCATAAAGGTATAGATGTGACTTCTGGCCTGTACGTCATAGAACGACACCTGTCCTTCTTCATAATCCACGTACACGCCCACTTTCTTCAGCTTGGGCTCGATCGAGAGCAGGCCGGGCGGCGAGGAGGACACACGGTACTCTTGATCTTTCTTCATGGCTAGAGCCCAATAACCGTGAAGTGTGCTCACCGAAATCCTGCCCTTTCTGTTCACTGACGCCCGGGCCACACCCAGGTACCAGTCGTCCTTCTGGCCCACCTGAACCTCCCAGTATCTGCGGCCGGACAAAAAGCCCTGCCGTCCGAGAGCGATGACCACTTTATCAAAGCGCTCGGGTGTGTCAGGAAGGTCTTGCCACGACCCCAGGTGACGCAGCTGATGCCCGTCCTCTGACAGCTGGAGCCAGGGGTTAGCCGTGTCCGGGTCAAAGGTTACGTCCACTTTAAAACCACGCAAAAGAGAGATTTAGTTGCGTTTTAAAGGGTCTTTATATGCAGAATGTCTTACCACATGCAAAGCAACATTACCTGAATACTTTTGAATCTTCCTCAGTTCTGTTTACAACACAAATAAATGAGGAAATGAATAAATAGGGCAATCAGACACCAAAACGTTAACACGCACCAAACATGCAGAACACGCTGAACACGCTCACCTATTTCAACAAGTTTGTCTGTTTCTTCGGTAAGTGTGTGGTCCAGTTTGAGTACGGCTCTTCTGATGGTACCCACACACTGATCTGCAGGAACACTGATCTCAGACCAGTCCTTAGTGTGCGGATGAGACATTAATGATGAGAAGTTCTGTCAGAAAAACAAACATAAAACATATATGACAATAAAATCAAACATGACTTCTTATTGTTATATTTCCAAAAACCTGCAGCACTCGGACAAGCAAGAGTGCGTACGTCTGCCCAGACCCTGATGTGGCACTAAGCGCTTTTCCACGTCAAAGATTTTATAAATATGAATGTTGCCGTGGATTTTTGCGTACACAAACTCTACGATCAAATCTGTGCGTACGCACACTTTATGAATGCGACGTAATTGTGATTCCAATAGTCATCATGTTGACGTAATATAGTGCGTTGGTGGAACGCAATGATTCCTAAGACGCACTTGGACCGGACCATATTCGTCACAACGACGTACCAAATAATGTTTCTGGGACGTGACGAGTACTTCCAAAACAGTAACAAAATGTAAATATTTGTATCTTGTTTAATTCCAGTTTAATTTGTTGTGCTGTAAAAATTTACATTTTCGAAAATTCGACATCTTGACATTATAACTATAATATAGATATTACTCTGATTAAAAATTGTCCATATAATAGCATATTAAATGGAAATGACCAGATAAATGAATGAAATGAACAGTGTTCCCCATCGCTACAATGTTCCCTGTGGGATTGAGTCACAACGTTATTTGAGAACGTTTCTGGGACTTTGACCAAAAATGAACGTCCTCAGAACATGGTCACAAAGTATTGTCACAATAACCAAAAGAATAATAACAGGTGACGTCTTAAAAACAAACTGTGTTTGCTGAGAATAAAGCCCCACCCCCAAACCTGATATCACTGGTGTGAAAGAAGATCGTATTAAAACATACATTTTTTTACCAATTTTTTTTTTTTTTAACTTTTTTTTTTTTCAGAAGAAAATTAATGAAACATATTTTTCATGAACTAACAACCGGTGTGACATGAGTAAAATCCTACAGCAGAATGTAAAGTGCATTGAATTGTGTGAAGCAGTGCTTGTTGTTCACCTGTAGAAAGTGGATGTGGTCTTCAGTGCGAGCGAGATACTCTAACTCGGTGTTTTTAATCTTTAACACGTCGATTTCTCTCTTCAGTTCTTCTATTTGTCCGTTGGCCCAGTTCTCAGTCTTCCTCTGTTTCTCCTCGATGTCCAGCACCAGCTCAGCCTGAGCTTTCTGAAGTGCTCGGATCAGATCTGAAAACACCTGCATGCTGTCCTCAATCTCTCTCTGACCGCTGGCCTGTGTTCAGTAAAGGATTCACAAATGAAATGTAACAGGATGTGGGAAGCTGTGTTATTGAAGAGATAATAAGACGGATTAACCGATTTCTTCAGTATTTTATTTTTACAGTCTGTTCAAGTAATGTATTGAACCAAAGATATTAATATTAACAAGATGTGCCACTGCCATTACAATGAATGGGGAGGAATGCAACGCTCAACATGGCCGCTTAGTAAACCAAAGTTATGATACAGTTCATGTCAGGTATAATTATTGATAGGAAATATGCTGTTTAATTGTGATTTTAGAAATATCTGCCTTTCCCCATTCAAGTAGATAGGACTATGGTCTTGCTATGAGGTAAATAACTGCCCAGAGGCGTTGCAAAAACGGCCGCAGAGCGGCACGACTTCTGTAAACGGACTTGAACTCACTTTGTTGAGCTCTATTGAGTGTTTGAAATCATCGACTTTCTTCAGACGCTCCTGAATCATCTGCTGAACTTCAGATTCAGTTTTACACAGCAGAGCCTGTCAAGCACAACACGTTTCTGTTAAGCAACAATACACTCTGGCATACGAGCGATTTTTTTACATTTCTGATACTTCAGTATTTTGTCCATTTCTTTTCTCCATAGACAATGATAATACCCCATGGTAACTACCCACTAACTAACTACTAACCCCGATTTGCAGCTAGCTTGTCTCCTAACACAATAATCTCATGACAGTTCATAAACATTTCACAAGGCGGCTAATTCGTGTGATCGTCAAAAAGTTAGGAATTCTATTTAATATCATTTTAATATTTGACATGTCAAATGAAGCGAACGTGTTGAGCGAGTCTGTTCCCTGATGTCGTCACCTTCTTCTCGCTCCACTCTCGTTCCACCGGTACGGTGTAATGAGCCCTGTGGTCCATCTCGGTGCACAGCACACACACTATGGTCTGATCTTTCTTACAGAACAGCTCCAGCAGCCTCTCGTGTTTCTTGCACATGCGCTCCTCCAGGTTGAGCACCGGCTCGATCAGTTTGTGTTTGGTGAAGCGAGCGGCGTGGCTCTTCAGATGCTCCGCGCAGTACGACGTCAAGCAAACCAGGCACGACTGCGCCGCCCGTTGCCGAGGGCCGGTGCACACGTCACAGGGCACCCCCTGCATCCACGGCCCGTCGGGAGGAATCAGCTCGGGCATTTCCACGGGCAGCTTCTTGGGGGCTCGTCCGGGATCTGGCTGCGTGGGTCTCTGAAAGTTCTTGACTGGACTGGCTTTCATCTCCTTGAACTTTTCAGAGATTTCCCTCAGCACTGTGTTTATGCTGATATCGGGCTGTTTGAGGAAGGTCTTTTTGCACATGGGGCACATGAAGAGAGCGCTGGACTTCCAGTAGCTGCCGATGCATGCCATGCAAAAGTTGTGTCCGCAGGGGATGGAGACCGGGTTGGTAAACACATCCAGACAGATGGAGCAGTGCACCTGCTCTTCTGCTAACACACCGGTGGGTGATGCCATTCCTGTACGGACAGAGAAAACAACAACAACTTATCCAAACGGCTGCTGACTTCAAGACACTTTGACATTCAATGCCTTACACAGTGAGTAGGATTGTAGAAGATTGTCATCCTTTAAGAAAAATACAGATGATGCCTCTTTAATGTCGATGAAATGGAAAGCAAATGAAACGTTGGCTTGAGTCTCAACTCAACAATGTCTCAAACTGAGCTCAGATTTGTCTCTATTATTGAAGATCTCAATATGAACTCAAATATTTCTCATCAAACCCAGATTATTCGACCTCTACAATCTACATTAATTTACATCCTTCATGTGTTGAAGAGTTTTATGAGAAACATCTGAGACCGAGTTGAAGCTTATACAGTATGAAACACAACGATCTCATGCGTAATGAAAGTGAAACCTGTGAGCAATAACAGTGTCAGTCTCTTGACACCTGAAGAATGTCTGATAGCAGATTCGTTCTTAGTGCTAAATATACAGCGAGTCAGCAATCCGCCTGTTGATCTGAACTCATCTCACACTTCAGAATACGTAAAGCCCGGCTATTCATAGAAGCCCAGATTATCATCTCTCCAAATATACTGGAGCTGAACCAGACACCTACTTCATAAACAACACATGCAGGAGAGTTTAGAGCCCAAAACATCATATAAACATCAAGGGAGAAACGCAAACACAGTCTTTACAGATTATTCAGCAACACAAGAGTTTCTTGTTGTTTGTATTTCGTACATGAACATGCAGTTTTTTCATCCTGAACTCGACCGTATTCATGCTGTTATTAAAGTGTTTTTAATGGACACTCACCGGCGCTCTGTTGCAGTTGAATGACACTGAACACAATGAGCGTTCAGCTCTGGACAGCAGTGACATGAAGCACAGCTGACAGCCGTCACCCTGAAATATCCCCCATCACCCCATCCCCCCTTAACCCAGTTTCACTTTAACTGTACACCCCACACCGGCCTTTACAACAAACGAAACCCATCACATGCGCTGCGGTCGTTCTTCTTGTGTCTAAATGCTGCATGTCTAGCCGTCTAGCTTTACATGTGTGCAGTTATGTCTCAGGGCAAAGGCACAAATGAATGATATCAGTAACTTTTAATAAACATTCATATAAAACCTTCATACAAAAACATCATGGCACCCTGAGCAAAAACATAATAATCACTTGCTCTCATATATAAAGTTGATATAGGTGTATAGTACATATTTCAAGTATCAAAGCTCAATCGGGGATTAACTCAAATAAAAGCCTTAACCTCTTACAGAAGCATTTTTGAACATTGTATTGATTGCAAAAACAAGTTCAGAACATAAATGTCGGGTGTTCTAGCTTTCAAATATTGCATAGTTCATGCATTGTTGATTGAATATTCATGAAAAACAAAAGTTATAAAAATGCAGACATGCTAAAAAATAAAAACTAATTTTTTTCCTACGTATTCCAAATTCCACTGAAGGATTCCCATCTATAAATGATTCCTTTAGCATTTTATAGTAAAAGTACTAAAATAATAACTGGACATAAGTGTTTGCCAACATTTCTATTCTTTATAAAAGTTGCCAGCCAGTGCCAGCAGTGTCACAAAACATTTTGTTTCATGAATTGAGATATGAACATCATAAAGTTCCTTTTGAATGTGGGTGGGTTAAAAAGCAGAAGATTAGTAACAGCGCCCCCTACCGTATAACAGTGAACACCAGAAAAAAACCGTTCAAAAGAAGACTGATTCATGAGTCTTTTTCACAGATTCATTACAAGAAACCATCTCTTAAGATTCATGAGTTTGTGAATTTGATCTGTTCTGGTGATGTATGTTTGCTGTAGTAAGACCTGTGTTATTGAGAGAGTTTTTGTCAGCCTTTCATCACATTTAACCCTCATTACGCTGTCGATTGGTTAGCAATGCTATTGTCGCTCAGCTGTGTTTGACCGGAGTTATGATGACCGGTCCGGGGTTTTTTCCATCCTGGTTGATGCAGGGGCTGAACAGGGGGTACAAACTCTCCGTGAACGTATCGTTGAACGTGTAAAGATGAGAACGTGCCCGTACGTCGTAGAAGGACACCTGACCGGCTTCATAGTCCAGGAAGATGCCCATCTTCTGTGGCAGCGAGGTGAGATACAGAGGAACCCTGTTGCCGGCGAGGGCCTTCACTTCGCCGTTTTTCAGCCACAAACACCAGAAGCCTCCATCCGGACTGAGTCGGATCTCTCCTTTCCGTCGCACCGATCCGCGGGCCACGCCCAGGGTCCAGGCCGTCTTATGTCCCACCTCCACCTCCCAGTAGTGTCTGCCCACCGACAGCCCCTCGCGGCCCAGGACGAACAGAGCCGGACTGAAGCGACGCGGCGTGTCTGAATGAGACGAACTCTTGCGCTGCTCTTCGTAACGCACCTGCCGTCCGTCCTCAGAAAGACACAGATCACGCTGGGCTGTGGACGGATCCATGATCACCTCACCTAAAAACAAACAAACACTTTCCTTCTCAACATAATAGTCAAATAATGAAGTAAAGAAGAGAAAATAAAGCACGAAGTGCACAACAATCTGATGATGTGCTATTGCATGTATTTTAATGGTATTGGAGACACTTACTGGCATAGTTCTGCAGTTTTCTGAGTTCTGCGGGAAAAACACAAAGTTCTGTTACATCATGCAGATTGAAACGGATGTGATGAACATGATTCAGGAAAGCATCTAATACAATTGGCTATTCACCTTTCCCGTAAAGCCGTTTGACCTCCTGCTGGAATTTATCCATGAGTGAGCAGACGGACTTCCTGATGGTGCCGATGTGAATATCCGTGTTCACCGACACGGCCGACCAGTCAGACGGCTCCGGTGCGGGAGGCAGAGACGGAAGAAACTGCACACAACGCAAGACGTTAGTTCGAAATAATAAAACTACAGACATTGACTCGTACGCGTGCGCGCGCGTGTACCTGCAGGAACATGACTCTGTCGTTTGTCTGAGCGAGCGCGTCCAGCTCACTGGATCTCCTCCGGAGCGCGTCCAGCTCCTGCTCCAGACTGTTGGAGAGATCTCGGCTCTGTTGCTCGGCTTGTTTCTGTTTCGCCGTGATGACGTCCAGCAGTTCGGCCTGAGACTGTTCCAAGAGCCGCTGGAGCTCGGCGTAAACCGCCCAACTCTCCTCCATCTCCTTCTGGCTGTTCTCCTATTTACACAAAGTAAATCACTTTAAAAGATGAATTCATTATTTAGTTCAATAACAATGAATCACTAATAACACTAATAACACTAAAAAAGTGTTTGCATTACTTCTTATACATCTGGATCAGCTTTGACCACATATACATTTTTTATATTTATATTCCAATACGAGCTGAAGTATCTCATGAAACCACTGAAACAACATGGCAATAAAAACATGAATTTGGTAACAGAAAAAATGATCATATTAAACATAACTGTGTTCTCTACCCCTGAATAAAGCATCATTTTAATGCCGGAATGAATGATTTATGTATTTCATTGCCTATCCTGCTGATATTCTCATTGCCGTAACACATCTCCATTTGTCTGAGTGCATTGTGTGTTAAATTAAAATATTCTGAAAAAAAATTGGATGTTCTGAAATGATTGACAGAATATTCACATAGTAAAAATAAAGAAATAGAAATAGTGGATGTATAATAAGTTCAACACATCTGTCATGAATCTGTTAAGCTGTTTGAAAAGTACTTTTCTAGTTAAAAACATAATAGTCTCTGTTGTTCATTCTCATTACCGATACACATTATAAAAATGATCCATGTATCATTTTCTATTAAAATATAATTCATTAATGTCTTACTATGTATAATTCATAAAAACTTGCTTTGGCATCATGACTTCACTTGTTTTAATCAAAACATGCTCTGGGATTGACAGTTTTGGCCCTTTTTTGTAAAAAACTAAAAATTGTGTTAAAATGTCAACTTGTTTTTAATGAATAAAAAGAAAAATTGTTGATGATAGTTGAGTGTTTTAGAAAACACACACAGAGACAGACTGCGAGTCATGAGATGGCGAGTTATCTGACAGGACGGACCGGCTGAACACGTTTAAACTCACGGCTGTCTGCACGTCTACAGAACTGATCCGATTCAAAGCTCTTTGTGTGTTTAAATCGGTCTCATGTTCACCCTGACCTCTATTTACAGTTACTGAACAAACATCTATTATCTTACACAGAAATCAACACGTTTCTTTATTTCATGCAGTGTGTCCATAACTTACTTAAAGCAATCTGCATATTTTCAGTGTAAATGCACTCAAAGATGAATATGAACAGCACATTTCACAAAACCAAATGCCTTTGTGTTTTCCTTCAACCTGATACGATTGTTCAGTTTGCTGGAAACTTCTTTCGCTTAAAGAGGGCGTGACATTGTGAGCAAATATTTGCATTGGCAGCTTTAAATCAAACAGATCTTTTCAACAATACAACGTAGCTTTGTCTGGACATTTCTACATTTCCCATGACTGTAGGAATAAAACCATGAAACTATTGATAGTGAAAGAGGGAAAAGCCTGGGGTCAAAGAAGAAAGTCAGATCATTGTGTAGCACATTGTCGATAATAAAATGATGAATATCACAATTATTGTCAATACAGGTATATCACAACACAGTTACATTACTGCAGAACAGTATTATTCATTATGAAAAACATGACATTATTGGCCCATAGGTGAACCTCTAGCATCACCGACAGCGGAAAAGTGATATGGTGTCAAATTTGAAATATGTTTCAAGAAAAGCCTCTTATTAAACATGATCAGACAGGACTTACTTTCAGGACTTTGATGGAGTGTTTTATTTCCTCCAGCTTCTTTTCTCGCTCCTTGATCAGATGTTTCAGTTCCGAGCGTTTCTTCCCCAGCTGACTCTGAGAACACAACACACGTCACGTCACGTCAGGCAGCGGCAGGATCTCCGAAGATAACTGAAGACACCTACCGCTACTTTCTTCCACTCTCGATCGACCGAGACGACGTTGTGCGCTTTGTGCGAGGTCTCCGTGCACTCCTTACACACGCACACGTGTTCGTGCCGGCAGTAGGCGTCCAGCAGACGTTCGTGTTTCTTGCACATCTTGTCTTCCAGGTTGTGTATGGGATCCAGCAGCTTGTGCGAGCTCAGTGTCTTTCCCTTCTTGTGGTGTCGCAGGTGAGCTTCGCAAAAGGAGCCCGGGCAGTTCAGACACGACTTCACGGCCTTCATCTTCCTCCCGATGCAGCCGTCGCAGGGTACGTCGCCCGCTTTAGCGAAGTCTCCCCAGTCGTCGTCTTTCTGTGCAGCCGGCGAGTTGGCGAAGCCGCCGTTGGCTCCGTGACCTCCGCCGGTGGACAGACCCTGGAACTGCTCGGCGATCTCGGCCAGCACGCAGTTGACGCTGAGCTCGGGTTTCTTGGCGAACGTCTTCTTGCACATGGGGCAAATGAACTTCTTGCTGTGGTTCCAGAAGCCCTGAAGACACGCCATACAGAAGGTGTGACCGCAGGGAGTGGAGACGGGCTCCACGAACACCTCCAGGCAGATGGAACAGGAGAACTGCTCCTCTGACAGAAGACGCCCGGGAGATTGTGGGCCTGTGACACACATCAAAAAGTGGCAGGACAGAGAAAAAAGAAGTATAAAACCAGATGCATCATAAATAATGTATTAAAGCAACTCTAGAGAACTTTTGCCGTGTGGTTGAAAAGCGCAATTGTTCGTAACCAGTGTTGCAAATAATGGCGCTGTAGAAGTTTCCACGTGGGCAGCGCAATACACATGAATTTGTTTACTAAGCTGGTGAAACGGGGCGAATGCAGAAATGTTGTTGTTTGGAAACCATGTCGCACTCTTCCGCAGGCAGGAGATGAGCGGGTCTGTGTGTGTACCGACCCGAACATGAAACTTACAAGTGGAGGCTGCTCAGGCAGCAGCGGCAGTAAAAGTCGTCCAGTTAAGAGTTGGTCTACCACTGAAATCATTTTAGAGACATTATTTTAAGGTCGAAAAACTACATAGTGTTGCTTTAAAGAAAGCATGCTAATGGTGACTGAATGAAACACTTTTTGATCAGAAATGTTTGAGTCTGAGATCTTCAGTAATATTGACTTTTAATTGCAGACTTGACAAATCTGATCTCAGTTTGAAACATCTTCTGAAACTCTTTATCACTTTTTTAAAAGAGAAATATCTGAAGACTTTAGCAAAAGTGAACTATTCCTTTGGAGATATGATGATGATGTTGTTGTTGTTGTTCTACACATATGATAGCCATGTTCACTAACACAGCAGCTACGAGCTCACGTCACGGCTTCTTATCAGTGCTGACGTCATCGCGTCATCCAAAGAATGCCGTAAAACAGGACCAAGGTTCAAATCCAAACATACACCTGTTACTGTTCCTCACCTACAGCAAATCACTTTCGACAAACATTCACACTCGATCACTCAAATGCATGTTTTATGTATTCGTTTCTCTTATATTTTAGATCCACGTGCGGTGTGCAAATGATTTACTTTGTGAACAGTACGAAGTTCTTCTAAACAAAGATTAAATGTGCTTCTAAAATAACTAACGTTAGCATAACTTACATCATTCTGGCTTGCTAATATTTGTAAAGCGTGTTTAACAGAACGATAAACGTTTAAATATAATAATACGATAATAAAACGCGTTGACTTACACTGCATGGTGAGAGATATCCTGTCGTACCTTCCAAACGCTGTCGCAGTTTGTGATGGGTGTGAAAATAAAAGCTAAAGAAAACCTGTTCCTCCTCTCTCTCTCTCTCTCTCTCTCTCTCTCTCTCTCTCTCTCTCTGCAGGCGTGTCCTGAGGTTAAAGGTTATAGACACAGGTGTGTTCGGAGTTTGGCGTCAAAGTACCGCGAGATTGGTTGTCATCTCGTTTGTGGGTCAACGACGCCGCCATATTGGACAGGGCAAGACTGCCTTTTGATAGTTAGACTTACTATTTTTAGTCCTAATGAATATTCATGAAACAATGTTAAATAAATGTAAATCACGACTGTGTTTGGTCTTTTCTTTTAGTTTACTTATAGAAGCGGGTTTGGAATATAGGCTAAGTACACAATAGTTTTTATATGCATTCTGGACTAACAATTAAATATAGAAAATGTTGTTGTGATGCAGCATGACCGACCGGAGTGATTTAAGCAGCATTTAGATGAAAAAGATCAAAGAAATTATGCGTGCGACTTTATATTATCATTTTCTCTTTGGAAGTGTTGTATTTTGGTTTTAAAGCACTTTATTATTGCAATAATATAAAATATTTTAAAAATAGGCAGTGTGAATTTACCTGAAATTCTGTTTGACTTGAAAATGACATTTCATGCAGTTGATAGTAATAATATATATATCGGGAGCATGTTTTATCTCCATCACAGCACAAGATGGCAGCACTCAGCCGTCTTTATTCCTCTCACAGCATGACTGCCTGTAAATGTGTGGAATTACAATTTCTACACAAAATAATGTATTCCAGAGTATATTCGTTATGAAAGAAATACTAGAGCTTGATTTTAGTCCTTTTATTTTAATGCAAACACAGCTGTAGGCCTACATGTTTTTGTGACATCAAAACCCCAGACAGATTTCAGCGTTTACCAGCTCCATCTCACTTGGTCGTATTAGTCTTAGTCTTAACCTATTAACCAATGCAAACTGACACGCTAAATTGAAGAAACAGGATTTTTTTCTGTGATTTGTGAGAAATAATTGAATGCCACTGGCAGTAAATGATTTAAACAGAATGCCACATCAAACCTTCTTCTCCGGCTATTTTTTCATCCTCATCCATGTTTTATTATCTCACCCGTTTCGAGTCTTTTCAATCCAGATTCTCCACTTGCTGGCAGTTTTTCCTCTTCTGTCGGTGTTCTCTACCTCAATCATTGTGTTCTCTCTCAGAGTTATTAATAGAAGCTCTGTTCTCTCTCTCTCGCTCTCTCTCTTTTTATTTTCTCCCATCTCTCCACCCCCGCGCTACAGCACTCACATTTTCCCCTTTCACATCCTGTGCCCATGTTCTGTAGATGTACACGCATAACCCATTATGTCACACATCTCTCTCTCTCTCTTTCACTCACACCCACTATCAGCTTAAAAAAGAAAAGAAGGTACAGTGGAGATTTCGTTAGATATCACGTTGAGTCATACAGCTGCTTCCAACCGTACAGATGAGAGAAATGATGATAATGAATCCTACGGCGCACGCTGGGCTCTTCTGCATCTGTACTTTCCATCTGCTCGCTGTCACACATCAAAAACACAATGATTTAGACCAGAAACACATTGTACGCAAGCAGACACTTGGTCCTGCTACAAGAGGTCAAGTGGAAACGTGTATTTGGCTTAAACGTGAAAGGCCAGAGTCAAAGTTTGGCAGCTTTTTTTTTTTTAGAGATACAGAACATTGCACTCACTGAATAATGTGCTTAACAGGTTCTTCACAGCGATGCCACAGAAGGTTCCACAAAATCTCTGTCTTACATTTTTATAATCTGAATCAAATGAAACAGAAACGTTTCTTTATGGTTTATTTTTAAGAGTGCATGCTGTTGCAGGTGAAACATGAAGCAATGTTTTTGTTTAAACAACCTGTGTTCCTGTAACTCGAATGGTTTTGTGTCCAGTTTAATTTAGCATTCAAAAGCTTCGAGGTGTAGAGTTTTCATTTGCACGCTGCATGTCACTGGTCAAAACACCGAGCTAATGTTAGTGAATTTTCCATTTCACCTCACGAGCGCATGAGTTGCAGGAGAGAAGCTCCAGGGACGTTTCTAAGCAGCGTTTGATAAAGTGTTACGCGGCGTTTGATGTCAGCGTGACGGCCGCGAGGGCCGTCCGGAGCGTCTCAATGCTGGTTTTATTACATCGTCATCGTGATGAATGTTTTTCTCCTCTAGGGTTGTTTCTGTATGGACACGACAGCTCTGTGTGTTTGACTAAAGCCGCACATCTCGTGTATTTAGGTCGATATTTCACGATGATTGTCAAATATTGTGGTTAGTGATGTCAAACTTATCACATCTTGAATACGCAGAGAGATGTTTCAAAGCAACTTAAATCACTTTATTTCAGCGTGTGTGTCCGTGTCTATGATGCATCGGTTCGTATATTGTGAGTCGGTGTGGCTTTTTCTCTTTCCATGTTCTGCTTTTGCGAGTTAGGAGACTGAGAGAGACTCCGGTGGGATGTGAGGCTCTGGAGAGCGCGTCTAATGATGCTGAAGTCTACACTCATCAGCCGTGAAGCCAAACAGTCTCGCTCGGGGGACGAGGAGACGGAAACAAACCTCGCCAGGGAATGAGGGGAAGTTTCCTCTCAGGACTGATCCTGGACCAGCTCACCCCATTCAGCTCAGAAACACTGTTACTGTGAAATGATTCCAAGACACTGTTCACTGTTCTCAGATCAGATGGAAAAGAATGAGAAGAAGGGAACGCAGTGATGTCAGGACATGAATTAATGAGGTCAGTGTTTTAACACAACAAACACCACAGACACTCTTATTATGTGTTGATGACACTAAAGCTTTAAATGTTGGACAAATAAACAAATGAGTGAAGTATCAGTGAAACCCCTGGTTTTTACACTTCTTTTATCATTTTTATAACCCAACCGTCAACATTTAAGGCAATTCTTTTCTCATATCTGCAGTAAACAGTATCGACAGTTCTCTGTTGCATTTCATCTCAGATGTTTCTCTTAAAATAGTTTAGAAGTAATGAAATGAGAGTGTAATAGTTGAAACACATGAAGAGTATGAAGGTGTAAATGAATGTAGATTGTAGAGGTAAAGAGTAAATGTGATGATAAGAAATGAGTTCATATTGAGATCTTCAATAATATTGAGTTTTGATTGAAGACAAGACAAATCTGAGGTCAGTTTGAGACATTGTTGACATCTCTTCTGAAACTCTGATGACATTTGTGATGAGAAATATTCACTCGATATCATTGAAATAAATGAGATTTTCTAGACATCACATATTTTCACTTTTCTTCAACAGATCATGTAAGCCAAGCATTAAATAAAACAGACACATACCGCTGTCAGAGGTTTTCTTAAGCAAGTTGCAGCAATGTTTTAATAGTATGAATTGAAAGAACAGCGGTCTGTTGAAGTACAGATGGTTGAAACTGAAAATACAGGGTTCTGTTTCTCAAAAACACACACAAGCATTTGCACATTTCTTCTCTAGATCAGAGTCGGGATGTTCATCCTCAGATGTTTGAAGAGGAACAAATGTGTTGATGCTGTGAAAGCCACATACACACTGCAGATAAACCCTTACAAAATAAGTACACTTCTTGTAAAACTAAAAACATCTACATGTTAGTCAGTACACTTGCAAGTATACTAGTACTTACTTGAATTTTGCTTACATATCCTCAATAAAATGAACTTGAAGTATACTTGTTTCGTAAGGGAATGTGTTTCTTCTCATTCGCTCGTACGGTTGACATACAGTTCAACATTTTCAGTGTGCACATGCCCACAGATCACACGGGATTTAACTTTACAAACAATAAAAGAGCGACAGACGAGTGATGCAACCTGGTTTGTTTAAAGATGAGATGAGGATGAGACAGAGATGTGAATTCCCTGCAGTGGATGTGGAGGTCTGTCGGTGTCGGGCACTTTGGAGATGCTGGCGTCTCTGGCGCGGCGTCACCGTTATTGCTAAAGGCTCCAGGCGTTACGAGACCCTCGGCCGGTGGGAAAACACTCGTCGTAGCCTACTACACACTCACTGAACGGTGACGTTCCTCTATCACGGCTCATTTCTAAGACCTTAAGCGGATGAAAGCAGACAGCGAAAGAATTGGAACATGAATGATGTCAATGAGTTTCTGAGTGGTTTCCGTATACAGCTGCATGCTATCAGTTTGGATATACACTTCATCTCTAATATTGAAATATATAAGATCTATGACATCAGTGTGGACCACAGCTGGTCCGTCGCGAATCGAAAAGAGGCTTTGAAATCCCAGCGTAGTTGACATGCCACACAAGAGAGACGGAGGATTGAAGAGCCTCCAGGGGAGGTGAAATGAGGCCACGCTTAAAATGGGCCATAAAGAGACAAATGAAAGTGGTTTTGGGGATAGAAAGTATTAATGAGAGATGGAAACTGGTCACATTCTTGTCAGTGAGCGAGAGAACGGGGTACGGGCTCAGAACTGAACTCTTGCATTGCGCCAAAAATGGTGTTCGTTGACAACAGGGTTGTGCGTTATATCGATCGTGATGTTGAATGCAAGTTAGCACGTTGGATGCTGGGTTACATGGAATGTTCTCCTTTAAATAGAAAAAGAGGTTACAGTCCAATAATTGCATTAATGAGTTTGAGACAAGAGACGGAGGGCTGGATTCTCCGAGCGGGTCAGTGTGTCACGTGCAGCGGAGGGATCTGAACTCAATCCGCACCAAACCTGTGCAAGCGAGACTTGACACGACTATTTTAGCAGGTGTCTAATTTGTACGATTCAATGCGATCTGCTTTCAGTGATGTTAGGTTTAGGGCCGGGGCTTCATTATTGCATTTCTGATAATCTTTTGTACCATTCGCATCATACGAATTAAGAAACGGTTCGTACAATTCCCGTGAGATGTCATTGACACCTTGTGCGCTTTAATTTCTCTACAGTGTCTCTTCTTTAAAAACAACACGAACCAAAAAATAATAGGTGTTTGTGGTCATCTTGCCAAAAAAATACCCCAAAACAACTTTGTTGTTTCAAGCGTAAACATTTTTCCCAATGTAGATTTAGTCTTAAGAACAATTATACAACGTGGACCTTTACACACTTTTTAAAGGGTAAACAAATAGATCGATTAAGTACAGATTATATGTATTTACTGAAAAACAACACAACAAATGCTCTTTAATAAGATGTCATCATTGGGAAGTGAAGGGGGTGTTTCACCTGCAGTAATGTCACATTATGAGCGCCGTAACATAAGACTCAGATCCGCTCAGAATTGATCAGTGGTTTATTTCTGCGCTCACTCTTGATACTATTTTGATCAGATGCCACAAGGAGAGTGAAATCGATTGCAAGGACAGGGGCACATAACCTCCATTACCTGCATCCGCTGAGACACTTATTGCTCGTGTGTCAGTTAAAGGTTGTCTCGCTGTGACCACCACAGGTGCATTAATAATTCACCGTGGTACGGAAATCACACACCTTTACGGGCAGAGTCGCTTCACGCGTCTGTCTCGAACTACTCGAATGTGTTTGATGACCAATGTGACGTCACTTTTAGTGCTCACATGTTGCTAAGGAGTTCTCATTTAAGTCTCAACTTAGTCTCAGATGATTCTCCTAAAATTCCTTACGGAAGAAATGAAAAGAGAAATCCATGAAGAGTATGAATGTAGATTGTAGAGGTCAAATAATCTGGATTTGAGTAAATGTGATGAGAAATGAGTTTGAGTTCATATTGAGATCTTCAATAATATTGACAAATTTGAGCTCAGTTTGAGACATTGTTGACATCTCTACTGATGACAAAGACATTTGTAAGATTTTTGACTGAGAAATATCTGAGACGCTGATGAGACTTAAGCAAAATTTCCATTTGCTCTTCATTGACTATCATTGGACATTGTTGACAAAATGTTTTATGCTTTTGGATAAAAGGATCTGCCAAATTAATAATGATGTCTAGGAGAAATAATTGAGATATTAAAGAGATCTGTGATTTTTCTTTCTTATGCTTAAGGTCTGGACAACTGCGTTGCTCACAGGCTGCTAAAACATTTAAAATCTCACCATTGTTCGCTGAGAACAGTTTGAGACGTTGTCAAGATCTCTTTTGAAACTCTAGAGGAGACGCATGTGAGATTACTTTTACAGATGAAACATCAGGAGGCCAGTTTCTCTTTAATGTCATGCTACACTCAAAACCATAGCGAGAAAATGAAAACCAAAATGACCAAAATGAAACAATGTGCTTTCTTTAACTAATGGTGTGCTGTGTTGTGTCGTTCATCGTGGTGCTGTGCTTAACTCTATGTGTGTGAGAGAAGAAGATCTTCTCGTGATGGCTTCTCATACGGGATATCTGTAGATAAAGCAGGAGGTTACAGGTGTAGATATGTGCCTTTAAGAGCAGCAGACGGGAGATTACATACGTTTCATGCTCGATTATAAAGTTATGCTTCTCGCTCTTCGTTCGATACCCTTCGCACTTTCTTCCTAAAGCATGTGCAAGATGTCCTAGTTGTTGAAGTATCTCTATTTCTTCTTCTTTTGAAAGCGTCTGAATTGATTTTGGATGGCCAGGGCCGCCTTCTCTGTCTCCGGGGCCTCCAGGTCGATATCGACCTCCTCATCCTGCTCAGGTTTTCCCGCAGTGTCGGACGCTTTCTCTAGAACACAATGACCAGACGAGACAATGAGTCAACCGTTCAGACATTCAGCTGGACATCTCTACATCTTCATCTCTACCATACTTTAAATTTAACTGACATGTGCAAGAGCAAGCGAGACGGACCTTTGTTGTCTGTGGAGGGTGTTTGGCTGCTGTTGGGCTCCCCTGTGTGTCCACGCTGAAGGAGAGAGAGAGAGCGAGAGAGAGAGAGAGAGAGAGAGAGAGAGAGAGAGAGAGAGAGAGAGAGAGAGATTTGTTTGAGAACAGCAAACATTGTCTGTCCTGCAGAACATTTTTACATACAATCAATATCTGAGTAAACCAGACCTGCTGAAGCTTAAAGAAAAAGTTAATGCAGAACTGAAAACTCTTGGATCATTCGATCATTAAATGATGAGTATCTTTTTCATCTGTTGCTTATGTATAATGAGTGTTAATGTCACAAAACTCACTTTTTTTGCATTTGCTTTGACCTCGTGCAAACATGTCTAAAATATCTTCAGTTTTCCCTGATAGCATCTGGGAGACGTCTATTGCATGTCTGCAAAACAAACTTACTGTAGATTTATATTTATAAAATATTAGCCTCATGCAAAGCATTCTGGGAACCAATAATCCTCATCAACCTTTTTCCACACATGCTTGCATGAGGCTGTTATTTTATAGATAAAGACTTGGTAATGTTAATGTTCATTTATCTTTGAACAAACCGTTGCCAATAAATTAGATAAATCTACAGTAAGTAACTGGCAAACCGATGCCAGTAATTCTGTAATTTCTACAGAATTTTTTAACTGTTGTTTTGATTGTTTGCTTATCTGCAATACATCTCGGAGACGTCAGATGTCATATAAGATGAGATAAGAACGTATGTAAATACGTTTATAGATGTTTTCCAGATCTTTAGCAGATATCTCTGTGCTATCTGGAACGTGTCATAACATTTGAGATTTTAGATGTTCACATAAATATTCAAATATTGTTGAAACTTTCTGGACAAAACTTTCTGGTCTATAATCCATAATGCATACATTTTCTCTTTAATATGAAAAATAAGTTCCTACAAAGTGTATCATCTCCAAAAATGTCCCAAGTTCATTTCCTCATCCAACAGGGAAAAACAAACTAAGAAACAAACCAACATATGTCTTCTTTAGAATTATACAAACACAAACTATTTGAAATAATGTTTGTATATATATATATATATATATATATATATATATGGTATATGTTTCTCGTCATGAAGTTAGATGCTTTATCAAAAAAGACTTTAAAAAAGTGAGGAAACAATGAATCCATTCATCCTTAGCAAAGTACATGAATGTTAATTTAAATTTATACTATGAAGAAAAAAGTGAATAACATTACAATACATGCTATTAAAGACTGAGGAGGATTATTACTTTTTTATGTATAAATGTATACACATTTGTGGTCTCTAAACACACTTACATACTGTAAATCTATAATATATCATGTGGGATGTTTAACTGACATCATTTTCTTACTTAATTTTCATTTATTACAAATGTTGCTTTGAATAAAAGTGCATAAACGAATGTAAAATTTTATGAGGGCTACAGAAAGTTCACTAAGCAGATGTATACAAGCACACAGTTTTCTGAAACGTGTGTTCTCCAGAATTGCAAATGAAATTATAATGTGTTGCGTAAAATATAAAGTGTACTGTCTGTATCTCTAAGAGTGTTTTAAGATGCAATGGTGTGTCTGGTTAAAAGTATATTAACTTTATATTAAATTACATTTGTTCTGCACACCCATAGAGTATATGAAGCATTCTGGACATCACATGACCAGATGAAATGGAAGATAAACAGTTTTGCACAACCCTGCTGTGTGCACGCACGTGTGTTCTGTTTAGCAGAAACATGAGTCCTGAGAGAGAGAGAGAGAGAGAGAGAGAGAGAGAGAGAGAGAGAGAGACACTGAGCTTCAGGCAGTTTACTGCTCTTTATCAGTGATGTACAGCTTCATTAAAGCATATCTGTCTATTCTTCTCTTACTCTTACTGATGATATATCAAATAGATGTACAATATAGACATTTAATTGAGACGTTCATTTTATTTCTTTTTTATCATTTTGTTGTACTTTGATTATTATAAATTATTATAATTTTATACAGAATTTAAAGTAAAAAAAACAACTTTAGTAAAACTGATATATGGACACCTGTGACCACACATCGGTTGAATTCCAAATAAATGCACTTTGCAACTTTGCTTGGAAACTGTAAATACAGTTTATCAAGTCTACGTTCTGAAAAATAAACGTATAGCTTGAATCATATCAAATGTCTACATCAGACATGAGTGCGTTCTTCACAGTAAATTCACTCAATAATGTACACTAGAGTATAGAAAAATCTATACATGACTCATTTCAACAGTTGCACAGTATATGCCACATGATGCTGACTCTGACTAAACAACAAAACCTTTGGAGTTATTTCAATGCATTTACACAAACTCTGAGGCAAATAAATCAAATACGGTAAAAAAATGTTTTTCTTTGTCATCGATTTACTTAATTGTTAGTTCTGTAGAGAACCCAAGAACAGATTGTACAGAAAAGCAGGGAGATAGACGGTGTTGCTAATCGTTAGCAACGTCTCAGCAACGTTACTGTAGCCATTCACTGTATGATGTAGATTTGCAACGGAGCAGTACTAAACTCTAATGCACTTGTTTTTCATTCACCTCCTCTATCTTTCCATTTCTCGGGCTGGAGGGACGACGGTTTATTTGCCATTTATTCTTCCTATTAAAACGCAAGACAGCGGAAGAGACGTCTATGGAGAGAGGCACATCTGTGTTTGGGGTTTGAAAGACGAGATGAATGAAATAAAGATGGAGTGAGGGAGGAAGCTCATGGGGATGGAAGAAGAAAAGCAAGGTCAGACTGAGCGAAAGAATGGAAGAGCAGCACACGCCATTACCGCCTTCACACCCGGCCTCGCGTCTATTTACTCTCCATCTCACCCTTGACTCGCCGTCTCTCTCCCCTCACACATTTGAGTCTGTGTCGTTCTGTGTGTAAGAATGAGAGTTGGACATCTCTCAGAAGTGAAAAGGGTCATCCCGGGATCCTTCATTCAGCTCAATGTAATAAATTCCTAAAGGTAAGTACTTCCCGAAAGCGATGACAGCGAGAGTACTCTGCAATACGATACAAATCCGATGATGTGCGATCACGTGACAGGAAGGAGAGGTGATCGCCCTGAAACTAATATTACACACTCGATACACGTGGACAATCGCACGAGATCGGTGGAGTGATTAAAACGGCGTCCTCACACTGCGTTCCTGAAGAGAGGGAGACCTTAAACCAGACCGGATCTCTCCGCTGGATATCAAACCAATGCATTCTGTGTCCAGAAGCCGACACTTCAAAATGCAGAATTGGATAAGACCTCTCAGGGTTTGAGCCCTGGTTTAGTAACACATTTTTTGTCAGATGTTTGTACTTGCTTTCAAAGTGGCAATAAATCTGACTAAACAGGTAGTGAACGTAAAAGTTGACAGGTCTCCGAAAGGATGGCGTTTGGTCACGAATGGCCCTGCGGTAATAACAACAACAACAGGCATCTATTTTCATCTTCAAGCATCTCTTCATTAACAGCTGTATCCCACTACAACACAACTAATACCACATATCAGTTGACATCATGTATATGTATTATACACAATCTCATGTTTTACCTATAGGTGCCTAATGAATAATTCTTTTTTGATTTAGTGCACAGCGTGCATTCATTTACAGTGTCTCAATCTTTCAAGAACGAAGCCTATAAAGATATTTTCTTTATGCTGCATCATCCAGTCTTCATGCTTTCATACGGCGTTCAGTTTACCTTCTGCTTCTTTCAGCTGATTCACTTGTTTTATTCTGTAAAGAAACTGCAGGTGAAATGATGGTGAGAGGGTGGGAACAGAACGAGCGAGAGAGAGACGCATGTGAGACAGAGACAGATTGCAGCATTTAAGTGCCGCCCCAGGGAGCTGCTGTAGGTGGAGGGGAAAGAGCAAGCAAGAGAGAGAGAGAGAGAGAGAGAGAGAGAGAGAGAGAGAGAGAGAGAGATCAGGAAAACCTTTTTTTTTTGCTTTTGACTTTGCAGAAACAATGTGTGTTTTTTTCTCCTTCCATGCCATTTCATATGTCATTCTCTCTCTCTCTGTTCGTCTCTGTTTGTATTGCATATTGTAGCATGCAACTGTTTTTCTATATCCTAACTGCAGATATGTGTGTGGCTGTCAGTGGTTAACATTTACACGATTTACTTGCAAATACAAATACAGACATGTGTCCTAAACTAGTCAAAAAGAAAGATTTTGTTATTAAGAGGGCAAGAAAGTTGAGTGGTTATGGTTGCAAAGCAACGCTGCAATTTGCTGCATTTGTACAGAATCCGATTGATGTGCGGTCGCAGGTGTACAGCTTCAATTTATTTGATATATCAATTATAAACTAGGGAGCGGAGTGGCCTTGCGGGACTTTACAAAAGCCAGATATGTACGTGATAATAAGCCAACATAATTTGATTGTGTAGGCTACACATATACACCAAAAATAAAATAACGCTTCTTGAAAGCAAATATTTTAATGCGATCATCTGATTTCAGCAGTTTTGTGCATGGATCATTTATCGTTATTAAAAGTGTAGCCTACTATCAAGTATTTACTTCAGCAAGACATTACATCGCCCTGATAAAGTTATTGGTAATTGAAAAAAAACTATATAGTGTCTTAGGGGTCAAACATTGCATAAATCTGTCCCTCACATAAGAGTTTTTGTCCTCCATCATCTCTACTTTAACTCTCTACTAGATTATATAAAAAAAGAAAATACATCTATTAAACACTAGAATATGTTCCTGTAATGACAAATCATTAAAAAGCGAGCCTAAATAATATTATAAACATAATTAAAGCAAAACATTTAAGACACATTGTTTAATTTATTTTGGGATAACCTTTAAAAACGACTAGAAAATGACTGCATTTCCATCGTATTTTGTGTTGTTTAATCATAGAGTAACAGGAAATGAGCCATTTAAGGGCTTACAGGCGGGAAGCGCGCGCGCTGCATCTGAGGTAACGTCGCCCTGTTGCTGAGGAGAAACACTGGTAACGAAACAACTTGACAGGACAAAAGAGTCTCAAATAAACGACTGCATGAAACAATTCCCTAACAAGAGATTTTTATTTTAATCAACTTTCCTCACTAGACACCTGTCTCGAGACCGCGGATGAGGTAAGCGATCCTTAAACACTTTATTAAATGTATATTTTACACTGTCCGATACAGTGTCTGACATGACAGTATAATGAGATTGTTTCAGACTCTTTCAATATGAAAAGTCAGCCAAATTAATTCACGAGACACCTGTTTCTGTTACTAGCCTATCATTAGGAAATCTAAAGCATACAAGTAAATGAACAACACACACTTTTGACCGAGGTGATCTGGTGCTTGTGCAGTGCGTCCGTACACAGAGCCACGCAACGCGTTGAGTTTCCCGCACCGCACCTTCAGAACTGCGGCGGATGGGGGCGGGGACACCGCGCATCTTTAGCTTTATACATATACACATCTGTACTGTACTGTGTGTCCAAGACGACTTATGAACGTCATACTTTAAGTTGAAATAGCGGATGGTCGCACTTCTCTGCAGGAGAGTCTTGAGCAGACCTGCAGCAGGTTTACCTGCAGTCAAAGATGCATCTCATGCAATGACAAGAGCCGTTATTCACTCACTCACTCACCTCACTCATGTTGACAGACGCTCGGTTGAGTTTCCTTTCTTTCCGTCACTCTCTTGCGATTCGGTCGCGGGTGCGAGTATGACACGAGGCGCGATGCGCAGAGGACTGTAGTGATGTCTGTAGATCCAGCGCGCGACGCGGCGTGTGCTGTGCGGCTGAGAGCAGTGCGGCGGTGTGTGAGTGAGTGAGTGAGTGAGTGAGAGAGAGAGAGAGAGAGAGAACAGGTGAAGCCCACAAGGATAGTAAAACCTAAATGACTACATGAAAACTACATGATGTTTATTTGAAAATGTAATGCAGAAAGGTTTGTGTGAGGGTTAAATATACCATTAAATCAATATAAAGACTGTAAATCTATGGCAAGTTCCCCCCCCCCCCCACACACACACACACACAAACACACACACACACAAAAGCACATGTTTTTTTGATTTGCTCACCCAATCACACTCTCTGTACTGTGAGAAACTGATGCATGTGCATGAAACAAACAAGAAAAGTACTCTGACTGCAGATTAATCAATTAACACATCATTATTGACTTATTAACTGAGGTTGGCATAATATTAAGAATACATTCATTATAAAGTCATTTATATAAAGTACCAAAACGCATAGGCCTCTCTATAAAGCATCTGTACACAAGAGCACAGATTGAATGATCCTGATTCACTGAGAGTGAGCGGCGCCCTCATCTGGTCAAATACACTTACTGTTCAACATTCAAGATTTTTATTGTCACATTACATTACATACATGTGCATCCTGCAACGACACGCGAACTCTAGACTGTGCACAATAAACAGATTTTTTTTTAAAATATAAACTAATCGCCCTCTAAAAATGTAGGCTACAAATATGCTCAAAAATCACAAAAACTTTACTAACAAAAATAAACATAATATTTGTATGTATTTATAGGGCTGAAATATGGTTGTATATTTAAGATAATATGTTTTACACATTAATTTTATCATTGAAACGTTAATATGAAACAAATGTCAGATTTGAAATGTTTATTTTATTTGATGAGCATTTTCGGTCGATTTTATTTCTCTTTATAAATTCACAACCACAATTTTAACGGTTCAAAATAGAAATTAGTTAGATATTTGACCTTGAACATTTAGATATTTAACCTTGAACATTTGAACATTTTTAATTAAAAAAGAATAGGAGTGTCATGCACCTGCTGTTGTCACTATTGACCAGTAGATGACGCTGTGAGACCGTCACAAATAAAAAATGATTCAGTGGTAAAATGTTAAAATTGTGCTGTTGCTTCTTTAGTAACAAAAAAAAAACATTAGATGTGACCCAGAATAAGTAAAAGAATAAACTAATCAAAATTACAGAAAAAAAGGGTGCATTAAATATAACGTACAGTAATTTTTTTCATAAATAATATGGTTTTTCAACACATTTTGTTGTTATAATTTCCTATTTTTTATCCTGTTTAATGTCTTTTTCTTAAAATATTCATTTATTATTTTAAAACTATATATGCCCAGCTGTTTGTACAATTTTCTTTTGTTCACACATCTCATTGTTAAAATAAGGTGCTTTATCAAAACATTTGAGTAAACAGGGGTTCATAACATGAGGATTTACACATGACACTATAATCACAGAAATAGCTGCAATTTGCTCGATCACACTATGTATCTATATGTCTGCATGAAGTTAATTTCTCAGGCAGTAAAAGCAATCAGTTGGACAGGTTTAACAGATATTAAACACATGTCAGGTTTCACTGACCATTTGATTTTTCCAATCCAAAAACAGGAAATAATGCTATGAGAAAGAGTTTGCTGTCTTCTTACACATAATAACTACAGGTACACTGCTGGAACAAACGCCCCCTGCCAGCCAAACACTGCTACTGAACTGCTGTGTGTGTCCAACTGGATTCTCCAGACAACAAACATGACGACTGTCAATTATATAACCAAAATATATAGACAGAAGCAATATTACCAAAATCATAAACAAGAGCTTTTTATTGTGTGCTCCATAATCTTTCCATGTTGTCTTGCTGTCTATATGGTCCCAAAACCCTTTACAGCTACTCCAGTGACTGTTCTCTCTGTTGAAGAACATATACAAATGTCTTAAATTTCTTGTGACAGAAAAAAGATATTCCCTTTATTAATCATTTTATCATAAAGAGGGACAATAAAATGGGCAAAATAAATGTATATCACATAGGCTACCTATTACTTGTGTAAAAATTACGTTAATGTTGTTATGTGGAAGGTTCTCAAAAAGGTTATTCGGGTTCCATAAAGGTTCCAAGCACCTTTCTGTTCTTTGTAGGTTATTTGTAGTGGAAAACGCTTGATCAGACTATAAAAAATGGTACGAAAGAAATGGATCTTATAAGAACCTTAGACTCAAATGGTTGCTGTGAAAAACCCTTTTTACCAGCTTTACCACCTGCATTATTATAATATCTCTATGAATAAGATTTCACAGAAAGTGGATATATGAGTGTGTTAGAAGGTTAAAATGTGATGCAAGAAACACACTATGACACTATAACAAGCAATATTTTATTATTTTTGTATTTTATTGATTCTTCTCTACTGTTTTTTTTTCAATCCACAATTTCATATTAGTCACTACTATGTTAAATCAGCTTCCCCTGACATCAATAACAGTCAGCTACTGAAAAGATTAAACCAGCACCTTCTCTCCATCTCTCCACATGATAAACATTCATCACCAGAAACAACACGCAGGTCATGTGTGAATGTCTGAGCAGCATATCCCTGTTTGGAAATACTTTGTATGCAAGTGGTGCTTATTTTCACAGTGTCAGCTTATTTCTACAGAATAATCCTTTCGATGCACACATACACACACAAACAAACTATTGCCCTGATCCCTCTACACAGTTAGGCTGAAAGAACGTCTTCACAGATACAGATGTGACTATGGAGGGAGTGATGGAGAACAGGTGCAATGGTTTGATCTCTCATTAGAAACACAACATCTCAATTTCTATCTGTACAACATTCAAGAGACAAATTTTGTTTTTTTTCTTCGCTTACATTTTTTCTCCATGAAACAAAACAACAATGATAAGAATAATAATTATGAGCAGAAGAGATATATCTCATCGGCATTAAAGTAACGTCACAGAAAGTAAAATCCCGCCTACAAAAGGCCTCGGCGCTAAATACTACGTCAGCTTTCAGTGATGCACATGCTAAAGGGAGGGGAAACTGCACACAGCCATAAATGATGGAATGACATGAAATATTATGACATGACGTCCGACAGCTCGACAGAACAGAGAAATCGGATAGCGGGTCGGCAAATAAAAGCGCGAGATACGGTAGGGGCTAAGTGCTTTTGGTGAACTTACAAAATACTTGAGGAAGTGCTCAGGACAGAAGGCACGGTGGCTTGACTGTTATCTTAAAGGAACGCCACATCAGGGGCTACCGAAATCATACGCTTTCTCTACATACCAAACGAGAACACAATAATGCACGTTTCACAACTTAAGGCTAGACGAAACACTGGACTACCGCCTACCCCATCATCAGTCTAATGATAAAAATGACACGACTCAATGATTTCACAGAGCTGGACTAGGAAAGTACATCATCGTTTGTGCACATTTAAATAAACACAAATTTGGTGAACAGATCAGTCAAACTGACAACGTTGACACCGCGACACGTCTTGGACGTGATGTCGGCACGAATTTATGATGTTTTTTTTTTATAATGAAACTTATAAATATCATAGCAATCACCGAAAGATCCTTAACATTGATTGTGTTTCCAAATGATTGATTTCTTGATTGATTCACTCGTTGATTAATGTTTAAGGGGTTGTGAATTGAACCTGCAGCATTATAAAAAAGGAAAAAAAAATGTTTTGGGGAAAACTAAAGTTTGGTCCAACAAAAGCTAGTCGGGGGAAATTAACTTTGCACAGTGCTCCTAGGACATTCTCATTCATGTCTTCTTTCATAATTATTATAATACGTATTACTCTTCTTTAAAGAACGACAACATATTTTTTTGTCCTCTCTTTTCATCTCTTATCTTTACAAAAGCTACATATTCTCTACTGGGATGTCTGAATTTGTTAGTGTTTTTTTTTTTTAACATGTAAAGAAAACAATCTACTCGCTATCTAGAAAATGACATACAGTATAAGTTTTCCACCCTCTCTGCGACGCTCGCAGATCAGAGATACGCGAGGAACAGGAATGTCATATTGCCGAGTCTTCGTTTCTAGACCCTGAAATCTGAACTCAGACCTACATGGTCTTATTTTTCATAGTAATGGCAGTCCAAAAATCCTGGTGGTATGTGCAATGTAAACACATCTGGCCTGCGTCAAACGGCCGGCTGTTCTCACATGCGGCGCTCTGGGTTCAATTCATGGTTTCATTCACAATCACACGAACTGCCGACATACCGATACAGAACTCTACGCTCTAGTACATATATACTCTATATATTCACTGCGACTATACTCCTGTTTTGCTTGATCTGCTAAAAACCATTTACATCAACAGGCACTGAGAGAAATAGCATATAGAAGAGGCGGAAACTCTGTTTTATAGAACATCTGAAGAAGACCCGTTGGAACAGACAGGCAGTGTGGATATATCCGGTCATAGAATCTGTCCAGTTTTGTTCGAGGTGATTCAGAAGTACCATTCAGTTATCACAGCATTCTGTTTAGAGTCGGTAAGAAGTGCGCTCACTCCTTTGGTTTACTGAAGACGCACGTCTAGCGCGTCTCCATTCGGCATTCTGGTAGCTTTTCTCTCAGCATGAACATCTTGTCGTGATAGCGTCCGTTTGCCTCTCCTGCTTGAAATTCCAAGTTTGTTTTGATGATTAGAGCAAGAGGTTCACGAAAGCAAAAAAAACAAACAGAAATAGAACTTGGCAATTGCGTTCACTGACAAGAAGACAGGAACACAGTGATCGAGAAGGCCCCGAGACTCCTTGACCGGCATACAATACTGGCTATCTCTGTCATGTAGAGTCTTTGTGTATGTAGAGGTAATCGTTCGCTAAACAAACGGGGCAAGAGGGTACATTATGGGTAATACTTATTGAGGGTTTTGGGAACTGATGATGCACTTTACAGTATGTTAGCATAGCGACTGGTCTGCCCTTGGTCTAAATGATATGAGTACTCCTGGACAACTCCCAAATATCTCTGAATATTTCTCCCCTGCCTCCATCCCCAGATTGCTCTCATTTGTCCTCCATGAGCAGATCCTCCATCGTGATGTCTGAGGAAACAGACTGAGCCCTTCTGTTCTGATGCCGGGGTAAATTTCCGAAGCTGTCGTTCGATTCCAGTTCGTTCTCCTCCTCATCCAGTTCCTCGTCCTCCTCATCCACGTCCTTTTCTGTTCCCGCAGGGGCCAGTTCAAACCCGTCCTCCGCTTCTCTGTTTTCCGGACTGCGTCCGTTCTCAACTCTAAGCTTCGATGAAACCCAATCCTCAGGGGACGTTGTTCCATCGTCTACATCGAGGAACTTCCACAGCGCCAGTGGGTCGCGGTCCGGTCCGGGCAAGGTCGATCTTGGGGAGTGGTTCGCAGGGATGCCCCGCTTGCGGCGAGACTTGCTGGTGTGATTGACCTGAAGGTGCATAGCCATCAGCTCAACCGAAGAGGTTCGGAATGGACAGAACACACACTGATTAAGGATGTCACATCCTCCTTTAGGACCACCAGACGTTCCACCTCCGGAAGCACTCACTGTCCCCTCATCTTGCAAAGGGCGGCGGGAAAGGTCCAGGGGTTCAAAGCCTCCTTCGTGGGACGTAATCTCACCCTGGTACCCGTTCGCAGACACCATGCGACTCGTGGTAAGGGGCTTTCGCCGAGACGCTTTGGGCACTTTGCGGGGCGGTGCCTCACCTTTCCAGCCTGCTTCTAGACCACCAGGGAAGAGTGCACCCATCATCCCCGACAAACTGCCATACTGACTCTCTAAGTCTCCTTCTCTTTGACGTCCCTCCTTCTTCTCTGAAGTGCCTACAGCCCATGACTGACTGTGTCTGGAGGAAGATGCTTCTCCAGGAAGCCTCCCAAAAGAAGAACGGGACATGGAGGGGAGCCGACGGTGTTTCTTCACCCCCTCAAGAGGAGAGTCTGTCAGGGAGGGGAGGCTCGGAGAAGGGGAGTTTGGGGAGGTCGCCATAGCGTTCCTTTGCTCACGATGATGACGTTGTAGGTGATACTTAAGGGAGCCGGACTGAGTGCCTGCATAATCACAGTGAGGGCATTTGTATGGTCTCTCCCCTAAGAGAAATAAAACATTTTTGTTAAATACACTTATATGACATTTGGCAAATCAATAACCTTGAACTCTCTACTGAAAGATTATTAGAAAAACTGCCTGCCTGAAACAACTACAGTGGCCCAAAAAATATTGGGAAATGTAAAGAATTTGTTAGATAAAAAATAACAAAACTCAAAAAAATGAACGGTTGCTTTTTTATAACCGTGCACACTGTGAAAAGAGTTAAACAAAAATGTTTTGAATTCAAGCTATGCTACTCTTTTCCAAAGCATATGGAAACTGAGGATTAAAGAAGTACTGTAAAACCAGTCTGCATGACTTGTGTGGTGTGCTATGATCAAAACAAGTGACATTAATATACAGCACAAGCACACTTTTTAACCATTTCACAAACATTAGGCTTTAAATTATGCGATATAATAATTTAATATGAAACAATTTCAAAACAATGGGTATAATGTTTTAAATAAAAGGTTACAAGAAACTTTTACTTAATAAGTATCTTGAAAAAAGATATAGTCGTTTGTTTGTTATTTTCTAATGCAGTCACATCGTCTTATGTTTTTATGGGCTGCTATGTGTGCAGTTACGCACAGTTATAGATAGGTGTCAGTGTTTGTCATCATTTGTAACACCAGCACTTCTCAGTACATTACAGTTAAATTAGGGCATTCCTTCTCTCATCAACCGTGAGAGCTCTGCTTTTCTAGAGGACATTTTGTGGAAAAACATGATAGGCAGCAAATGGCTTCAATCAAGCTAAAGCCAGAAAATATGTGATAAGATTTGTTATGAATATGAATAACTGGCATAATAATAATAGTCATCCAAACCATCATCACAATAGTAATCTCTAATTTCTCACGTAGTGTCTTCCGCTAAGGTGCTTTAAATATACGATCATAAAATGTGAGAAATCGAGAAAAGATTGCTTAAAACATAAAACATGGTTTCTGTGCATGTACGATACACATTCATTTTTCTCCTTACCTGTGTGTACACGAAGATGCACTTTAAGATGATGGGAGGAGCGGAAAGCTTTACCACAGTAAGGGCAATCCTTAATCCCCGTTCCCCGAACACGCTCCCTTGGAGCTGAAGAGCTTGTTGAGGTTGGCCCCCTTAGACGATTCTGACCTGGAATGGAGTTAAGGTACCATCATTAAAAAAGCTTTGATATATAATCAGCTAACGTTTCTGCAATATAGAGAAATTATTTCTAAACCAAGCAGTGGAATCTTTAAAAAAACCTTCTGCTGTGTAATAGTCCCTGAAGCATAGTAACAGATCAGAAGCACTGTCCTGATGAAATCAGCTGATGGTTGATTCTTACCGGAGAGATGTGATATGACAGAATGAAAGCTCCCAGCGGCCTCCACTCCTGATGGAAGCTGCTTTGCCTCCTGTCTGACTTCGGTGTCGCTAACTCTTCGCCCCCCTCCTCCTGCTCTACCGGTGACTAGAGTTCCACTGATTCGGTTTATAATATCCTCTTCTCTTATTGTGCCTCCCCGGGCACTTTGACCTTTCTGTGGTTTCTGAACATGTACACGGGCGTGAGCCACCACCTGCTGAAGGCTTCGGAACAGCTTGCCGCAATCTGGACACTCCCAGGGTGCACCGGAGGCCTCCAGCTCCTCTCTAGAACTAAATCCACCCAGGTAGGCCCTCATTTGTTTGGCCTCCCCAGCAACCGTGCCTTGTGAGGAAGGAGGCTGCGAGTGCGATCGCTGCTGCTGTTGCTGCTGTTGTTGGTTATTCTGTGCTGCTGCCAGACTGCGAGCAACCAGCTGCCACATGGCCGCCTGGTCTGCTCCGTCTGCTGCCTCGCCTCCCCTTCCACCTCCGTTACCCATTTCTGCCACCTGTGCCACAGCCTGAAGACGCTCCATGCAACTTCCGTTGCTGGTGTTTTTGGGTAATCCCAGATAGCTCAGAACTGAAGATTTACTTGAGGCCGCACCACCATCCGACCTCTCCGCACGACCTCCCGACCCTCCGCCACCCGCCATACTACGGGCCAGGAGCAGGTTGGAATACAGGGCACCTAGAACTTGTGTGCTCGCAGGACCTTTGACTTGCTCAGATCCAGCGGGCCCCAGATTTCCCAGCCCAGCCTTGAGGCCCAGCTTATTGAGATGCACCTTCATGTGGTTCTTAAGAAACCAAGGTTCCTTAAAGCCACGGCCACACACCTGGCACTTGTGGTCCAACGAGTCCTTGTGCTTCCTCATATGTCCCTTCAGAAACCAGGACTGAGTGAAACGCTGGCCGCATGTCTCACAGCGGAATGCCGGAACAACTGACACTGGGGGAGGGGTTTCTGGTGGTTCTGTTACCGGGTGAGAAGGGAATACGGTTGCAGCTGCAGGATTTTCAGGTGGGTGGCTCTCCTGCAGATGGGCAGCCAGTCTTTCCTCCTGACTGGCCGAGAAGGGACACATAGTACATTTGTAGGGGTTGTGGAGGATTCGCACGTGGCGTGCCAGCTCCGAAGCGGTACGGAACTTACCCTTACAAGCGTGGCAACGGAAGGTGGGAGCAGCAGTGGAGGCGGAGCTTTCTTCCAAATGGGCATGGCCAAGTGGAGAGAAGGAAGTCGAGATTGGTGCTTCCTCTGTTAGAGGTGGAGTAAGAGCTGTGGTTCCCTCAAAGAGGATCTGAGGGCTGCTAGCAGTTTGAAGAGGTTCCTCTGGAACTATTTCTTCATCTATATTCTTCTGTAATGATCGAGATAACGGACTGTCTTTCAGGCCTAGCTCTTTGTTGTTGAGATTCTTAATTGCACAACCACTCACATGATTCTGCTGCAGTTTAGCATGTGCGTTTCGGTAGAGCACTGAAGCTCGGCGGTCCCTATCCAAACTGTGAGCTCGTGCATGCAGCGACAGAATACTCTGGAAGCGGAACCTCTTTCCACACACATGGCACGGAAACTTCAGCGCTGGTCCGGAGCTGGTCCCTCCTGGGGCAGTTATCCCTTCATTGTTAAAAAGCTGAAGATCCAATTCATCACTGCAGGTGGTGCTCTGACCAGAGGAGATGGCCTGCTCCAGAGCTCCAAAACCAGAGAAGGATGCTGATGGTGTGGCTGGAAAGCTGCTCTCTGATGAGGGACTGCCGAGTTCCAGTTCACCAGGAAACAGCGCCAATGCCGCGGTGGGTGATGGGGGTGCCGACAACTCCTCATCCTCTTCATCTTGATGGTTGGCACGAGGAAGGGGGCAGGGCGAGGCAGGGGCATAGAGTTCGGTTTGAGGACTTGAAGGGGTTGACTGAGGACTTTGGGGCAGGCCTTGGGGACTGTGATCCAGGGATGGCATGGACGGAGGAGACAGTGGGGGCTCACAGGAAAGAGCCAGCATACACTCTGGTGGGGAATCCATATTCTAAGAGAGTGAAGAAGCAAAACAGAGAATGTGATTAGAATTACTCAAAAGTAACACTAAAGTGAACACATGGTGCTGTATTTTTGTGCAGTTCACTTACACTAGGCAATTGCGTGATTTCAATTGTATTTTGATGAATTATGCCCACCCAGTAAACACATATGGACATACACTATATGGCCAAATATATATGGACACCCAAATTTATGCAACCACTGTATATCCTGCACTTGCTGCTATTGCACTTCTGGTTAGACCTAAACTGCATTGCGTTGCCTTGTACTTGTACATGTGTAATGACAATAAAGTTGCATCTAATCTAATCTAAAAAACACCACACCTATATGTATATGTTGACGATATCATGTCAAAACAAAGGATGTTATAAGAGAGTAGGTTTAGATTTTGCTTTAGGAGGTCATTTACTTATATTGACTGTTGCAGCCATGTGCAAACTCACCAGAGATTTGTCTATGCCATGCTTCACTTTCTTGACTGAGAGGTGTGCTCTGATGGTGGCAATCTGCCTGTCCACCTCCAACAGGCCCCTGTCAAGCACAACACAGAATAAAACTGAGCATACACACATTTGGTCCTGTGTACGGGTCGAAGGGCAGGGCAGGACACAGACTGTCCCAAACAGGATGGGCGCGAGATGTTTGGACTTCCCCACACACCCTTCCTGCACATACACTTACTGTAGCTGCTTAATGCAGAAGCAAAACACACAAACAGCCCCATCCATCATACGCTCACACACGTTGACCCAAAGCAAAAGGTAAATATGATGCATTCAAGTCAACAGGTCCTGGTGGACAATCCCACACGCACCTGCTTCTTTGATAAATAACAGAAAATGAATGTCATTGATGATAACGGCGAGACAATCTGCTGAACAGCTGTGAGGGTGCATGCATGTGTGGATATGTGTCACTATGCTTATGTGGCTTTATACCGCTGTGAACTGTATGCGTGTGTGTGTTTGTATGACATAAGACTTGGATGTTATGGTGGATAAGAGAGCCAGTCGACATCCGCTCAGCCGTGACTCAGACGAATATCACACTATATCACTTAGATTGCCCCCTCGTTCTTTAATTCTCATCATTATTGTTCTTTTTTTTAAATTCCACCCTTCACACACTTTCTCCCTTTTCCCCCTCATTGCTTCCCTCCCTCTGTTCTTCTCTGGTTTTCTTTCTTTCTTTCTTTCTTTCATTCCGTCTGTCTCTCTGTCTCTCTGCAGCCCTGCCAGTTGGCACGGTGCCAGGGAATGCTGATATCAGCTGGTAGATTGGGGCCTGCCAACATGGCGAAGAGAGAAGAAGAGAGACAGACAGGCGAGAGAAAAGGCAGAATGAGGGGAGGGGGAAGAAATTATAAATGAATAACACCAATGCGCTCTGAATGAAGCATATTTGATGAGTAAATCTGTGGAGAAAAGGGACACAGTGTTCTGCACCGAGGATCCCGCGATCTGTTTGGTCTGCTGCCGTTATTATCATATGAATATCGTCATGGCAATGTTCGTGTCCGACCAACCCCGTCACGCCAATAAAGCGTCTCCAAATTTGGATAGATGGAGAGAGCGATAAGGTGCTAGACGAAAGGGGGAGGGGAGAGATGAAGGCAGGGGAGCGATAAAGCAGCATGCGCAAATAATGCACACACACACACACACACACACACACACACTCGTTCAATATGGCACCTAGTCACTGGATGATTCATGCATGCTAAACACCTTTGTCTGAATGGCCACATGCCACGCTCCCTGTACAAGCACACACAAATGCAAGAACGACGACACGCTTTTAGTGTCTTCACGGGATGCGTGTCTTCAAACACATATAACTAATTTATGACTTGCATGCAGTGGAATGAATATATAATATGGCATAAACAAAAGAATGACAAAACAGATATAGGTCGTTTGGAAGAAGCGCATGTATGAGTTGCATTTCACTCATTTAAAAGTAAATCTGAAATGTCAAAGGTTTTCTCAACACAATATTAGGAGTAATGTACATGTAATGTATGTGACATGTTCGCAGAGTCTTGAAGATTTTCAATAAGTTTCACTAATTCCTCCATTATCTAAATGATCAAATAAATGCTTAAATGTGAGGGCTACGCAATTAATCGTATTTTAATCATGATAACGATTTATGCTTCCCACAATTATTTAAACATAATCGTTGTGATATTAATGTTTTAAAAGCAGGCACAAAACTCAAAAAATCATCACTGTTGCACTGAAAGTGAAAAAACACATTTTAACACAGGATTTGTAACATTGTAATGTTTTTATTTGCAACAGACAAACATGAAGGGTGCCCAATAGTAATGATTTATAAAAAGAAATCAAAAATGGAGTAACAATAAGGTTTCATTCCGAATGTCATTAAATGTTGATTTCTTTAGATGATTACGTTGAAGAAGTTTAATGGCAGCTGATTAAACACGCTGAAGTGAAATTAAAAACAAAAGTTCTAAACTGACAGAATAATCGTGATATTTTTTTGGAGCAAAATAATCGTGATGATCATTTTAACTGTGATCGTGCAGCCCTATTAATTGTGATCATGTTTACACTACACGTAACTTAATAGAACTCAAGCCGCTCTGAGAAACCTTTGATATAACCTGTGATTTGAACAAGCACTTAAGTCATCTGTAATGAAAATTCCCTCGCCTCACATCTTCTTCTGTAGCCTTGAGCACCTGAAACGTCTCCTGCCTTGTGTAAGGACACACAGAGCCTCCGTGTAGCCATGAAATGTATCTAAAGACTGAGAAGAGATCATTTCTACATACTGAAAGAGTTTAAACTCGTGGCCTTGAAAATAAAACACAAACTGAGCGTGTTCTTTGAGACCTGAAGAGAGAGAAACAGCAGCTCGGGATGTAAGACGTCTCTGAGTGGGATTTCTAGGGTCTCTGTGTGTGTGTGTGTGCAGGTCACACAACAAATCCCTGCAGACTAAATTCATTTCCTGATTCTAACCTTGGCATGAACTCTCTTCAAACACACACGATCCACATGACCTCATAACGTACAACATTCTCTGACCCTTCAATGTCCTCTTGGGAATCAGAATGACACTTTATCTTTAACCCTTTGGCTGTTCTCCTATAGCATTTACTTCCCAGCGAATCTGAGATTCTCAGGTTGATCACTTTGTTTTTGGGACAGTGTTACTATAAGAACCTAACATCACAATCTGACACAGCGCGTGTAAGGCATGTAGTCTGCTGTAGATAAACACGTGCGCTTATTCTTTCTCTACAGTAGTCAAGTTTAAAGAAGCCGAGTTTCTCTGTCAAGTGTTTGCTGTGTGCAACAGGTGCACGTCTGTCTCCTATTTGAGCACAGAGAAAATACTGGATTATTTTTACATTTATGCATTTGGCAGATGCGACTTACATTGCATTATACATTTGTTTCTGAGTATGTGCAATCCCTGGGATCGAACACATGACCGTGGGGTTGCTAGCGCCATGATCTAACCAATGAGCCACAGAAAAGTATGACTACATCCACATCATTGGAATAAATGTCTGAATCTGACGTATAAATGCTTATTTCTCTTCGTACAGTACATGCAGTGATCAGTAAGCACTGTTGTTAAAAAAATGCTAAAAACATCCAGAATGTTTAATTAATCTGCAATCATGTTTTTAAAAAGATTATAATAACATGTGTTGTGTTGCTTTACATGTGTATGCATACAGACGCTTAAAACCTGCATTGAAGTGAAGTCTTTCAAAAAATAAGAGTTCTTTAGAGTTCTTAATAAGAAAACATCAAAATGCACAAATAACTGACAACCTGCTACCTTATGAACTATATTAAGTTACAGTACAGTATGATTTGACTTGTGTCACAGCAGGGCATGTAGGTTATCTCTGATATGGAAATAAGTTTGGTCTATGAAATCACAAGCAGCTGTTTTATACTCTATATGTAAGCATTGAGTTAAGAGTAACAGCTGTGATACCTGCAGCTCATCTCTCTGTGCTGTCAGTGAACAGATCTGATTGTTAAAGTTGTTTACAGGGCTCTGCGACACCACCCAGCCGTGTTCATCCACATCTCTGCCTCTGTGCCCTCTTATCCTTTAAACTGTCACACTTCAAGTCTCATGCGCGCACCTTCAGAACATAAAGCGTCGACGTCCCAAATGTGTGCGCGCACTTAACGCATTTTTTTTATTCATGTAAAGAAGTCATTTTATTGGGGATGTATTTGTAGGGCATGAGATGACCTGCGAGTCTCTTATCTGGAGTGCGAGTGTCCCCTCCTCGCGTGACTCGCGTCATTAACGCGCAACCATTTTCAGTCGCTTCTCTCTCGCGGCCATCTCAATTAAAACGCCACATTAATGAAATAAATAATCGCGCACAAACAAATGCGCGCGCGGACTGACGTGCACGTTAATCCAGCACATATGGCGGTAATATATATAGAAGTAACGCCATCGTTTCGGTGGGACAGAGGCAGGATTGTAGTTTTTAGGAGCGGATGTTGCGCGCCACCGCATCCCGCTCCATTTTCTTCCTGATATTCTTTCAACAAAAGATAAAGAGAGGAGGAGGAGGATGAGGAGGGGGTGCAGCTGAAAAGTGCCATCGTGAGCTTTCATCTTGAATTTCACTGCCAATCTCGACACCATCGCGACTAAAAGCGCACACTTGTCTAACTGTGTTTGCCAAACTAGTCCAGATTAAATGGCGATAGTGAGTTATGAACGCGCATCTGCGAGGTGACGTTAGGACACGCGCCGTGAAATTCTGCACGAGTTTGATATTAATATGATATAAGTGCTTTCGTGCCACGGTTAAAGTTAAGAAGCACACAAACCCATGCAACAGTTTTATTTCCAGAGCGTCCAACAAACTGACGGTACAGAGTTACGCATTCTGTATGAACGCGAGATTTACTTGAGAAATGGAGCGCTAAGAACAAAATACAAGCGTTGATAGAGTATTCAACTTTAGAAAGAGATTTGTGTCTAAATGTTACATCAGCGCAGAAACAAACCGCAGTTTTTGTGGCAGTTTACGCTGCGTTTTGAGTAACTAAAAAAAGTTTAAAACTCGAGCATCTCCGTCACTTTTATACGCGTGACTCTAAACATTTTCAAGGCCTTTAAAAACGAAAGTTGCATTTTCATACTCGAGTCTCGCATCTCTTTCAGGAGGAACACAAGCGCGCGCGCGCGCGCACTCTCTCTCTCTCACACACACACACCGGCGACACACACGGCACGAGACAAAAGTGATGAAGTGTGTATGTGTACATGAACATGTATGATGAGACGCACGAGACACCGGTCAGTATGTCCCGGTGTGTGTTTGAGTAACGCGATGTTATTCCGTATCAATGGCGCTTCATTACCCGGATCAGCTTCCCAAAAAAAGTCGTCGTCGGATATTTGTTGTTTATGAAGGCGACAACAATCGCTCTCTATATGCGTGAAACTGCACACGTAACGCCACGCACTCGCGACAAACGCGTCTAATCGCTATAATGTTTTAAAAAAGATGAGATGAGGTGAATGATGTGAGATTATTATGAGATATATTTAGTGATGAAAGTAAAGCTGATGTACTTACGGGAGAGGCGGCGAGGAGATTAATGACAACACACGTCATGATTACGTTTCACTTGAATTAAATACATTACGAGTTACAGGGAAAAAAAATGGAAATCGGGGGCAGTTGTATACAAGCCCCCCCTTCCCTCTGCCCCCCCCTCTCGATCTTCTCCTCCCTCCTCTCCTCACACGTCTCTCTCTCTCTCTCTCTCTCTTTTACACACACACACACGATTTTTTTCTCTCCAAATATCCATTTATTGTGCAGTCGTGAATGAGTGTGTGTGTGTGTGTGAGTGAGTGAGAGAGTGATGGAGAGAGAGAGAGGCGGGGTCTGTGTTGTAAATGTAATTATAATATCTCCAGCACCATTTTAAAACGATCTATACATTTGCAGGCTTGACTGTGACATCATGTTTAAAATTCTCTCGTGTCTTGAATTGAACTTAACAACGAATGAAAAGTTGAAAAGATGTGAGAAAACTTTTATCTTCATGCTTCTCTAGTTTTGTCAGGCTGTGAATATATGCCGCGCGAGAGACTGAGAGACTCGCGCTCCACGTGCGCTACGCAGGTGCGCAGGTCACCATCCCAAACCCTATTGTGTACGTTTCATTAAACATTTAACAATATCTCTCTCTACAACAAAAACAACAATAATAATAATTATAATAATGTTATTTCTTTTAGAATCTACGTTACCACACAAGCACATCTGACTGAATATCAGCAGTGAGAGAGTGAATGTGTGTGTGTGTGTGTTTGTTGTTGTTGTGTGTATGGTGTTTGATACAGTGGTATCATCACCCGCCCCCAATGCTTTGATTGTCTTGTACGCCGCAGCACAAATGCAGCAATTAATATGCAGAGAGTGAGTGAGACAAAAAACATGCAGAGGTGAGGGGGAAGAGATGGCATGAAGAAGAGAGAGAGAGATGAAATGACAGACAGAGGAGAAAACAAGAAAGATGGGAGGCAGTCTGAGGGGGAGATGAAATCTGATAGATATTAGAGAGAAAGAAAGAAAGGAATGGATGGAGAGAAAAAGAGAAAGAGTGAGAGCAGAGGGACTGACACTGGATCAATACAGACATATTTAGTCAAAGATGGAAGGATCGATTGGGTGAGGATGGAGAGAGAGAGAGAGAGAGAGGGGGGGGGGGGGGGTTAAAGGGGTGGAGTGATGTGGCATTGGCTGCTGTCTCTTTGTCGCAGTGTCAGGGTATTGATACTGTAATATCGCCATGACAATAGCACCGAGGTGACGGCCATGATGACGCCCGGCAGCACAATGCAGCTGCAGTACTGAGGGCACTGAGGCATTACACAGGGTAGAGTGGGCCAGAGAGAGAGAGAGAGAGAGAGAGAGAGAGAGAGAGAGAGCCGGGGGGGGGGGTATTGGGTTGGTGGAGAGGGCAGGTGCATGTCTGCATGTCGCTTTCATGAATGTATAGAAAATGACTACAGAAGATACACATGAACACACAGCTGCTAGAAGGCAAAAATCTATTTCAGGTCTGCTGGACTCTGAATAAAAACAATTATTAAATATTCATTATGCATAATATCAAATCGTATTGATGGAAGAAATGCATCTTTAAAATTTGTTGTCACACAACATGTGAATATTAAGCAGGAAGTAGAAGAAAGATATGACAGGATCTGACAAGTACACGTTTATTTATATATATATGAATAATGGAATATATATCAGACTGAAACATCTTCATTTTTGATGCTTTTTAATAAATCATTACTGTTGGTCAGTCTTCATGAATGTCTGTGGATTTGGGAAATATGTAACCAAAGTATTAAAAAGGCCCTGTGAACAACTTTGACAACAGTATTTAATTCTTTTCCTGTGAAGTGGATATACGACCATGTTATCACACATTCAAGTTTTAATTGAACTTGAACTGAATTTGAGTATAAAAAACAGAATTTTAAGAAAGGAATTAAGAAAGCTGAACCCTAAGAGAGAGAAGTTCTTAAAGCAAGAAAAGCGCATAAATAAATAAATACAAATGATTTAATTGCTGTACATATGTTGGTGATAGAATAGAACAGATGTCATATCATAAAAATCGTCATTGTTCTACGATGCATATGTTGAATTGTTTGTATCTCAATATGTTGCGTGATGACAAACATATCATTACACGCCTGTGACATATAAGACGACCAAAACTGGACCGGTACACAAGAAAGTGCAGGAAAAGAGAGAGTTTAAAGAAATGTTTTTTCATGTCATGATCCACACATCAGACTCACAATTGAGGTATTTCAAAATATTCATTTAATTTTGGGTGTAATTTTCCTCTTTTCTGTACAATGTGTGATGTTGAGAAGACAAATGACCGCTTGTCAGCACATAAGTCAGTCCGAGTGACCGCCGTCTCTCTCTCTTTATGATGTACGCTTCCCCTCGCTCGCCCCATCCCTCCTTAATATGATGTAAAAAGCTAATCGCATGCAAATGTCTGTTGTCCCGGTAACACGGCCGAAAAATCCCTTTGATGTTTCACCCAACTCATTCTCTCCACGTTCTCTTTGTTCACCCAAGTCTCGCTGCCTCGTCAACACCCCCCCACACCTCTAATCCTCACACTATCTCTCTCTCTCTCACTCACTCACTTTCTTCTTTTCCTTCCACCCCCCCTCCATTCGAACCCATTCTCTCACTCTCTTCACATTTCTATCCAGACAAAAAACTTCTCTCCCCTCAGCCATACCTCTCTCTCTCTCTCTCTCTCTCTCTCGACATGCCCCCTCACTCGTCCATCTCATTCTTTCGCTCTTGTTCTCTGTATCCCCTCTCTGTGCCTCTCTGTCTGTCCCTCCTTCATTTCCCATCATACCATCTACTGTCTTTGCCCCCCCCTCTCTCTCTCTCATGCACTCTTTTCATCTCCGGCCCTTCTCTCTCTCTCTCTCTCTCTCTCTCTTTTATTTCTTGAAAAATGCAATCCTTTCTGCTGGTCACTGTGGCTGCCATTTTCAGCGTGTCAGTAATGTTGTCAAGTGCGTATCCCATAATGCTCTCATGTGCACTAAATGTCATCACGCTCTAAAATGGCTGCAGGAAGAAAACTTCATTTTCATCACATGTATTATTCACACACAGAAATAAATCCAGTACAAAGTTAAACATAGTTTAATGAAACATGCAATATTTGACACTTTAAGACATTAGAGATGTAAACAATAATGGGTGATTCTTCAATGAGGGAGACGGTTTGTTGTGTGGACATATCGTCATTATAGCTTTTGATTTCAATTATTGTAGTTTTGTAGAACACAAATGACACCTAATACACCTGTCATATAAAAATCTTCTTGATCATTTCTTTCATGTTTCTTAGCTTCATTCTGTCAGTCAGGCATCTTTAATGACTTTCAAATGTGATCTTTTTTTTGGAAACAGATAATGTTTGTTAAAAAGTTCTTTTGGTTCCCTTATATCCAGGAATATATTATAGAAGAGAAAACTGAAAAGACTGTACAAACCTTAAATAATGCAGCTTTATCTTTATTTACCGTTTAGACGAAAGTGCAAAACTGATGAATAAAGAGATATTCAAAACCGAAATCTATCTTTTGTTAAATGCTGTCAGTACTGTTGAAGATTTCCCTCATTGAAGAATCATCCTGATACATGCTGATGTGTTATAAGAGAGGCTTTATAAAGACAGCTTGTTTCTTTGGCACACAATCCTGTTTACGATCAAAACTGCGAATCACGCCAAGGTATTTCTGGTTTGGATGGTACGCGCGGCCGCTGCGGAGAGTATTTTTGGCCTGAATGTGGGTTTGTGATGTAGATACAGTACATTCCTCCCACAGGTTTCAGTTCCTTCAGCACAAATTACAGACATAAACCTTCTTACACGTGCAAACGTCTGCTTTTAGCGACGTGGCACATTTTTATTGCTCTTTTTTTAGCTTTGGTGACGGTATCCGATGTTCTTTATAAATACAGTAAGAGTTTGATTGAAGTTAATGCGGACGGAAGAACTCCTGTTGAGATCTCTTCTGAAACTCTAAAGCTGACATCAGGAGATATGAGAAGCACTTCCAGAGATCTCATCTGTGTTTTCTGGGAGTGTTTCAGCACTGGCAAACACGAGCGGCCTGTACATGTTTTCACGACTTTAGTGAAGCAAAAGTAAAGCTTCTAACGGATGATTTTCCAGAGTCGGAGCTCATAAATTCAGAAGTGGATTACAGTCGGCGGGTCAGTTTTGAACTCTGTCGAAGCAGATTAGCGCTCCAGCATCTCGACAGAATCTTGCTAATGAAAACACTGAGGGTGGAGTTAACTCATTACATAACACATAACATATAAAACACATCCATCCACATCGTCTCTGGGTTTGACCACAGCAATAAAACACAGCTGCTTCATAACAGAAGAAACTTTTCCCTTCAGAACTCAGAGATGGAGCTCGGCCCAAATTCCACAAAACATACAAGAGTCCAAGTCTGATATATAAATCTGTTCGTTTAGTGCTACTCACAATACGTTGCAATGAAGATTGTGCTACTTTAAAAGTGTTTGATTTGGTCTCATAACTGTATGAAGGTCTGAATGTAAAAACACATCTGGTGAACAATGTTGACTCACAATTTAAAGCTTTGGTCTTTGTCAAACATTTCAAATGAAAACGAAAAGTTTTCCCTTCTGATATTTGAGACAAGACAAGAATAAGAGTTCTTTCAGAGGTGGAGTTATTTTGTTAAAAGTTTACATAAAATCCATCCGATTAAGACGACGACCAGCAGTGGCATGAAAAGCATTGAGATCATGTCTTTTAGAATCTCTGGCTGTAGTTTTACTTGCTGATGTGTTTGTTGGGCCCAAGACATGAAATCCACGTTGATTCAGTACCTGAACATCACTAAACAAGAGCTGGAACACTGAATACACTTCAAGTGAAGATCCTCCAGTCATAAACCTCTCCAGGTTTTGTGTTGTTGATGTTTAAAGCAGCACCAATTTAATCTGAAAGACGAAAAATGACGCATTTCATTAAAAAATTCAGCAAAAGATGATTCCATCATTATTGAGATCTTTAAACAGTGAAGGATTGATCGCATAAAAACTAGTGCTTAAATTTGCAATTCGCTGCTGTGTTTGAGCATTTCACAGATGAAAAACATGATCACAATTACAGATTCCGTGCGCTTCATCTTTCTGCGAGCGGCGGTCGTGTTGTTGTTGTTTTGCTGACTGATACAGAAGTGAATGCCGCAGCACATAAACGCTTTATCTTCGCTGATGTTGTTTCAGAAACGATTCATTCATTCCATCACTGAAAGCGTCCAATAACAGGGAGGAAATCGTATTTCAGCAGGTCATGTGATCAACATACTGAAACTCATCATCTGTCTGTAGTGTTAATGTTTATTTACATGACTTACGTGTTTAAAGTTGAGATGATTCACACTGAGGTGGAGGGTGAAGAGATCTAGAGAAACACAGATACACATCATCACGCTTATCTTCACATCACGTGTGTGTGTGTGTGTGTGTGTGTGTGTGTGTGTGAGACTCACATGAGCGTGTGGTGTCTGCTCAGTGTTTCTCTTCGAGTCTCGTGCAGATGCGGGCGAGTCGCCCTCTTTCAGGCTGCCCACAGACGATGAGTCTGAACAACTGCTTTGAACTGACAGAGAAAGAGCAAAACTACATATAACATGTTCACAAAAAGCTGTCGGGTCATTTCCACCACAAACAAAAACAGATTCTACATTATATACGAGTTTTGATTATTTCCAGGTAAATAAGTCATTTACACCTGAAATATCGCAGCGTAATAATTTTTAAAGCTGGTGGTCTTGAAAACCGGCGTTATTTTATTTATGTGAAAGGTTTTCATGCGGTTCACCTTCAGAAACGAGGAATAAGGCGACATCTGGTGGAAAACAGGAGTATCACAACTACATTTTACAATACAGAACAAGCGTGTGTATGTACAGTTTATGAGAAAATGTGTATAATGACATGTATGACAACATTAACATGGTTTAGTTCCTGTGACCTCATAAACCAAACTGCTTTAAAAAAAAAAGTAAATTACAGTAAATGTGATTTTTTTCATAAAAAAATGTTCTGTGTTGGTTAGATTTGGAGGATAGAATATACAGTTTGTAAAGTATTAAAACCATTACATCATTGAGCTCCTTGTAAACCACATATACAAGTGTGTGTGTGTGTGTGTACACTGGTAATGTCCCTGCAAAGATAATAATACCAGTAGATTTTGACCTTAGGTCCAGAATGATGTTTATTGAAAATGCAGAAATGTTTGTGTGATTATCAGGTTTAGGTGTAGGGGACAGAATATATCATAAGCCTGACATAAAATCAATGGAAGTCTATGGAATATCCCCATAACACATGGAAACCAGTGTGTGTGCGCGCTTTTGGTTTTTATATGCCGGTGGGGACGTAAATCTGAATACACACCAACTCGTGTGGACCAAAATTGAGGTCCCCACGGGTACAAAAGCTTATAAATCGTACATAAAGATAATTTTTGAAAATCTAAAAATGCAAAATGTTTTCTATGATCTTTAGGTTTAGGTGTAGGGAATAGAATATACAGTTTGTACGGTATAAACATCATTATGCCTATGGAAAACCCCCACGGGGGGTAGAAAAACCAACATGTGTGTGTACGTGCGTGCGTGTACCTCTGTCGTTCAGGCTGAAGCTGGAGTCCAGTTCTGAGTTTTGAGTACCCGTCACATCCAGTAACAGCTTACTGGAAACTCCCATACACAGAGTCTCCTTCAGACACAACTCTACACACACACACAGTCAACACAAACACTTTACTTTCAAAGCATCTGAAGCCTCACTTCATCACATGAAAAACTACACAAGTGTCATCAGATGATGCTGCTGGAGATGCTTGACACTCGGCGGAATAATCTTTATATCTATATGGGAAAATATTTTCTTTTAATATCGTAAGGAAAACAAATCCAAGTTACCCATGATGCATTACAGACACACTAGCGGTCAAAAGTTTTGGGACACTTGAGCGATATATTTTTCTCTTTATTAAAAAAAACTTTTGATCAGAGGTGTTTGCTTAAATATCTGAAATTAGTTTAGTAGACAAAATATGATTTTCCAAACATATGTTTTTCATGACAAAACTAACATTTTATTTTATAAAAACTTTGAGTGAATAATGAAGAAAGAACAGCCAATAAGAGCACAGAATAGATCAAATCTCCTTTAATATTGTTTATAAACCATCTCAGTGTGAAGAAGATGCTTGAGAAAATTACATGAAAACATTTCTGCTAATTCTAGTCGAAAGTCTGAAGACGATAAAATATTTTTCATTTATTATAATTTTTTTTTAATTACAACATAATTGGCATAGTTCCCTGAGTTTACTATTATCCTAAAATGTGGAAAAAATATGAACACACAAGTGAGCAAAAACGTTTGACCGCTAGTGTAAAAGAGACACATGGAAAATCTATTTCTTTAAAGAGTAAATAGCTTGTGATTTTTAAGGGTCTACTTTGGTTTATGGAGTGTCTGACAACAGGTTTATGTACATAAATGGTGTAAAAACACTATTACTTCGTAATAATAAGCAGTTTTTATTACCTTCTTGACTGACTCTCAAATGATTCATTCCGCGATTCATCCGTCTAATCCCTGCCTTTCTGCTAGCGTAGTCTGCTGTGATTGGTCAGATGGTCTAGTCTGATGTGATTGGTCAGATGGTCTAGTCTGATGTGATCGGTCAGATGGTCTAGTCTGATGTGATTGGTCAGATGGTCTAGTCTGCTGTGATCGGTCAGATGGTCTAGTCTGCTGTGATCGGTCAGATGGTCTAGTCTGCTGTGATTGGTCAGATGGTCTAGTCTGATGTGATCGGTCAGATGGTCTAGTCTGCTGTGATTGGTCAGATGGTCTAGTCTGCTGTGATTGGTCAGATGGTCTAGTCTGCTGTGATCGGTCAGATGGTCTAGTCTGATGTGATTGGTCAGATGATCTAGTCTGATGTGATTGGTCAGATGGTCTAGTCTGCTGTGATTGGTCAGATGGTCTAGTCTGATGTGATCGGTCAGATGGTCTAGTCTGATGTGATCGGTCAGATGGTCTAGTCTGATGTGATTGGTCAGATGGTCTAGTCTGATGTGATGGGTCAGATGGTCTAGTCTGCTGTGATCGGTCAGATGGTCTAGTCTGCTGTGATCGGTCAGATGGTCTAGTCTGATGTGATCGGTCAGATGGTCTAGTCTGGTGTGATCGGTCAGATGGTCTAGTCTGATGTGATCGGTCAGATGGTCAAGTCTGATGTGATCGGTCAGATGGTCTAGTCTGATGTGATCGGTCAGATGGTCTAGTCTGATGTGATCGGTCAGATGGTCTAGTCTGATGTGATCGGTCAGATGATCTAGTCTGGTGTGATCGGTCAGATGGTCTAGTCTGCTGTGATTGATTTAGCGCATGTGTTCAAGTTTTCGCGAGCAGGTGGGGATTATTTCTAGAGACGCAGCTACGCGGAGGTTAAAGACTCGTTCGTATGATTCAGAGTCGACTCTCATTTTTACAAGCTAATAACTTTGTTATTCGTTCACCCTCGGATTTACTTTGGCAGACTGTTTACTTTCAAACGCGGCAACATTACACACTGCATGAAATGTAATGTTTATGATCTTGTGGAATATACTCTTTAAAACAAATGTAGTTTGTCATCTAATGCTATTGTGTTCATACATCAACTGTGAATGAAGCATGTGAATAGCGTTTGTATAGAAAACACAGTTAAACAACTAAACATCACATCTCGCTAATGGCAAAGAAAATTGTGTTGTAATGAATGTCATTTAAAAGTTTCAAAGCAAATCATCTTAATGACTGAAACACGTATTTATTTGCCATTAATAATTACACATTATTTACAAATCTGTCCTTCCCCCAAAAAACTGCCCCCAGACCTGTCACGCACACACACGCACGCACGCACACACAAGATGGCTAATTAAACTGCATTTTAGTGTTGTGTTAATTGCACACAAATAAGTGGGTCAATAACTGGAAAGCGTGTGTATTTAAGAGCTCATTCATTAGGGAGGATGGGCACTTTCTTAATTAAGCAGAACGTTGTGCTGTTTATTTAATGGTTTCGAGTCAACACACGCCACAAACGTTGTGTAGAGAACTCAAAAAGCGCACACATCAGTTGTGACACTAAGCTCTTTCATATGTGACATCATGACACTGAGACGCCTCGTTTGAACCAAAGACAGCAATCCCAGAATGCACTGCGACACGCTCCGCAGGCATTGCTGTTCTATGATCACATTGTTAAGTTAATGAGGTCAAAACTGTGCTGAGAGGTGAAGCGCTCTGACCGGTGTTGTGCATGGCGTGAGTCCAGAGGAGCTGAGCGACGTCGTGAGTCCAAGCCTCTCTCTCCTGCACGCTGGACGTCTGGAGAGTGAGACAGTCCCTGGTGCGAGACGCCTGTCTCACCCACACCTCGAACCTCAGTCCATCCTCACCGACGCTCTGAGTCAGACCCATCTCACCCGTCTGTTGACAGAGACAATATGGCCCATACTACAGCTCTATATGTGCATCATCACATTGTAGTGTGTGTGTGTGTGTGTGTGTGTGTGTGTGTGTGTGTGTACCTTTATGCTGTGTTTGAAGCTGAACACACTGCACCCTGGGTTGGGTGTTTTGTGTTTGGTGAAGATGATGTAGTTTTGATAGAGGAAGACATTTCTCACACCCGTCTTCTTCCGTCTGCCTCCACTGCACACGCACAACTCACCCTGACGCAGCAGATCCCCGCGATCCCACACAGCCACCTGACAACACACACACACAATTTGTTTTGTTTATTAAAGACTAAGACTCATTTGTCGTCGGCACTAATCGAACTTTTAAAAGTCATCACACGTTTAAACGCAGCTAACAAACAATCATTTCAGTAAAAGTTGGATGCAGAGTTTTACCGGACACCCTGTGATGAGGTCACTGGCTCGCAGATCCTCTCCGTGCCGCTGGGCGTGTCTCAGGATGGAGAGGGCGGAGTCAGAGGTGGGGTTAAGACCGCCCAGTTCCTCCAGTGTCTGGCAGTACTGATCCAGTCTCTGAATGGGAGCGGTGAGACACTGAGGAAACGGAGGAGCGGGAACGAGAGAGGACGACAACTTGACCTGGACAGAGATGAAGAGACAAATTAATGAACACTAAAGAAGATATTTTGAAGAGTGTCAATAATCAAACAACACTGAACCCCATTGTATGAACATTTCTCAAAATATCTACTCTTGTGCTCCACTGAGAGAAAAGAAATAATGACCTTTTTTAAAACACCATCATTATTACGTTGTTTCTTCTTTTTTAAATCAGTTTTTGGTTTCTCACCCTGAAGAAGTCGGCAGCCTGACTGATGAGCGGAGCGTCCGGCTCGAGTCTCATACGGATGTAATGGGAATACAGCAGGAACTGATCTTTCTGAGAGACACAGAGAGCGAGATTTTATTTACATGTACATGTTTGACAGACACTACAGGGGATGTTGAGTTACTCACATATTTACTGAAGCAGTCGGTCTGCTGTAGCGTCTGGGAGAGAGCGCCCTCCATAGCAGGGAGGAGTAACTGCGTGTGGAAGGCACAGAGACTTTTCCAGTTACAGAAGAGCATCTCGGTTTTCCCCCGCAGCGCGGACGGGGCATCTGAGGACTCCAGCAGGGGCAGATAGTTCTCCTCCACACCCTTAAGAACGGCCATGTACTGACGCTCTGTGCTGACCAGACGACACCACTGCAGATACAGTTTACTGACAGAGGCAAAGACAGAAAACATTGATTTCATTTCTTTGTATTCCCACAACATGTTTTATTTATCCCAAACACAAACACACACACACACACCTCTGTGCGGTGGCCCCGACTCTCTCCAGTCCCATCTCTCTCTCGTTTCGGTGGAGCAGCACATGTTGTCGCGTGAGGCCGGTGTGATCGGCCACTTCCTTACTGCTGACCTCCACTCCTCTGATGAGCACTCCGCCCCCTCCGGACAAATCCTTCCATCCCGGGACCGCCGCAGCCACGCCCGCCGCGAGGATGGGATCCGTCAGCGCCCGCCGGCCCAGCCACGACAGCGGGGAGGACTGAGGCTCCGCTGGTTTAGACACGGCGGCCGAACGGCGTGGGGCCAGCAGGGCCTGGAGGTCAAAACTGGGGTGACGCTTGCGGGGGGGTTTGGGAGGGAGCGGGGCATCTGTGGGCTACAGGACGGACATCAATAACGGGGGTAAATAATTGTTTAAATGGGCAAACAAACACACAGAGATCATGTGATATACACACACATTAGGAGTTGATTAGGTGATGTATCAAACTACACACACAACCCTTACGGAAATTCACCATGTTTTTTGTGGTAAAAGTGTAGTAAAACCATGTTTAAGTATAAACCATAGTTATTTGTCGTAAGGGTATGAGCTGCGTGTACTAGCGATGAGAGAAATCTGGCTTTTCCAAACTTTGATTCAAATGAACCACTTGTCAAATGATTCAGTGATTCAGAATCAAAAGTGCACGCTGCTGGTCAAACACTGTAACTGCAGTGAAATTACGGTCACTGAACATTGCTGCCATGAATTTAAAACTTCTACAACACACAAAAACACACAGATATGTCTAAACACATGGTGCAGAAGTGAGATTATCAAGTACGGATGAGTTTTGAGTTTTTAAAGACAAGTGAAGCATTCATGGCTCACGGAGCTGATGTTGTTTTCACGAGTACATGAGAAGAATGTCAGTGTATCTGGAAAGCGTTTCAGCGTGACCGGATGTCTGTGTGAGTGTTTCAGGGCTGTGTGTGGATTCATGTCATACTTCAAATATATATATATTCACAACCATTCAAAAGTTCAGGGTCATTTGAGAATTTCTCATGATCCTAACAAACTTCATCTGAAGACACGTGCTAAAATGTCTGGAACTGAATAAAAATGTAATTGTGCCAAAATATGAACTCTTTTAATTACAAATGAGAGAAAAAACACTTTTCACTTCCATTTGTTGAATGGGTCGCATTTAAGTTTAGCCCAGTAACGGTTCTTTTACTGTAACCAGGGGTTAAATTGAGCTGGGACCCCAGTATAAATTTCAAGTTTAAGTAACAATTTACCTTTTTTGTCAATGTATACACTATATGCAACAAAGTAACTCGATTCGCAGTCACAAAATAACCGTGTTGCAGAAATCTGTGTCTGCGCGCGCTTGCGTTTCTTTTCTGCAGCGCATGTTGTATGAAGCTTGGACAGAAAAGCACTGGAAATACACAGGTCATACATAACATACTGTGGATGTCAATAAATGAAAATAAAATGCTAATAAACAGGGCACAGGCCTATACAGAAAGATTTGATTCTTATATTCTCATGTAGATTTGCACACTGCTGGCATATAGAATGATTTTGATCAGAAGTTTAGGGCTCTCTCAACTTATAATTTTATTAATTGACAAACTGTAAACTATAAGCTTTGTATACGCACCCCTCGAAATCCTCCACAGAGTCCTGCCACATAATAAATCCCAATTCAACCCAAAATAATACTGGCTAAACATACATTTAACTTGCTATCTAAAATAATTTACTTGTTATTTCTTTTATTTTCTAACCCTATTCTTTGTGGATGTGTACAGGAAGTTAAGTGTGAGCAGTTTTATCACACAGAAAGTGTGGATGAAGAATATGAAGAAGAATGATTGGAATGTGATTTGTTTGCAGGTGTAAATGATGGCATGCATTAAAAAATGAATGTTTCAAGATAAACATGAAAGAGAACCTGTAAAACAAACTAGCAACACACACACACACTCACGTTCTTCTTGCCAGTGTGCAGCAGGTTCTGCAGGAACTTCCCTCCTCCTGCATTCACTCCCTCTTTCTTCTTCTCCTCTCCGATCTTCAGCGTCGAGCAGTTCTGCGGCCGAAAGAGAGACACCAGCGAACCCCAGGACTGCAGACCCCCCTCTGCCGCCGCGCCGGGACACCAGTCCGGCTCGATCTCGCCCTCCGACTCCCCGAGACTGGACGTGCTAAGAGTCGGAGTTCTGGACTCCTGAGCCGGACTCTTCTCCGCCTGCAGGATCCGGCTCTTAAACTGAGCCAGAGTTTTCTGATAGCGCTCCAGAGTCTGAGACCAGAGGTCCAGTAAAGGCCCACCGCCCAGATCCAGAGCCAGAGCGCGAGCGTCCTGAAAACGTGATGGAGGGATGGGGGGCAGGGAGCTGAGAGGAGACGAGGATGAGGAGGGTGACGAAGATGACACCACATCACACCACTGAGACGCCTGCCGGGGGAAGAGACAGAGTGTTTAAGTGAGTGTGTGTGTGTAGCGTTGTTTTTATATGTCGGTGGGGACCTAAACCAGAATGCACACAAACTCATGGGACTCTTGAGAAAATTGAGGTCCCCATGGACAAAAAAAGCTTATAAATCACACAGAACAATAATTTGTAAAAATCTAAAAATGCTAAAAGTTTTCTATGATCTTTAGGGGTAGGTGTAGGGAATAGAATATACAGTTTGTACGGTTTAAAAATCATTGCGCCTTTGGAATGTCCCTACGGAGATAATAAACCAGACCTGTGTGTGTGTGTGTGTGTGTGCGTGCGCGCGTTTACTTCAGTAAGTGTAGACAGCAGTCTCTGTGTGTTGTCCAGTTGTGTCCAGCAGTCAGACAGACAGTGTGACATGTCTCGCACTTTTTCTCTAATCGGAGGCAGTTTGTCCAGCACTGTCCTGAAACCTGTCCAGTCCAGCTCAGACCAGTTCTCCACTTCTCCCAGTAACCCAAGAGTCTCACTGTGAAGCTCCTATAAACACATCAAGCTGAGGTCATATCTGCTGCTCGTGTCTCGAAAGGGTTTGACACGTGATTCCTCAAAAACACACAACCTCACTCACCATCGCCGATTCTCTGAAGCTCTTGAATTTGTGCTGTTGGAGAGACAGTCTGCTGAGAGACAGCGGAGGATGTTTAAAATCCTCTAACTGTTCCTGGACCTGCTTTATCTCTCGCTCACACTGCATCAAGAGAGAGAGAGATTCATGTGATGTGACACAGCTGCTAGAGCTAATTATTTAGAATTAGGAACAGAATTATTTACAATATTATCATATGTGTAGAATTAACACGGTATCAATAATCATGGTTTTAAAATCACGATTATTGTAAATACTCCTAAAAGAAAAGGCATAAAAATTAGTACAGTGTGTTTCCGCTCTCCATTGCTGATGCGGTTTTTTTATTATAATTGCACTTTAATCTTTTAAAGTGTTTATCTGATGGACACGCTCCGTTCTCACACTGACCTTGTCCAGTTTATCCACAAGCAAGGCCAATCGTCCCAGAGCGTCCAGATCACAGCCCCTCCGATTGGACACACGCACCAGCCGATGAAGCGCATCATCCACGCCGTCATACAGGTCAGAAGTCACTGATAAAGCCGCCCTACAGAAACATCATACATACAGTTTCCTTCTCTGTACTACAGTACTCTATTCCTTCTATTCCTATTTGGTATTGTTCAACACAAACTCTGTGAAGTCATCAATGAACTATTAAAGAAAACCTACAACTTCACAGTGTTATGAGTTATTGGTCTCATACTTGCAGTCAGGTGATTTCTGTGCCAACCCTGGCATTCCATTGGCCAGGCCTGCCAGCCAAGCCCCGCCCCTCTGCTGCAGCTGTGTCAGCCGTTGGTCGGTGAGGATGCTCGTCATTAACTGTCTGTGTTTGTCAACACCGAGGGGAACGTTCTGAGACGGACACAGAATGACATAAATGTAATATTATGACTCATAATGAAGACAGATGATCTATGTGCTGTAGTACCTTAATGCAGTCAGGTAGAGGCTCTGCGTCCATAGACTGCAGTGCATCTCCCAGCAGGGTGAGGGCGCTCTCGCAGCGCTCGGTCAACTCCTCCAGACTCTGAGGAGAGAAGCGGGAGCGACGTGATAATGTGCCGCAGCTGTGACCTCAGGCTTGTGGTCATTTGTAAAACGATTATATTTAAGTTTATTGGTGCTTTTTAGGAGTATAACTTATTTTAGAGTCTAAATGTAAAAGATGTTTTGTTGTGGGAGAAGTTTTCAATCAATTTAACCAAAGTGCTAAGTTTACACACACAAAAGCAGTTCTTAATTCAGAGATGATTTTCACCACAACAGCATCTTCTCTGACCGATGGCTCTCTCTCTTTTGGATCGTGGGTAATGCGCTACTGTGGCGAGTTAAAAAAAAAAAAAGTCTTCTAATAAAAAAATATGACTACAATCTAAAATGTAAGGAGATGGAGTGAACAAAAAAATGGAAAAAAGAAATACAGGAAATGAAATATAAAAGGGAATGAAATGTAATGTTATTTTTAAAATAACACATTTTTAGGTTATTTTAAGGAGCATATTCCCAGTACAGGGAGGAGATCCAGCACCTAGCCTCATGGTGCAACAGCAATAACCTGCTCCTTAACACCTCCAAGACAAAGGAGCTCATTGTGGACTTCAGGAAAGAGTCAAGAGGCACACATGACACCATCCACATCAATGGGATGGCTGTTGAACGTGTCTCCAGTTTCAAGTTCCTGGGGATCCACATCTCGGAAGACCTGTCCTGGACTACCAACACCTCCAGCCTGGTCAAGAAGGCTCACCAGCGCCTCTTCTTCCTGAGGACACTAAAGAAGAATCGGCTGTCCTCGGCTATCCTGGTGAACTTCTATCGCTGTGCAATAGAAAGCATCCTGACCAACTGTGTCACAGTCTGGCATGGGAGCTGCTCTGTTGCAGAGCGCAAGGCACTGCAGCGGGTGGTGAAAACCGCCCAGCGCATCACAGGGACTCCACTTCCATCCATGGAGGACATCCAGAGGAAACGCTGTCTGCGTCGAGCTCGCAGCATTCTTAAGGACTCCTCTCATCCCGCTCACAGACTGTTTTCTCTCCTGCCCTCCGGCAGGCGTTTCAGGTGCCTCCGGACCAGGACCAGCAGACTAAAGAACAGCTTTTTTCCCAGAGCTGTCTCTTTATTGAACTCTGCCCCTCACTGATCCCACTGCCCCTCATATACTGCTACACTCTTCTCTCCCCCCTCATTGCACACCTGTCTTCACTTGTTATTTGCACTAATGGACTGTCTATACATAACATTTATGTTCATTTGCACTACCAGACTGTTCATTTACAGTACCGACTGTTTACTATGCATCTTGCACTCCTACACTTTAACTGAAATATGCAATAACTTCTTCCACTGCACTGTTACTTCGATAGCTTCTGTCCATCATTTATTTGCACTACTCTATATCCATCGCACTGCTGCTCACCATAGCCTAACCTAACTATTGTATACATCCACCTGTAAATTTCTGTTTATAGTAATAGTCATCTGTACATTATGTTCATAATACATATCCATCTGTAAATCTCTGTTTATAGTAATAGCCATCTGTACATTATGTTCATAATACACATCCATCTGTAAATCTCTGTTTATAGTAATAGACATCTGTACATTATGTTCATAATACATATCCATCTGTAAATCTCTGTTTATAGTAATAGCCATCTGTACATTATGTTCATAATACACATCCATCTGTAAATCTCTGTTTATAGTAATAGACATCTGTACATTATGTTCATAGTATATATCCATCTGTTAATTTCTGTCTATAGTATATATCCATCTGTAAATCTCTGTCTATAGTAATAGACATCTGTATATCATGATCATAGTATATATCCATCTGTTAATCTCTGTCTATAGTAAGAGACATCTGTAAATCATGGTCATAGTACATTTCCATCTGTAAATTACTTCTGTAATATTTATTTATGTAATTTATGCAACCACTGTATATCCTGCACTTGCTGCTATTGCACTTCTGGTTAGACCTAAACTGCATTTCGTTGCCTTGTACTTGTACATGTGTAATGACAATAAAGTTGAATCTAATCTAATCTAATCTAAAGGATGATGGCGGTCATAATCCTAGGCAGAGTCTTATTAATAAGACAACGTTTGCACTACAGACACATTTCTGACAGATATTTACATTTATTTACTGATGTTTTTTAATTACCGAGCCAGCTAAGAAAGAGCAATGACTGGTTGGTCTCTTAAAAGGTTAGGGTTAAGTATGTTGGGTATGCTAAATTGGAGCTTGTGGGTGATGTGGAGGTGCAACTTGTTAGCCTAACACACACGACACCACAGTCGGCTTAGATCTTGTTGGTTTGATGTGAACTAGGCTTAAAGCTAAAAAAAAAAAAAAGAAAAGAAAACTGTGTTCAACAGGAGACTTCTGTGTTTATTACCTTACACTTGTATGGTTCTCTATTATTATATAATTTCAGTCATTGATGCTCATGTGAGAAATGCTTTTAAGTAGAAAAAAAAATACAGACTTTTTTGTTAATTTAGTTTTGTTAAGACTTCTGCTTGCTAATTTTATCATGTTTTGCACCACTGTATGAAATGCCAACAGATGGAAAATTACAAGGAAACTCGGCTAAGCTGCACTTTATTGCACACTATACAACATCATGACTTACCAATCTGAACGCCAGCCAGTCGGAGTGGGAGTGGTTAAAATCTCCACCTATTTCTCTGGGCAGCTGCTGCTTGTCCACAAACTGTTGAAGGATCGCGGTACCTCGTACTGTATGCACCTGAAAGAGAGAGAGAGAGAAAGACATCTGTTAATGTAGCTAATGAGAGTTATCATCTACTGAAATGCTTGAGCAGCCGTCAGAGCGTTGAAATTCTCCCGTAGGAACCGAAGAAACTCTCTGGGGAGAAGCCAGAAGAAATCCATTCATCTCTGTGATGACTACAGGCAGCTTATACCCAATACAAATGTGTCCGATTTCTGATCATTGCTTCAATATCAAAAGGCTTATTACACATTTGAAGTGATCAAATTTACACTTGAATATTTACCGCCATTATGCCAACGATTAATTCCATTCAAAAGTTTGTGTTTATTTAATATATGTCTGTTCACTGTGCATATTAATTTTGTACATATGTACATATTTAAGAAAAATACAAAATAATAAACATTTATATATAAGTTTAATTATATTTATTTCCTGAATATATACAGGTATGTATACATATAAGTTCAATGTATAGACATGTACCTCTATTCCATCCAGGCACAGTTGGGTTGATTCATCTTGTTCTTCAGTGAGAATAAGAACCGAGTCCAGCCCGACTGCCATTTGTCCCTGTTAAATACAAATACAGAAAACTGATTTAGAATGAATGCAAAACATCTCTCTGCACCAAGAACACACACACACACACACACACACACACACACACACACACAACCATACCTTGAAGGCCTTTAGTGCAGAGAAACAGAGTTCAGATGAAGATGAAGAAGACTTTCTGTTGTCCACGATCACAGTAAGGCCTTTCTCTCTGGCCATAGGTCTGTTTTAGAAATAAAAACAAACATTAGCCAAGAACAGAAAAAGGTCATGAGAATTCAACTCAACACCCAAGGGTTTACCCAAGAGAAATCCCAGCCAACTACTAACTTTGGCTGGGTAAACATCAGTCCATTCTTTCACATTTCATATTTCATATGTGTGGTCACATGGTCTGAGTAACACACCTGGTGATGGTGTAATAGCATGACAACACTTTGATCATTTCATCTTGGTTCCAGCCGTCCTCTGGGAGGTGACTCTCTGTGATGACCAAAGCTCGCCCCAATCGGTCCATAGTACCTAAATCAGAGATTACCGAATGTTTACTAAAGTAATGAATGTTTCGAGAACCGTCGAAAACATGCACATTTACCTGTTAGCATTAGCTTTCCTGAATGCAGGAGATTGAAATCGAGGTCCCTCAGGCGGGGTGATTTGAACTTTGCAGCAGATTCCGTGTTCGATCCCATCTCCTTCTGGGATTGTTCTGGAAAGGATGTGGGAGACTGTCTCTCTGTAATACATGATGGATCTGAATAGGAATATAATCCAGTATGAAGTAAGCAATGATTTCTTCACTGGATAGAATGCTTAGATCAGAAACTGAACAGATCAGAACTTACCTCCATACTTGGCGTCTGTCTCTGCATGCGCTTCTGGGTTTGTGGCTGTTGCGTAGCCATTGCAAACTTCTGGAGGCTGAGGAGCGTCCTCTGATTGGCTAGAAAGGCTCTTTGGTGGTTTGGTCGAGTCAGTTGGGTGTGTTGCTTTGGTCTGGTTCTTTGAAGCGTTGTGGTCACCTTTGGCTTTTTGTTGAGCACGGCCATTTGATTTGACCTTCCCCCCTTTGCCTCCTTTGCCCTTCCTTTTCCTTCTGAGGAAACAGAACGCGTTATTTGTATGATTGCGTCAACAGATCTGAAACGTATTCACAACTATAAACTCTGAAATGACCGTACCTGGGTGCTCGGACTCCTCCAGATTTGACTTCTTTTCCCCTAGAACCAACGCAGATCCCTGACTTCCTGTCATGCTTTTCTCCTGCAGCACTCACAGAGTCTGATGGTGACAGAATCGCATCCGTCTTCTGATCTTTGATGTCATCTGAGTGTTCGGTGGTTCTCTGAGCACAGCTCGAGGAGTCCAGTTTATTGTTTAGGAGGGAATCCGATATGCTCCTTGTCTCAGTTCCAGCATCCAGTTGTTTGTATATGTTTTCTGGGAGGAGTTCATTACCTGCACCTTTAGAGGGATTTGCTAATGGTGCGATTTCATTTCCGCTGTCCAACGTTGTATCATCACAAACACTTTGTGATCTTTGATTGCGTTCACCTGCTCCAACATTCTCCGCTTTGTTGTTTGCAACATCATCAGCATCTGTAGAACATCGCCTTCTCTGGCTCTCCTCCCAGGAAAGCGTACACCCAGTCCCATCTCTCTCTTTTCCCACCCCTGGCCTCCTCTCTTTGGCCGCACTATCTGTAGTCCTACCTTCCAGATCTAATGGGTCTCTAGCACCTTCATCAAAGTCCTGGAACAAAGGATATGACCTCCTCTCACAACCCAAATCGATGACACGAGGCAGAGGCCGTGAGCTAGCTTGATCCCTGCAGGAAACCACACCATCTTTACCATTGTTGTTGCTGTCCCTTCGTACCAGACCTCCGGCCTTTCCACCGGGTTCGGTCCTCCCATACCCTCTCGCCTTCCCCTTGCGCAGCCGGATTGCTTTACCACGTCTGCACAGAGGCAGTGTTTTGGTCTTACAGATCCCATGCATCTCCAGGTATCGTTGTTTAGGATCAGCACCACCGTCAGGGCCTCCCCGAGGCTCTAGAAGCTCCACGTAATCTCCAGCGCCATCGTCGGCAAGGTGGGTCCCACTGCTTCTTCGCAGCCGCTCTAATGCGGTCTCAATTTCTGCCTCATCTCCATCTGGAGGCAATTCATCTTCTTCATCCCAGGACCAGGAATCGTGCTCTCCTGACGAGGAGCCCCAGCCGAGACCCAGACCCCCGGAAGGGTGGGACAGACCAGTTGGGTCGGTATTGTCTTGGAGTGGGTCAGAGGGATTGTGCAAGAGTTTAGGATAAACCACCTCTTCCCAAGGAATGCGGACCACTCCGTCAGGTGTACTTACCAGGCAAGTGTCCAAACATCCTCCACCTACACAGCAAGAATGTTCAAGAACTGAGAAAGTGTATAACCATTTCAGTATATCGTGACAAATAGAACGATCCACTACACCGCCTGGTCTCATCACCACTCATATTTTTGGCTTACCTTCTCTTTTGCAGCCACGCTCCTTGTTGATGCAATGCAGCCACTCGGCGGTGAACACTAGCGGATGCTGTGACTCTGGCACTAAGACCTCCTGTACATTGCGTCCACCAGGTGCGAGGCACTTGAGAGCAAGGCGAGGGCAGCGTGTCGAGAAAGGCACCACCTGCAGGTAGAAGTCGGTGCTTTGCAGCAGTCTCCAATCCAAGGTAGAGAGTTGTACTACTACCTTCTCTCCCAAACACAGAGGCCAACCGGAGTGCAAGAAGAGACAGCCCAGATACTGAGACTGAGAGGAGGAAAAAGATGTCTTACAAAGATAACCTGTCTAGCACAGTTGCTTTCTGATCACATGTCCTGACTTGTACAAAAACAATGTGGGTCTTCAGAAAACAAACATCTTACAGCACATAAAACTGTATATATATAACACACTTCGAGCACAACCAAAGTTAACACATCACATTTACACAAATTACGTGCATAACAAAAGTAATAAAAAAAGCATAAAAAAAGCGTTTGGAGTTCATTTAATGGATAGAAGTTGGAAATTCATGATTGAAATATCCATGTTTTCTCATTCATCAGCTGAAAAAAAAAGCTCTGTAAGTGCTAGCAACGGCAAGGTCATGGGATCGATCCCAGGGATTGCACATACCCAGAAACTATAACTTTATAATGTATAATGCAATGTAAGTCGCTTTGGAAACTGCCCTTCAGTTTCCCTTCAAACTCTTTCTCAATGTGACCCAGTGTTCTGTCTGTCCCTCCCCCAATTTCTTCACCAAAATTTCCCCCAGAATTCTCAACCTCTCTCTCTCTCTCTCTTATAACACACATGTGGTAAGAATTAAAATCATGACTCAGACTCTTGTCCCTGGCAGCTTCTCATAGCGACAATGAAAACAAAGTCGGCTGGGAATGTGTGTGTGTGTGTGTGTGTTTATGTAAGTGTTGGGTGTGTGTGTGTACATATGAATGCTTACTCTGTGTGTGTATTTCGAGTAAAGGAAGTTACATTGTGGTGTGTGATTGCATTAGTAACAAGACTTTGACATTTTAAAGAAATGCAAATGCCTTACCATGCAACACTCGCCACCATAATCCTAGGGTGTTCACGGTGGTTGCTAGGGTGTTTTACGTGGTTGCTAAGGTATTCTGCACAGTCTAGCAAGTCTGAAGTCATAAGAGTGTGTATGATGTTGTGGTCTGCAGATACGGCTCATGTTCCTCTTTTAAGCGAAGTATGTGGGACTTTTTCAGCCCAAAATAAATCTCATCGCTCCTCAAAACAACATATAATGTGAGGTGTGACAAATTAGTTTAGACATAAAGCAAGTTAGTAAAGAACATAGCAAACATCCCCAGTAAGCGAGCACTTACACACGCGTGCTGCTGTAACTTGTGCAGAAGGTGTTTGGTGGGAATGAAGAAATCCAGCAGATACCTCAAGCTGTCATGTTGATATGTTGACTCGAGTACAGAGAACACCTGCCACACGTAAACACACAGGAGTTAACCTTACGACAACTGTCTACAGCAACGACATGCTAGCTTGACTACTGTTACTAAGGACAAAATGAAGAGAGACTGATGATCTCACCTGAGAGAGCAGAGGAGGAGCGGTGCTTTCAAACGGAGGGTAGAGAGAGGAGAGCGCCCCCTGTACGCAGTCCTCTACCGCCTCTGTACCCTGAAATACACACAGTATTAACACAACACCACACGAGACGTGTGTACAGAACGTCTAAAACTTCCTGTGAGCTAAAGGGTCATCACAAGCTTGTCTCATCGTGCATTAGAAAGCTTTTTAATGAACTTGCAACAATATAAAAATGTGTTCAAAAGTAACGGTGTGGTTTTCGTCGATTCATCAAACAGAGAATCACTTCAACATTGCTCAACACATTGTCAGCTGGAATACACTGATGCAACATGAAGGCCAAACACTTTCATTTGAAAGACTATGTACATGTTCATATCCTTATAAAGCTAAAAGAGATGATGCATGAGCTTTTTTCTCATATGTAGCATTGTTTTATCAAAACATACAAAAGTGACCTTCATTCTTCTTAGTAAAAAGCTTTAATGTAGTTAGCTTTGTTTTGTATTGCAGTTAACTACATTTGTAGTCGCTTGACTGTACGTGAACCACATGAATCTTGTCATTTCTAAAGCTTTTGTTATGTTTTAAAAGCTAATGAAATGTATGAGATATATGCTTTATAATGTAGTGTGCTTATACTGCCCACCTCTGATCCTAGGCATACACAGGGTCGAGTGCGCACATATTTACGCTAAGTTTATTTTTATAAATACGGATATGAGCGTGGGAAAACGGCCATTAAAATGTGTACTTTTTCATGCAACATTTATAAATGCGACCCCAGGATCCTCAACTCAAGTTGACCAATAAACACACACACGACTGCTTATGTTTATTTTGCTGCAGCTCTGTCGTCATGGCAACACCGAAGTTTTCCTCTCGTCGCATTCTTTCACCCGTCGTTCCTCCGTCTCCCCGTTCGCTGGTTAAACACGCCTCCTCTTAAGAACTCTACCGCTAAATATCATCTGACAACAATTACACCGCAGCGTCTTCACAAAACACACATTATGCTCTAAAAGTTTCCCACCCATTGAGCAGAAGGAGAATAAACAGAAGATGAGAGAGGGACGTCTGGGGAAAATGAGCCAGGAAGGCCAGAAAGTTCGACGTGGTGGGGAGGGCGAGGAAAGAAAAACAAACGGCGAAGGAAAATGGCAGGAAAGAAAGTCAAATGAAAAGAATGCCAGAGCAACGGACCGAAAGACAAAACGAGGAAGAAATACGGACGATTGTAAGAAACGAGGGGACGACAACAAATTCTGCTCTACTGTCTAAATGCTCCTTAGTTTGTACATTTTGTCCATTTGTACAAAAAGAAACTGTCTGAGAAATGGAAAAAGAAACTTTACAGTTTTGTTTCGTTTGCAATAATGCCCGAGATGTTAAGTGAACGAACTGTGCCGTCTGAAGCTACGATGCTGTATAGTTACGTTTATATATACAGCTCATCGACAAAAAATCAGATGCGTGATTGTGGGAAATTTTGTACAAGGACAGCACAAGCATATGGTTATAATAAGATTTATTTCTGTACATGTGTCCAGCGCGATCAGCCAGCGGTATGTCATTCATCTACTGAACTTCCTCTCTCTCTCGCTCTCTCACTCTCAACAACCCCTAACAGAAGAGACGACTGAGAGAAAGAGATGTTGAAGAACACAACGATAGAATCCAGATGCAGGCATGTGTGTGTGTGTGTGTGTGAGAGAGAGAGAGAGAGAGAGAGAGAGAGAGAGAGAGAGAGAGAGAGAGAGAGAGAGAGAGAGAGAGAGAGAGAGAGAGAGAGAGAGAGAGAGAGAGAGAGAGAGAGAGAGAGAGAGAGAGAGTGCTTCCTCTTTATATTGAAGGAATATACCTCTGATCCAGCAGTTTCGAGTGTCCAAAACTGTGACCTACGTCATGTCTCGAACTGGTTTTCTATTTAAAGATACCAACATCTTCCCAATTATTGTTCTGAAATAGTTTGATGTTTTGTGCACATTTGGGACAGAAAACATACTTTGAGCAAGTATGATACAGAAAGTTTCACACTAAAACTATAACAATTCAGATTCAAGACTGGATCGCATTTGGTCAAATTTGAAATAACAATAAAACATTGACAGACAATCAAATGTTACTGCATTATATGATAACATCAAAGCGGTTTCAGCAAACAAATGATGCTAGAATGAATTTCACTTTTCTGACTTATTTTTTCTGCGACTTGTGTTGTGGTACGTTTAGTGGATGGATGATGTATGACATCAGGAGTCCTACGAGACTGACCACACTGTCATTCATCACATTACTATATATATATACTATATATGTGACCCTGGATCACAAAACCTTGAAATTGAGATTTTTACATCATCTAAAAGCTGAATAAATAAGCTTTCTGTTGATGTATGGTTTGTTGGGATAGGACAATATTTAGCATCTGAGGAATCTGAGAAAATGGCCTTTAAAGTTTTCCAAATGAAGTCCTAAGCACAGCATATTACTCCCAAAAAAAGTTTTTTTAAGGTAGGACATTTACAAAATATCTTCATGGAACATGATCTTTACTTAATATCCTAATGATTTTTGGCATAAAAGAAAAATGGCTCATTTTGCCCCATACGATGTATTTTTGGCTTTTACTACAAATGTTCTCGTGCTACTTAAGTCTGGTTTTGTGATCCAGGGTCACATATGATGTCTTAAGATGAATAAATGTATGCTGTAATTTAATACAAAAAGTGTATTTGTGCTCATTTTACTTGAAACAAACACCACTTGCAGTACTTTGACTTTCTGATGACATTCATAAATCTGTTTTATTATCAATATATTTATGCACATATGCATTTTCAGCGTTATGAATGTGACATAGAAACTCTCAGAGAATGTATCAAGTCCTAAAAAGACAACAAATATTTCAAAAACCTTTGAGACCTCAAATGGGTATTTGAACCACAATGGAAGAAAACAACGTCACTATGTTGTACATCATAAGGTCTATGTGAGGATTGTAGGAGAGAAACTTGCATTAGGTCCATGTGAAAACAATGGACATATAGTGAAACAAACCTGCGTGTGTGTGTGTGTGTGTGTGTGTGTGTGTGTTGATGTGTTTTTCCATTCACCCTCACGTCTCCCTGCAGAAAGTGAATCATCTCTCTCTCTCTAGTTCAGCTTCAATGTGGAAAATACAACATCACCCAAACCACCATCACAGAATAAAACTCGCTCTCTGACGTCACTGCAAACACGTCTCACAGCCTGTATTTGTGTATTTAAATAAAAACATGCATAAACACAGCTGCTAAGTTAAGACTAAACAGTCGGATCAACTAGCCCATTGGTTATTATTCACACACCTTATGTAACTTGACTCTTAAAGAAGACCTCAAACCTACAACAACCAACCTCACTTCTATTTTATTAGTTTAACTTCTGTGCAAACATCTATTCGCTTAGTTTACTTCTTTTCTGCCGAAACACAGAACAGATTGTGTTTATAAAGCGGTTTCATCTTGACATCATCATCGGTGTCCAGCAGTTTCCTCACACGAGTCTTGATGGGATGAGGGGAATTCCCTCACATTTACCACAGAGTTCGCCAAAATAACCACAGCAAACACTGTAAAACCATCACACAATAACACAAGCTTCAGTCGTGCTTGTTGTCGTTTTCTATTTTTAGGTTTGACGATTTTAAACACAACGAAACGTTCAGTCATTTACGACACTGATGGCTAATGGCGAGTTTCCACCGTTTTTTCACTGAAATCCTGTGTTTTCCATTGTTTACGGTCTCCGTTATCGTTCAGACATTCATGCTAACTGTACAATGTTTGCATTATTATTTTGCGAAGAAATGCTCATGTCGCTCGTATTTGTTTGTTTAAAAACATTCTGTAAAATGAATAACGGTGTCATGTATATGTGGAAACAACAATAAAGACTCACCATGACTTCAGATGTCCGGACTGACTGACTACATCTCTCCGGATTCTCTACAACATCCACAAAACCCCCGAAAATATCACCGTCGTCTAAAGTGCTTCACAGGCTGAAGTTTTATGAACTAGAGAGAGAGCGAGAGAGAGAGATCGCGTGCGTGCGTTCGTGCGTGCGTCCCTCCCCTCTTCAGATCTAGAACTAAAGTGAGTCTCTAGTACACACGTGCACAGAAGATCTATGGATTACCTTTTAATTATATTTTAGTTTATTATATTTATAGTCAAATAATTTAAATTTAAATTAAATTTAAAAAGATCATCAATTATTTTCTGACATTATGATGCTGATTACGCCACCGCCATCAACTTCTGTGCACACGCTTCATGAAACAGTTACTCCATGTCCAATGTCTCCATCTGCTGGTCAAAAACATGTCAGATTTGTCATCATTGTTCGTGGTCATTTAGAAAAGGATTATCACTGAAATTTCATCTAAAGCACATAAACAAATGTATAATGTAATGCATTGTAAGTCACTTTGGATGAAAGCGTCTGTTAAATGCTTGAATGTAAACGACTTTAAAGAGTATATGACACTAGTGCTGATGTCATTCAGAGCAAGGCTCTCTTTCAAGGCAACACTGTTCTCATCCCTGTTCTGCTCTTCACTGTCCTGTGAACAAAAAGGCAAAAATCTAAAACAAATATGCAGAAGATGCTGAAAAGAGGTCAAAAATTAAACACTCTTCAACTATAAATATAAAGTGACATTAATTGTCCTGCATGTGTTGGGGCAAAAATGCACAAAAAAATCCAATGTTTCATTGAAGTAAAACAACTGAAAGTGGGGGACATCACATTATGAAATAAATGTTTTTCTCTGACCCCCTTAGTTTAATTATTTTTGCCAAGTCCATTCGCAAGAAAAACAGCGTCTTGTCTTATAATGTCTGATGAGGTTGAAGAATACATGACAAGTGATCTCCATACAGATTTTCTCCAGATCCTTGTCATGTTGGTTCTCCCTCTTCTTCAGTTCATCCCACTCATTTTCCATAGTGTTCAGATGTTGTATTATTAGGTTTTTCAGGCTGCTTTACGTGTGTATTTGAAGCATAGTATAGTTTGAGCAAAGAAAGTCAAGAGATCGTGACACTTTTGATAGGAGGTGTGCGGGAGTACATCCGGTATTTCATTCATACTTGAGTTTGATGTCTATTGGTCTTGCAGCAGCTATTTGGAGATGTCACCAGACACAAAGACATCAAGAATCAGAATGTAATGTTCCTCAAACATTTACTTAACCAAGAAACATTAGAAACGTCTAAGCAATGTTTTTAGAAGAAACTTTTGTGGATGTTCCCATCTTTCCATCATCTCAATCCAGCCTTAGATTATCATTGAGGGAGAAGTTGTGAGGGAATGCATTTAACATTTGCTTACAGTTTTAAAGGCTTGTCTCAAGTATTATGTATAATATGAACTAATGATCTTCAGTAAACTTTTCTAATGAAACTTGACTTGCCAACTTAAAATGACATGTAGATTCAACGTAAGCTGTTTATAGTATAGAAAATAGTTTAGTGCAACAGGTTTCCATGCAATTTTCTAGTATTTGGGTTAAGAGTGAAAAGTTTAATAGAAGAACATTATATTAGTAACTAGAAATGTTGTCATGTCATTCATGATCAGTAATGCGGGGCATAACACGCATGTTTGACATATGGTGGAGTGATTTGTGCAAATAAGATTTGTTGTGCTTTCATGAAGATATTGGCAGCATATAAAGGAAATTTCTTTATTATATGTTTTGTTTTATTATATAACTGAAACTACAATATCAGCCAGAGAAATGAACAATTATGATTTTTTTTGGGTTATAATTTTATATATAGTATAATATGCAAAAGGATGGTCAGATGATAGATGTGTGGATACCTCTAGTTTACTATATTGAGTTATCTGTGTTGAAACTGAATTAAACCAGTAAACCCACATGTGGGCGAGTACAGCAGACCATGAGATGAACATCAATTAAAGGGGAAGTGAATACATACATTTGTGTCAGAATAAACACACAACACACGTTATAAACGGAATCGGCTTTACAAAACTGTTCACACACATGCGATGAAGTGACATATTGGATATATTCCAATTCAATTCTCTTGATATAAAAAGCAATTCTTGTCAGTCCGGGAAACTAAAGAAGCCAAGAAACAATAATGCATACATGAAATGTGTCTAAATTGTGTGGAAAGTAAATCGAAACATTTATGCAATTATAATTTGTGCAAAATATTTTAAAGCTTACAAGTCTAAAAAAAACAAAGCATTAACAAAACCTAACCCTCTTGGCGAAAGCAAAATCTCACAGACTCTATATAAGGCAGTGGCAAGAATAATGTGATCATAAATATTAATGTTTAAAATGTGTTATTGATAATTATCGGAATAAAGAATTCTTCCACCAAGTAATGCAGTTCATGACCTGTATGATGGGTATGATGTTGTGCAATTTTTAAAAATGCACATATTTAATCTTCTGTAGCCGTAAAAATTTGTAGGACCCTAATCCAGTCACAAACCCATTACCATTGATCACCTACAGATCATTACAAAACCCTAATCAGAGTCAACCTAACAAATATAATAACTCAAAAAAACTAAATATCCTCCAAAGACCTCAGGTGAATTTTATTCAGGTTCTTTAACACATGGACCTGTAAATAAAACAGAAATGTGACTCGCACATAATCATCTGAAATTCTGCAAAAGACATTAAAAAGGTTTTTATTGTAAACATACTGACCATATGGCATCACCTGTTTCACCTCCTGAGGATGTTTTGTCCAGGTCATATTGAAATGAGAAAGTCCTTTAGACGTCAGAACAATCTTCAGCTAAAACAAATATAAACATGCAGAACGTGTCAGTAGATGCTGTTATATTATAGAGTGTTTTAGCACAAACTTTACATTTCTTAAGTGTTTCTATTATAGTGGCCACACAAACATACTCTTTATTTGCACTGTGTGCGTGTGTGTGCGTGTGTGCAAAATGTTTTTGTCCCCATGAGGAAACAAGCCTATAAATCATACAGAATGATGTTTGATGAAAATCTAAAAGAGCAGAAAGTTGTATGTGATTCTTAGGTTTAGGGGGTAGAATATACAGTATTTGTACAGTATAAAAACTATTACGTCTATGGAATGTCCCCATAAAACATGGAAACCCAACATGCGTGTGTGCGTGTGACCTGATTCAGAAGGCCACTGCTCACTGTTGGATCGGTCGCATTCACACTGGAGACAAACTTCATCACCACAAAGGTTCTCTCTTTATAACCTGCATGGAAAACACAAGTTAATACAGAATCATGTCTTAAAGGGATAGTTTCATCCAAAATAAAACTCTTGTAATGATGAGAAGAACCTTTTTTTTGTCTAAATGGTTCCATAAAGAACCTTTAACATTTGAAGAACTTTTCTGTCTCACAAAAGGTGAAAAAATTCTTCAGATTATTAAAAGGTAAGAAAGAGACTGAATGTTTCTTTGTGGAACCAAAAGTGGTTCTTCTATGACATTGCTGTGATTTGCAAGACATATTAATTTTGCAATGCATGCTGGGAGTCATAAATGAGCAAGTAAACTATTTCCCCACCCCATCTATATAGTGTATTGGCGATCTCATGCGCTGACAAGAAGACAATCTTAGCCCAACACTAAATAACACAATATAAGATTTTATTAGTGAGTATTACACAAACTTAAGGTCTGTGTTTTAGTCCTGTTGACTGCAGTTAGTCTTGAAAGATTGCAGCAGCACAAACGGCTCTTTTAGCGTAAAAAAACTGCTGTCTGTATTTACAAAAGACACGCAGTGAGAATTAGCGCTGAAAAGTCGGGACATGGCAGTTTTTGCGACTGCATTTGTAGGAGTTTCTTTGTGCTGCTCTTGGTAGATTGCGTTGGTCATTATGATTAATAAATCACTCGCCGAAATTTCCACTACCATCGGCGCTTTCTTGCTATTGCGCGCTCGCGCTATATTGCCCTGTTTAGTAAATCTGGCCCCTAATGTTTGATGGCTGTGTTCAGTATACAAGTTGTGCATAAGTTTGTCCACTATCAGGAAGTAAGAATGTGCTACATGAAATGATGGATCTCACCTGTAGTTTGGCCAGAGGTTTGTGTGGAACTAGCGATCGATGCTAAAGCAGACAAATGTCAAACAGTTAGTTAAACAAACACCTCTACACTTCATGAAGTTAATAAAACAAACAGACATTAAAACAAAGACAAGGCCTTTTAACTGTAAAAACACAAGAAATGATGGATCTCACCTGTAGTTTGGCCAGAGGTTTGTGTGGAACTAGCGATCGATGCTAAAGCAGACAAATGTCAAAACAGTGTCACATCTACACCTGAAAGGGCTCATATCTCTAAAAGATGTAACTTTTAAATGTTTATTTTCTCAAAGTGCTTTTGTATGTTGGTTAGCCTCCACAACAGTTACTAAACAAACCCACTGGTCATTTTTCACCGGTTCATGTGTTTTTGTTTTTCTTCACACAGGATGATGCTCATGTCCTTAAGTATGTCTATGTAATATAGCAACCCACGTATAGTTAAACATACGGTAAACACCAAAATAAAGTCATTAAACCACCACAAAATCTTCTAATACAGGAAATGATGGTTCTTACCGGTTTGTGTGGATTTAGTGCTCGATGCTAAAACACACAAATGTCAAACAGTTACTGTCATATCTCTAAAAGTTACAAAGGTTTTTAACTATAAATGCTTATTTTCCTCAAACAAGTGCTTCTGTCTGTTGGTTAGTCTAGTTATATTATGTGATCGTGTACATTTAGACGGTTGATCAGTTTGATCAGGACCTAAATGTGACGCTGGATCACAAAACTTACGTAGCACGAGAACATACATGTCAAAATGAAGTAAAGATCATGTTTCACGAAGATATTTTGTAAATGTATCTATAGTATCTGTGTAAAGTTTAGAATTTCAGCTTTCAGCTCATCTATTCTCCACAACGTCATTACAGCGATAAGACAAACCTGTTACAGCGCCTCTGATGGACAACTTTAAAGGCTATTTTCTTAATATTTTGATATTTTTGCACCCTCAGATTTTCAAATACCACGTGTTCAATACTTATTTTACCCGCTGTATATTATTATTAAGTATCAAGTGTTTCAGAGCGCTGTGTATTAAAACAGCCTTATACAGTAAATGGGAAATTAAAGCAATGTCTCGATCATTTGCCATTTAAAATGTTTGTTTGTTGTGTAAATACATAAACTATAAAACACAATCCTGTAATACAAGAAATGATGGTTCTTACTTGTAGTCGAGGTTGATGTGGAGTCAGTGTTTGGCCCTAAAGCAGACAAATGTCAAACAGTTACTGACGCTTCTAAACTTCATCTAGATAATGTAACTATAACTTATGAAAGGTTGGTCGTTCTTACCCGAGGCAGAATAAACAACCGTTCCTAAAGGACACAAACAGAAACACGTCAACACATCACCCCACAGTTACTTCAACACACAGTTATCACACCACACATGTCACGGATGTGAATCCTTGTTTAGACAAAGACTTCAACGGAAGATGGAAAGATTTTGTATGAAAATCATTTTCTCCTACAGTGCAGCGTAATGTTAAGATTGAATGTTAAGGGTTATATTAGTTTGACACTGAAATGTCCAGTTCCAGCTGTGGGAACGCATGTACTGAAAACAAAACTTTTTAATATGAATTTCTACAGACAACAGAGTTGTTCACTTACCCAAAAGTGCGAAGAGAAAAGCTGACGTCCACATCTTCTGAACAGCCCTATAATACACATGACATAGAAATGAACAAAACATATGTCTTTACCACTGTGTTTGGCAATCTCTAAAGAGCAATCGTTTAGCAATCGCGATTCATGAAGTTGTCTCGTGCCATTTTGGTTAACCGGATAAAAAAAATGTGCTAAGAGGAACACAGGGAGCATCGATGTACCCTGGATTTTGCGGTGCATTGTGGGAATTTGTAGGGAACGACCGTGTCAGTGCACTGTAAGGATTTTGGGATTGAGACAGAGCTTAAAATGGCCGAAGCAGTACACTAGCGGTTAGGGTTACGCTTTTGATCGGAGGTGTTTGATTTGTGATTTGTTTTTTCATGCCAAAACTAACTTTTATTTAATAAAAAAGTTTTTTTAAATGTATAACTTTGAGTGAATAATGAAGAAAGAATAGATCAAAACTCCTTTAATATTGTTTAAAAAGCATCTCAGACCTCAAGAAGCTGCTTGAGAAAATGACATGAAAGCATTTCTGCAAATTCTAGTTGAAAGGTGAAGATGATAAAATATAACATGTTTTCATTTATTATGCTTTTTTAATTACAATATAATTCCCATAGTTAATTGTGATGAGTTTATTATTATTCTAAAATGTGGAAAAAATATGAACACATCAGTGAGTAAGTGACTTTTGACGGCTAGTGTATTATGTTTGCCCAGTTTATGTTACACCTGTCTGTGGATTTACCTGTATTACCACCTGTGTTTATAGGACGTTCAGTCGCCCCGCGTCTGTCACAGCCATATAGTTATTTGATAGCTATTCATTAACATGCCAGAAAAATGCAACAAAAATAAGAAAGTTTCTTGAGAGGTCATTTGAGAAACATCAGCTGCCACCTCGGAAAAGTCTCAAATATGTATTTAAGGAGCCTCATTCTCATCCATATGGTGGAATTACTCACTGACAAATTTATATTTGGATATATTTATGGTTATACTACTGAAACAAATAAAACAAAATATACCTTAATGTCTGTCTATGAAGGTTTGCTGATGCCTCTTCTCTTGTGTCTTGCTCAACTGTTCTGTATTCTTTGACCATGTCCAGATGTAAATGTCTGTCTCCATCTATCACATGTGCATTTCATGCAAAGCAATAGATGCTCATTTGTAAAGCAAAATATACCAGGTGCCTTAAGGTAATGATATAGATTTTTTTTTTAAAGTTCACAAAAACACTCACATTCATGAAGATTTGATTTTGTTTAACAACCGCCAAAAGAAAGTCTAATACAAAGCCGAACACATTATGGCACAGGTGAATATTAATGATCAAATGTTACAATGTTGCATTGTCTCAAAGCAGCTTTACAAGAAAACAGATTTATATCTCCATCCGTTGGGACCAGAGCCATCCTTCCTATATGCAATGTACGCAAGTTGCGTAGAAGCCTTGAGGGTGATAGCTCTTGATCAAAGTAGCAAGACACAACTTTACAAAAGTCATTTGAAAATGTTCATTTATATGTGCAGGTAATAACATGCATCCTTTACATAAGGCCATAACATCTGTCTGAAGGGGAAACGACAACAACGCGAAGCAAAACAACACGAAGGCAAGAACGTGTAAAATCTTATGTAGTTTTGCCAAACCATGACATGAATTACTTAGGAAACAGTAGAGATTTTAAAACGCCGTATATTCCTCCTGTTCAGTTGTGATGACTATATGATTCCATGAACACAATGCCCATTAGCCATCACATTTACTAAAGCATGAGAAATGTTTATAAGTTTGGGTAAACTATGGCCCAGTTTCACAGACAAAGATTAGCTTAAATCAGCGCTATATGCCTTTATAGTTAAATTAGGATGTTTAAGTCGCTTTTATACATTTTTTTCCCGAAAAACCTTACTGGAGATAAAACAACAGCACTGATCTATTTTAAGATAGGCTATGTTATTTTCAGTTAAGAGAGCTGAAACATTCAGTTTAGGATATTTATCCAGGGATATATTTATCTTGCTTAATTGTTGTTAATAAAAACACCGCATTTCTTGACAGCTAGATGGTTCCAGAGTCATGTACATGTTACAGCTATTCACCTGTCAATGAAAATTTAGATTTAATTTTACTTCCGTACTGTAAGTTTCATGTTTTTTTGTCTTTCGGTCTTCATTCGTTTAAGGGTGTTAATTGATTTCTTATTTCAGAACAAAGGTTGTATCGCCACTGGTTGAGATTCTGCATCTGTCTCTAATGTAAGCGCGAACACACCGCAGGTGATTTTTATAACGCTTTGCATTCATTTAATTTGCAAGTCGGATGGAAATAAAGCCAATGAGGGCATATTCTTTTAAAATCACAACCTGAATATAAGACTTTGATGGTTCAGAACACATAACAAATAGCACAGAAACAGGTACAGATGTTGTGGAATTGCTGCGGTTGTTTATAAATGGAGTTAAACTGACTTCTCAGTCTGTTTCAAAGAATTCCTCGAATCTTAAACTCATTTGTAAGTGAAATGTGCCGCCGAATGCCAGCAAACACACATACAGAAACACACATTTCGCATATTGAGAGAATGTCCTGCGTTTTTCTAGTGTGTTGCGTGGTTTTATTAAGAAAACATGTGCACGTGCTTTTGTCTATGCTTTGCTGCATGGGGCTGTTTGTGTTCCTCACAACACATGAAAATAAGTGAGTGGATAGATAAATAAATACAATTTTACACATTCGCATCTCTCAGCAGCTCCACGCGTTGCGTCAGTTGTCCGTTAGATGGCGACAATTGACCAAAAATACTATAATATAATAATAGTATGGGGATTTGAATCTGAAATGGTATACTTTCATACTATATACTGTAGTAGGCAAACGAATAGTATGTCATTAAACAGTAGGCGAGAAATATCGCGAGATTTGGACGTGTTTGCGGATACGTCTACTTACCTACTATGTAGAAAACAGTACGTGAACAGAGCAGTATGTCCGAATCCTCAGTATTTATAAAAGAGTAGGGGAGAAATTCCCGGATGGCGTACTGGTTACGCACAGATTCTGAAGCACCCAGCGATGGATACTTGGGATACTTATCTATCCCATAAGCCCACGGGAGTCGGGACAGAATACCGTGTACAGCACGCAAAACAGTCGCAGCCGACTTTTATGTAGGCTACAAGTAAACATGTTTATTGTATTATTGTAAATGTAACATTAAAATTGACCGCGTTTTATATTGTGCATAGTTATTTTCAGTTTTATATGTAGATTTGCCCTTTATAATATGATATAAAACATTGCTTTAATGAAGCAAATAAAACCGATTATACATATAAAGGGGATCATTTTAATCAGGTGGTTTTAACGGACACAAATTTGGCACAATTTAACTTTCAATTATTCTCATTATCATCAATTTCCACAAATTACAAAAAAAGTCTTAAACCATTTCATCACTAAAATTAAATTGTTTATTTATCCAAAGGAAAAATGAAGAAACATGTCAAAATTGTGTGGTTTTAAGGACAAATAAAGAAAAGAACACACGAGACCGCGGTCGGGAGCGTTGTGTGAACTCTTTTGCATTTGGAGAACATACTTAGCACATAAAACATGGAGATGGGTGGTGATGGGATCTAGTGGGCAGTTGGTCGGGTGGTTAGAAGCAATGACCTTGGAAACGAGAGAGAACAAGCATGCGTCTGGAGGTTGGGCATGTTCAAGAGGAGGCGGGCAGAGATAGTGTTAGTCTTCTTTAAATCATCAGCGTTAAGTCCGAAGAAGGCGGACAAAGAAGAGAAGAGAAGGTTATCTGGTCTGGTTCATGATCTAACAGCCTGTCAGCTCACAGATAAGTGATTCATTGCCCATCATTGATTCATTTATTTTGCTTCCTTATTGTATATTGATTTATAGATCATCTAGCTCCTTAAATCATCTGCTTTTATGGATTGGATAATATTGCAGAAACCTGATGTCATGCTAAAGAGATTTTTAAAGGCCTCTCCCAGAAACACCAACCAACAGGAATAACTATGTAGAAAGGTTGTATATTCCCAGTAGAAAAACGTACATTGTCAAAAAGTATACAATATTAAGAACTTCTCCACCACAAAGCAATATAGTTCACAAACATGTATTTTGGGTATATTTTAAAGGGACAGTTCACCCAAAAATGAAAATTCTGTCATGAATTACTCACGCTAATCTGTGTAAATGTCTTTGTTTGGTTGAACACAGAGGAAGATATTTGGACGAATGCTTGAAACCAAACAGTTCTTGGACCCCATTGACTACCATAGTAGGAGAAATGACAATGGTAGTCAAAAGTACCCCAACATTTTTTACTGTCCTACATTCTTCAAAATATCTTTCTTTGTGTTCAATCCATCACGACTTTAGTCACAAACCCATCGATCAACTACAAATCATTACAAAATGACGAGTTCAAGTACAAGCAAGCGTATCACCAATCACTTAACAATAACTAAAACCTAACAAACAAATAAACTCAAATTCACATCGTACGGATTCACTGAATTAGTCACCTCATGAAACACTTACAAAATGTATGTGACATCAGGTTGATATAATAAATAGATTTCATTTTTCACGTTATTCACTCATGTTCTTTAACACGCGGAGCTGTAAATAAAACAAGAAAGACTGTTAATCGTGGGTGAATAAATAAATATTGAAGATATTTTGTATTGTAAACATACTGACCCTGTTTCACCTCCTGAGGAGGTTTTGTCCAGGTCAGATTGAAATGAGAAAGTCCTAATTTAGATGTCAAAACAGTCGTCATCTGAAAGATACACACATGCCAAATGCTGTTATGTCATTTCTGAATGTTTTCTTGTACAATAACTTTCAGTCTGGATGTCAGAATAATAACAACACATGATATTTATTCCTGTTTCTGACCTGATTCAGAAGGCCACTGCTCACTGTTGGATCGGTCGCATTCACACTGGAGACAAACGTCATCACCACAAAGGTTTTTTTCATATAATCTGTCACATGTATAAAGAAATCAAGTCAAATGAATAAAGATAAAGAAAGAACAGGTATTTTGTGTTTTAGATTGTCCCGTCCTTCCTCTGAATGTGATTGTAAAGTAAAATGTGTTGACATCGGAAATCCAAAAACGTGTACAGTGAGTGTCAATATATTTCTATTTGCAAATCTCATGATTTATTTGTGAATCCATTTTTTGTGTGCTACACCTAATATACAGCCGCTGAAAAAATGAAGAGACCGTTTCAAAGACCATTTTCAGTTTTTCTGAATTGACTATAGATATGTGTTTAGGTACGTTTTCATTTTTGTCAACTACTAACAATATATATATATTTTCTTTACCAAATTTCAAATAAAAATATTGTTTCTATTTGCATTTATTTGAAGTGAAAATAAGAGAAAAGATGCTCTGTGGTTTTTTCACACCTCAAATAATGCAAAGAAAACAAGTTCAGATTCACTTTTAAACAATCCAATGGAAATATTTGTACACGTATTTAGGAAAAGTGATAACTTTGATGATTATCACAGTTTCCAGGTGTTTTGTCATTCTGTCAGTCGTTCACATTGCTGTTGCACTGAAGAAAAAAACAATTTTTGCTGCTTGTCAAGTTAAATCAACACAATTTTGGGAAAATCTGGTCAAAACATGTTCAGTTATGTAAATTAATCCATTCATGTTAGGACTACATGAATGATTTGGGTTGTGTTAACATAGATTTTGGGAAGAGGATTTGCATTTCCCAGCATGCTTTGCATAAGACTGAATTTTAAGACTTATTTCCTTAAATGTGTTGTTTAATGTGTTTTTCAGTCAAGAGAAACACTTGTTAGTGTTTCATGTTCCTTTATCTTTGAGATTTAGAGGAGTTTTATATATTTTTGAGTTTTGTGGTTACCGTCGTTCAGAAAAACGTTGCCTTTGGGTTCAATTTTAATGTTTGTATGTCTGTTAAGATTGTTGTTAAAGATAAATGAATACTGTATATTACATAACATTAACTAAAAATGAAATAATGTCGAGGATGTGAAATGAAAATATGAAACTTAAACATGTAAAACTCCTGTTTGTGTAACAAACATTACATTGAAAATTGAACATAAATGATGTTGAGTAAACATAACTTTATTACGTGCAACCGTGCACATCATTTTTTATGTTAATCCAACAGATTTTTTTAAGTGTGGATGACTTCATGTCACGCTTGAGGAATAATTTTGTTGAAATTCAACAGACACGGGACTGAAATGAGCGCAGTACATCTAGAAATGATGATTAAATGAAAATCTAGAATGGTTTTTCCGTGGCGGTATATATTTGTGGATCACTTTCTGTGCATTTGTAAATTGGTCAAATGTTTGTGAACTCTTCATATCTATTCGTTGATCAAGTTATGCAACCAATCTGAGCCCATAGCTATCGGTCTGTCGCATGTGTTGTATTGTGAGGGACACAAGAAGAAGACACGCGGTCCAGACGTGAAGATGTACAGTACCTGCCTCATACACCTCCACCTCACACAGCGTAAGAATTTTGTACGTTCCAGGTAAAAAGACATTCACATATTGGCCCTCCATATCACAGGACACAGAAACGGACTCTCCGAGGGAAACACCATTTAACACAGCACATCTAAAAGAGAAAATCCAGATAAATGATGCTATTTACGTTTAGACGCTAAAGCGCTACGACAATAACACAATCACAAGCTAGCAGCGTTCACAAAGTGTTTGGCAGTACCTGTATGAAAAGAGCAGGTTTAGTGTTTATTATAGTAAGAAGAGAAGAGATTGAATAACTCAACCTGGGATTATTGTTGCCGTTGTTCTCCAGAGAGTTTCCGATATGAATTTCCGCTCCGTCCAGTCGATCCGCACAGCAGCCGGGTCTGTTAGTGACGACGACGACAGAGATGGGGTAAGACTTCCGGAGGTCCAGCCTCCACCATGGGTTGTCAGATATGGTCGTATGGGTGCAGTGATCGAGGGTTACACCATCAATGGCATTTGCTGCTACCCAACCAAAATCTGTCGATGACTGAACAGCCCGTCCTCTTAACGCCAGATTCTCTATAGAAATGGTTCCAGAAAAGATGGAAAGAAGCTCTTTGAGTATTTCTACCGTTGCACATTTCAGTAGATCTTATATGACGATTAATGTACTTTTAACACTAACCAATCAAACACCAGACGTCTGTACGGCCTTTATTTAGAACAATTCTGTTCTGTTTAGTTTGTGTTCTATCTGCCTATAACACCTGTTTCTGTTCTCCACTGTATTTAAGTCCTGTGTTTTCCTTGGTTTGTGTCCGGTATTAATGTTGCCTTTGGTTTCGTGTGTGTGTGTCCCCTGTGGATTTATTAAATATGCTTTTGAAATTCTCCCCGTTGTCTTGCGCTTTACACACGAGCCGTGTTACAGAACCAGGCCGAGTTTCAGATCAAATGTATGTTTCTGTTTCTGACCACGTAATAAAGATGTGAACAGAACTAAAGTGTGTTAGGATGTGTATTACACCATTTTTTGGGTGTGAACACAATCACTGATATTCATGTTTTCCGAGGGTTAAAAAGTTAAAGGTTAAAAACGAATGCCAGGGTGAGCAATGTGGACATCTTATTATTACTTCTGAACATCTAGTGTTGACATCCACAGGAACATCAACAGTCCCACATTAGAAATAAATTCAGATGTGGTTTTTTAATGTAAACTGCAGACTCACTTTCGACTTTCGGTTTCATTCGATATACATTTATTCAAGTTCCAGTTCTAGATGCAAAGAAGATTTCAGAAATAACCCTAACCCTAAAATTCAAAGAAGAAGGCAGAAACAAACTCTTTTATTATGAATTATGACAAAGCGACTAAGAAAAGAAAGAAGCCTGTACCACGTGTTGAGCCGAAGAGTGTTTTGCATTTCTTATATTGTTCATTTTAATATAAATATGATCATATCTTTGCTGTCTATCTGAAACCCTGGATGTCCAAATTTGCTGGTTTGAAGGAAATAGAAAAGACGCTCTAGATGATTAAATGCTGTGTTGTCAAAGTTGACAAACACTTTAATACTTTTCATTGGTTAGATATTTGCAAAACCCAGTGACAAATGTATAATTAATAATAATGGTTTATGGCAAAAAAACGAAATAAAAATAAATGCATTATAATTTAGCGTCTGCCAAATGCAGAAATGTAAATATAATATTTTGTCAACTAAAACCAAACTGCATTTTTGACAAACGACTAAATCAAAATTTGCTGTCGAAATTAACACTGAATTTGATTTCATTTTTTTCTGATCACATGTAGGCTACAGTAATAAAAGATTTCATAAGCGCATTTATACATCATATGACTGTTGCACTGGTTACTTTTGCTGATGTTTGTGTCTGTATTTCTGTTTTGCTTCTTGATTTTGATTGTTTATTTCCTGTAGGCTGTAGTTTATTATACCATTAATGTAAAGGAACGTGTAGTGCATCAACCCGATCTCACAAAATGCGTATAAATAACACAAAGGTGCAAAACCGTAAAATAAGTACGCCAAATTGCAATTTTGCATGTATATCTACGCCAATCTTTGCATGGAAATGACACGCCCTCGGCGGAGAGCCGCCATTTTGAAACATACATAAAGAGGAACACTGAAATAATTCAAGTAATAATATTAGGTTTAGGTTTTGGGTTAGGGCAGGTTAATATGACAAATATGCATGCACGCTAAAATTTGCGTATCATATGCACGCAAACATTGGCGTATATATACACGCAAAATTGCAATTTGGCGTAATTATTTTACGGTTTTGCACCTTCGTGTTATTTATACGCATTTCATGAGATCGGGCTGAGTGCATGCAGGCTTTTGTTGTGAAATTTGCCCAAAATCAGAAGCAAAGTGTTTAAATGTACATATAGGTTGTCTGTGTTCACAGTAAACACTGAACTGAACAACTAAAACACAATAATAGAAAAAACACAAGAAACTACTGTAGTTCCTATACCTTCAGTTGGTTGTTCGGTTCTAAAGCAGAGAAATGATAAAGCGCTACTGACACGTTTACACTTGATACAAGGTTTAGTTGTCATGAAAACAAGTGGACAGGAGGGGAAATTAAACACCAAAATAAGTCATTAAAACAAAGACAATATACTATTGGACTATAACGTATAGATCGCTTCTAATACATAAAAAATAATGATTCTTACCTGTAGTTGGGATCCAGAATTGTGTGGATCTAATATTTGTTCCTAAAGTAGACAAATGTCAAACAGGTCCTGACACCTCAACACTTCATCAAACTGAAACATTTTATACGTGAAGTGACAACCTGATCTCACAGGAAGTCGTAAGTATTTTACAAGGTGGCTAATTCGTATGAATTCATACGTTGTGAGTCGTACAAAAATGTATTAAGCGATAATGAAGGTCTACCCCTGACCCCGGCCCTACACCAAACGTCACTGGCGCGAAAACAAACCCCAGTTTGAGATCGCACGAATTCATACGAATTAGCCCAAATTAGCCACCTCGTAAAATACTTACGATTTCGCCGTGAGATTGCGTTGGAAGTGACAGTTTTTACCTGCAAAATAGGAATAAACACACAGACTCAAAAAAACGACACTGAAATCCAATTCTCACTAAGGTCAAAGACTGCAGTTCAAGTTTCTTACATTCACTAAATGAAACACTTCTTACTAAATGATATTTCTGGACTAAATGTTCATAGTCAGTGGAACTGATATTATAGCACTGCCGGGTATAAGTACTTTATACGTGGATACGTTTCCAACCTAATACAAAATCATAAACATAGTTAGCCTATATAGTTCGGCTGGACGAAATAGCTCATGGTATACATGCGTATAATCTCTTATATCATATAATGTCATTGCTGACTCTATGGTATAGTAAATGCTGCAAGCTTCGTGTTTGGGTTTAGAAATACATCTGAATTCAATTGAAGAGCTGTGCACAGAAGGAAATAAACAGAGCTGCTCTGAAATGACCAAATCAGTCTGCGACTCACCTAAAAGTGCAAAGACAAAAGCTGACGTCCACATCTTAATTCTGAACAGATTTACAGCTGCTGCCCTATAATACAGAACAAAATGTGTTTTTTTAATTAAAAAGATCATTAAGAAAATAAATCATAATATCATTTATTATGTCACATGTTTAGTTAACAACTGTCCAGTAACTAACATCCAATACAACTTGTTTTGCAAAATAAACAAACAAATACATAAATACAACAAAAAATCTTCAAAAGCCCTCTTTATAACATACTTGTGTTTAGCAGATTGATCAAGATCTTTCTTTTCTGTCTTTGTAAAACTCGAATACAAAAGTGGTTCCAATATATTCCAATACATACGTTTTTTTTTCATTTTATTAAAAGTCTAATAGAACAAATCTTTATAAATTTAGATTTGTAAATTTATAAAAACGTTTTTCCTTGCTCAACATCATCACACCTCTTAGATTGATCTCTTAGCTTTCACATATCAAGTTCATTTATATAAGGCTTTTAACATTTTTGCATTGTTGCAAAGCAGCTTTACAGAAAACATGTTGTATAATAAACATAAGTAACAGTACAATTTATGTTTAAAAAAAGGAAGGGATGCATCGAATGCAAACAAGACTGGCAAATGTTTAATACTCTAAAACAATTATGGGATTTTCTCTCCGAAGTAGATTTTTGGAATGTTTTGTATGTAGTTGTGAGATAATTAAAGATTTTTAATAGCAAATGCGATAAAGTGCAATGATCATCCAGTGTTTTGTTGATGATATATGATGAATATTTCTCTATTACACAGAATATATTACAGAAGAACACATCCAGTTCACAGCAAAGATGCAGCTGATAGCACTTATTAGAAGAAATCACATGATGTCATTTTACAAGATTAAAAGATTTACTGGAAACCAAACCGAGAAATAAATCAAAACATACCTTGATTTTTTCAGATATGAAGGTTTGCTGTTGCTCTCTCAGCTGCTCTGTGTTCTCTGACCATGACCAGATGTAAATGTCCATCTTCTTTAAACGCCATATCAATTACATGCAAAGCAGAACAAATGATGCTCATTTGTAAAGCAAAAACGCTCACACACACACACACACACACACACACACACACACACACACACACACACACACACACACACACACACACACAAAATAAAATATCATTGTATACAATATTTAATTAAAAGGATAGTCAAATCACGTGACAGAACATAAAGTGTTTACTTTTACAACATTAAAATGTTTGGTTTTTAAACAAAATGTCAATAGCCAAATATTTACAGTATATTAGCCTATCAGAACATTAAAAATTAAGAAATGGTCCTACGCTATTTATAAAGGTATGGTTAGCATTTATTTTGTTTTACACTTTTCAATTTGACTAGTCACTGTTTCATAGAAGCAACCTTTAGTCTACATACTGTATAAAAGCAATGCACCTAAAACACAGGATTAGTAGCCTAAAGAAACTGATAACAATAGTTGTATTACTCTTACTTCATTTTATTTCTTAAAATACAATTATTCATTTTTGGATAATGAATTATCTAATATTAAATCTCAATAAATGTCTTTGTATCATCCGTTTTCACATTTATTTTTTAAACATTTTATAATTCAAATGTCACAAGCAGCTGCTGGGTCATTATTTATCGTTTTAGTTTTGCCATTCACTCTAAGCAGACAGCAGTTTATACGATTGCTTTCCATCACTCCTCTTCCATGAATACTTGACAAGTAAATTAAAAAAATACTAACTCTCTCTCTCTCTCTCTCTCTTCAGTGACACATCTCTTCTGTTAACACCTGACCGATTAACACTGACTTCTAGTCTTTCCTACTCTTTCTCAAAATAAAAATCCTTAGCTTTGTGTGCTAGCCTTTTTCAGACCAGTTTTACTGCACTTATGCATTTTGTTATTGTATGTTCTTCCAATTGCTTCCACTGTTTACCTCATTAGTAAGTCGCTTTGGATAAAAGCATCTGCTAAATGACTAAATGTAAATGTATAAGACAACTGAAACAAGGGCTATATATATATATATATATATACAGATGAAGGGACAAGATAATGAGACACAGCTGAAACCATGAAACACAGAAGTCGGAAACTCAGAAAAGCATGGCGCCCTCAGGTGGAAAACCGAGGCGCCAGCAACAGGATGTGACATATATACACAGTATTCTAGGCGTTTAACACATTTCCAATGACCAGAACCTGAGGAGAGGGGAGATTGGAATGAGGGGTCAGTTCCTGGGCATTAGTGACCCCTGGGGTGAGAGGCAAGAGACCATCTCTTGGGAACTCTATAGCATAAAATGTGGTTTTATAGTTTTACGACCCAGCACCACAAACAAACTCAGTTCTTATCACTTGTACAGACAACTCTGACCCCAAGCACTGATTCAGGATCAGCTTATGTTTATGTGCTTTCTGTTTAAACACGTTCTGTTTGTTTTACTTCCTGATGATGTAACACTTCTGTCCAATGGGAAAAGGTTTGATAAGGACTGATATGCGGCAGAACTGGTTTGTTTGCGTTGAACTGGTGTTAGTTTGTTGTCTGTTAGAGAAAGTAGTTTTGTCATTTGCATTCTTGAAATGATCGTGACCTTCACAAGCTTATGCTGAAGACTTTGACAGACAGAGATGGCAGGTGAGTGTGAAAACAATTTATTTGTTTCTTCTTAAAGCAACAGTTCACCCAAAATGAAAATGAGGTTGTGATTTAAAGCTGCAATCTGTGACATAAAGAATCAGTGTTGAAAGCTGAATCACAACAGTAGCTTATAATAATGATTTATCATTTGAGCTGTTGGGTCTGGTTTGATGTTTGACATCATCTGACTTCCACACACGTACAGTAAAAGAAAACCTGTAAACTGTTAAGAACAACTGCTTTTAATAATGCCATGTATTTACAAACTATTAAGACTTTTTTTTCTTTGTTTTCTCTCTCTCTCTAAATCGCACAATTCTAAATAGTTAAACAAAGTCTTGGCCAAGATGAAAGTGAAAGTGTTAATGCTGGTTCAACCGTTCTTAAAGGGATAGTTCGCTCAAAAATGTGTTTACTTTCATGTCATGTCAAACCTGTATGACGTTTTTCTTTATTATAGAAATCTTTTGAAGAATGTGAATAAAAACTCCTGACAGTCTTATGTTTTTGGGTGCGTTCATATTTGTAGTTCGATTCTCTTGGTTATTTTATTTAAAAAAACTTTTTAGTCCAGATACAGAACCTAATAGTAAAGTCGCAACGTGATTGATATTTTATATTTTAAAACTAAACTTACTGGACACAATGCTGTGTGCTGTGTTATACATGCTCAGTGTATGCCTGCGCATATGATGCTATTCTCAGAGTTTGTTTTAATCGAACCAAACATGCCCTATGTGAACACACCCTTCATCTTTAAATATATAAACCACATTTATGACACTTTAATGGTGATTTTGCACATGGTTTACACCTGACATCTGTAGTCTCCATTCTGTATAGCGCATGGAAAAGAGTGAGCAGTACATTATTAATGATCACACTTAAAACAGGTTTAAAACAGCATGACGGTGAGAAAATAATATTAGAAATGTCATTTTTGGGCAAGCATTGAGAAATTCATTTACAAATAGCCTTTTTGTTCATGTTTATATGAAGATAACAAGAACTCTAAGGAACTGGAACATCTTTTGAAAACATATGTAGAAGAATTAGAGGAGCTGTGTCGTATCTGTGACATAACACCGGAACGGTATCAGTCTTTTCTTTAATGTTTCTGTGTACATAATCAACAAATCTGGATACAACAATCTTGAATTTCAAATCCACATTTGGGCAAGTTTACATGACAAATCCATTAGAGATGAGTTCAAATGTTGACTATACTGTATATGAGCCCATTCTCATGAAACGCTGTTGCAAAATCGTGTAATACGTACGCAAAAGTTATATAATTTGACAGTTTTTAAGTGTAATGTAACAATATGTAAATATATTACGTAAATGTATATACAGTAGGCTACATGATTTGTTTCATATAAAGAAATGTTTTCATAAAATGAAATGGATTCACTTTTCCACATTCGACTCCAATTGAAACAAATATAAAGAGTTTTATTTGTCCATATGATTGATGTGGATTTAAAGACGTTTATTCTATAGAATAATTCATGTAATAATTAGCGAGTCACTAAATATAACGTTTAATGATGTAAATAGTAACTTCATACCCAACACTGCGGAGTCTGACAGTTTTTCCTATTTTATTTCCAGTGGCTTTACTAAGGAAAAGCAGGTGATTAAAAGAACAGTAGAATTAATGATTAAATCTTCAGATTTCTCAACAATACACGGCATTATCCACACAGGAATCAAATTAATCCATAAAACAAAGCAAGCATTGAAAGAGGATTCATGTCCTGTTCAGCCGTGTGCCTCCAGTGGTAAGTGCAGTTTGAAAACCTTTAGGCTGGTTTTACAGACAGGGATCGTGACAGGTCTAGTCTAGATTTTTGGGTTATGTGTGTATTCTGCTATAATACAGTATTTCAGAATATGTTTGTTCTTGTGTTTCAGTGTGTGTACCGCACATAATCCGTGTTACCTGGACAGAAGGTATTGGGCTCAGTCTGTGTGTACAAACTAGTTACAAAAATATTAAACACATTCTAAACAACAGAAGACAGAAAGTCATACAGGTTTAGGTTATGATGATCATCCATTAAAACACAAGTCTTCCTTCACTTCAGTGTTACAGTTCACTTAGTTTTATTTGTTTACAATTAAAAACAAGAAATATGGGCTAACAGAAATATCTTTCAGAATTCGACAAGCACCGCAAAGAAATCACACTTATTTCTAGAGGAATCCACACATCTTTAGAAGAATCAAGAGAATATCTTGACATTCCTAAACAGTTGGAAAAAATATTTGAAGGTAATATAATTTATAACTTTTTACAGAATGTAGTTATTAAAAACTGTATTTAACATTTTTCCAATATATTTATATTTTTTCTATAAAAGTTACCATTATAGTTTCCATTAAAACCGAAACAATTCCCATTATAACCGTTAAATCCATTAAACGTTTACATTAAAAATGTTGGTTGCATTTGTGAGTTATTAAAAATGTAACTGCTTGTGTAAACTTTGCAAGTAATATAATAAAACATCAATAAATGAATCGAATCGTAATCGCATCGCAGACATTTCCAAAGTATCGGCAAATATCACATCGCTGGCGGAGAAAATCAATATTGCATCGTGATAAACTGTCCGATTTACATGCATTAAATCGGATTGTGTATCGAATTGTATGATATCGGTAGCTACCACATATGTATCTTTAATGTATGGTATAGTTGGCTTACTATATGCAACATCGGCCTCAGTTATGGAGATGCACATCCATACTATAGACTAGAGGTTTTGTTTTTTCTCTTTTTAAAGGTGGATCTGATAAACGTTCATGTGATGTTCACAGCTTAGATTTTCATTTCTCAGTTTCAGGTTGTGTTGAACACGTCTTAGATTGTGAGACCTGTTCTGAGTTTAAAGTGAGTGACGGCTTCTTTATATTTGTGCCTGATTTCATGCTTGTGTGCTAAAGCTAAAGCTAGCATCCTGACATACACACACACACACACACACACACACACACACACACGTGTGTGAAATTGTGGGATCCCATATTGCATTAAATAGTTTGCTTGATCCTTAAAAACGTCAACATTTAATGTTAGTGCTATTTACATGTAGACCTTTTCTCCGAGTTGTTTTCTTGTCTCCGCCTCGATGATTTGTAGTATAGTGATCTAATGCAACAAACTGATCTATATTCCATCACTTTAATCAGGACATTTTTTCATCATCATGTGGCAGTTTCTTTGTAGAGCATCAAATAGACAATATTTTTTTCATCACAGGATTCATGTGAATGGAAACTGACTAAACCCATAGAGATGTCAGATGATGTACAGATGAAGTACAGGTGCTGGATTGGTATCATTTCACATCCATTCATCAGTTCTTTTATGATGTTTGTAATAATCGTCATCTGGTTGTTTTCCGTCAGAATGAAGCTTGCATCAGGCTGTTATGAATGCAGGAGAACTGGTCTTCGTGTTGAATGTTCTGCTGATGTTGAGCTGGAATATCACACGTGTGATTGGGAATCTGTGAGGGATGATCTTCATAAAGAGAATTTGACGCCCTGCGGCCCTTTGATTGACATCACGCTCATCTCAGGAAAACTGAACTCAGTCCATCTACCTCACTTTCTCTGTTTAGGTACATTCTTACTAAACGTTGAAATACTTGACATAGAATAAAATAAAATGCCGTGTAAACGTGTTCAGGTGGAGGAAACGTTGAGGATGCAGTGACAGTCCTTCACGTCGAGGACAGTGGAGTTTCATTTGAGAAATGCGAGTTAACTCGGTTTCATGCCAAGCTTCTGGACCACAACTTTACAGCCAAAGGTCTTCTGATGAAGATCGGCTTCTCTGTGAACTATCACTGTGAAACACTCATCTATCAGACTGACAAAACTCACCTGACCCTTCACATCTACCTGATTCCAAGTGATAAAACAATGATGGAGGTACATCTTATTTCAATTCAACATGTCATGCTGTATGTTTCAGCTTGATAAAAGACATTTGTGAAATTTCTGCTCTGTAGGCTGTTGAGAAAGAAGAGAATAGAAAGATGGTCATCTCAAAGCCGGGACCTGTACGCTCACTTCAGATGAATGACATGTTTACACTCAACACACTGAGGAAAGGAAAGAAATCTAAACGTCATTCTGAAATCACACCCAAGGTAACAAAATCCTTTTCATGAACTCTACTGTAGAGTAAACCTACACTGTATCAACCTTTTTCTTTTCTCTCCATAAGGAGTTACAGTTCAAGTACAATCCCATCAAACCAAAGTACTTTGAAGTATTTATTAAATCTCCAAAAGAGGATTTCTACCTCCAAGTGATGTCACGGACATGTGAAGTTGTGTGGGATGCTCCGATACGTAAAGGTTTATTTATTCTGAAAGTCTCCTAAAGCCCTTTTACTCCAGATGGGAATAATCCTGACTTGAGTTTACGGTCAGAAGTGCTGGAAAAATGGCCTTTACAAAAGTAGAAATGCACATATCACATCAGAAAGGGGAAAGAGCAAGCAGAACACCCAACTGTTATTCACTGAAACTCCCAGAAATGATCAAATCTTGCCAAGACATCCAAAAACTATATTAGTATATAAGCTATTCAATGTATGTAATTATAATGTTTTTTTGATCATTTCAGGTGATTACATGCAGAATGCTTCAGCAGTTGGTAAGTAATAATATAAACACGTCTTCGCTGTCCATCAGAGATCTCGCATCACTGTTTTTCAGAAAAAACAACAACACAGTATTTAATCTTTTATAAGGTTTACAAGCACTTTTTCAACTTTTATAGGTATTTGCAAAACCCACAGAATTCACATAAAGGGTGACTATTAATAATGATTTATGGCATAAAATATATCCAAATATAGATCAACAAGGTTTCAGAAGGACAGCGGCGATATCCAGATCTCAAAATACTGTTTTTATTTGTACCAAATTAATTTGGTTTATTCTGCAGATGGCCACAAACAATCTATTGGATCAAGTGGTAAGAAAAACTTTCAGAAAACTACAAGAGCCAGAAACTAATGCTAAATCATACTTTACAACAACAAAAGCAACACATTCAATCCCACATACAGTATTTTCTCTTGTCTGTGTACGTAATTGTGAGAGAACAAACATCAAAGTTTAATTTCACCATGATTTCAATCCTTGACATGGTCTTAGTCAATATTAAACATATCAAGATTGTATTCTTACAGTAAATCTAAAAAAGGACTTTAGCTTGGTTTTCACATGAAAAGCGTGAAATTCAGTAAATCAATAAAATGTACTTTATTACCTGCTGCAGGTAAAAGATCTGTGCGTGAGATCCTTCTGAAGTATCTCGATGATCTGAAGCTAGAGGATCTTAAATTATTCACATGGCATTTGACTGAAGGTGATGGTCAAGACAAAATCCCCAAGAGCAAGCTGGAGAATAAAGCGAGGTGTGATATTGTGAGTTGTCTGATCGATCGATATCAAGAGGACGGTGCTGTAAGTGTCACTCAGTTGATTTTGAAGAAGATGAATCAAAACCATCTTGCAGAACATCTACAGCAGGAGGTAATGATGAATATTTCTAACAGCGCCCTATAAAACCACAGACAACTCATACACAGCACGTTTGTGTGAATATTACAACCTCACTCCTCTGTTTTATTTTCTACAGACTCATAAAGCACCATGAGTACAACAGACAGCACATAGAGGAAATAATCCAAGTGCAGTTTCTGTCTCGTGTAAAGTCACAAGAATCAACAAAACCGCTGAAAAGACCAGAACAAAGAGCAGGAAAGCTAAAAAAACAACAACAGATATAGATGAGAACAGAAGCTCAAGCTTTCAAAGTAAGAGTCCCAAAGAGACAAAGACAGACAAACGTGGTACAAACTGAGTGATGTTTGATTCCACGTGAAATTATCATCTTACCGTAATCGGATCCTACAATTTTCTAGTAAATATACTATAGTAAACTACTACAAATAAACTCCCTAAAGATGAAGTTCATGTGGATTTGTGTGCATCTCACTGTATGAGGAACACGAGCATCACACACGTAGAATGTTAAATTCATTCACATGCAGAACATGTTTGAATAGCAGAATTCCGTATCTTTAAGTGCGCCATGCTTACAAACTTGCATACAGATACGATGTAAGAAAGAGATTCATTGTGCAGATTAGTCAGACTCTTTTATGTATAAACTGAAGCCATTGAGTGTTTTAATGCTGTTGAATGTTCTTTGATTGTTTTCTATATATTTCACATTAATGCCCCCAGTGAGCTTTGTGTTAGCAGCACATGACACTAATGTTAAAAGATTAAAGCATTTACAACGCATGTGCTCGCGCTACTGAAGCATCAGTGTTGAGATCATTTTAACATAGAGTCTGTGTCATCTTTAAATATCTATAGATGTGTTCAGACCAATCGACGGGATTTACAGCCGCTTACAGTCGAGAGTTTGAAAACGACACCTGTTGCTCGCTGTAGTGACGTTATGCTCACGAATGAACAAATAAACAAATGTTTTAATTAAAAAGTAGCAACCAAACTAACTATAAAAAATAAGTATTAGTGAAACTGGAGGTGTTTAAATAAACATGAAACGCACGTCATCGTTGTCAACAGTGAGTCTGGACAATCAGATCCGGCTGCTCTCGAACGCTCTAGAGAAGATCCAGCTGCTCTCGAACACTCTAGAGAAGATCCGGCTGCTCTCGAACGCTCTTGAGAAGATCCGGCTGCTCTCGAACGCTCTAGAGAAGATCCGAACGCTCTTGAGAAGATCCGGCTGCTCTCGAACGCTCTAGAGAAGATCCGAACGCTCTTGAGAAGATCCGGCTGCTCTCGAACGCTCTTGAGAAGATCCGGCTGCTCTCGAACGCTCTAGAGAAGATCCGGCTGCTCTCGAACGCTCTAGAGAAGATCCGGCTGCTCTCGAACGCTCTAGAGAAGATCCGGCTTCTCTCGAACGCTCTTGAGAAGATCCGGCTGCTCTCGAACGCTCTTGAGAAGATCCGGCTGCTCTCGAACGCTCTAGAGAAGATCCGGCTGCTCTCGAACGCTCTAGAGAAGATCCGGCTGCTCTCGAACGCTCTAGAGAAGATCCGGCTGCTCTCGAACGCTCTAGAGAAGATCCGGCTGCTCTCGAACGCTCTAGAGAAGATCCGGCTGCTCTCGAACGCTCTAGAGAAGATCCGGCTGCTCTCGAACGCTCTAGAGAAGATCCGGCTGCTCTCGAACGCTCTAGAGAAGATCCGGCTGCTCTCGAACGCTCTAGAGAAGATCCGGCTGCTCTCGAACGCTCTAGAGAAGATCCGGCTGCTCTCGAACGCTCTAGAGAAGATCCAGCTGCTCTCGAACACTCTAGAGAAGATCCGGCTGCTCTCGAACGCTCTTGAGAAGATCCGGCTGCTCTCGAACGCTCTAGAGAAGATCCGAACGCTCTTGAGAAGATCCGGCTGCTCTCGAACGCTCTAGAGAAGATCCGAACGCTCTTGAGAAGATCCGGCTGCTCTCGAACGCTCTTGAGAAGATCCGGCTGCTCTCGAACGCTCTAGAGAAGATCCGGCTGCTCTCGAACGCTCTAGAGAAGATCCGGCTGCTCTCGAACGCTCTAGAGAAGATCCGGCTTCTCTCGAACGCTCTTGAGAAGATCCGGCTGCTCTCGAACGCTCTTGAGAAGATCCGGCTGCTCTCGAACGCTCTAGAGAAGATCCGGCTGCTCTCGAACGCTCTAGAGAAGATCCGGCTGCTCTCGAACGCTCTAGAGAAGATCCGGCTGCTCTCGAACGCTCTAGAGAAGATCCGGCTGCTCTCGAACGCTCTAGAGAAGATCCGGCTGCTCTCGAACGCTCTAGAGAAGATCCGGCTGCTCTCGAACGCTCTAGAGAAGATCCGGCTGCTCTCGAACGCTCTAGAGAAGATCCGGCTGCTCTCGAACGCTCTAGAGAAGATCCGGCTGCTCTCGAACGCTCTTGAGAAGATCCGGCTGCTCTCGAACGCTCTAGAGAAGATCCGGCTGCTCTCGAACGCTCTAGAGAAGATCCAGCTGCTCTCGAACACTCTAGAGAAGATCCGGCTGCTCTCGAACGCTCTTGAGAAGATCCGGCTGCTCTCGAACGCTCTAGAGAAGATCCGAACGCTCTTGAGAAGATCCGGCTGCTCTCGAACGCTCTAGAGAAGATCCGAACGCTCTTGAGAAGATCCGGCTGCTCTCGAACGCTCTTGAGAAGATCCGGCTGCTCTCGAACGCTCTAGAGAAGATCCGGCTGCTCTCGAACGCTCTAGAGAAGATCCGGCTGCTCTCGAACGCTCTAGAGAAGATCCGGCTTCTCTCGAACGCTCTTGAGAAGATCCGGCTGCTCTCGAACGCTCTTGAGAAGATCCGGCTGCTCTCGAACGCTCTAGAGAAGATCCGGCTGCTCTCGAACGCTCTAGAGAAGATCCGGCTGCTCTCGAACGCTCTAGAGAAGATCCGGCTGCTCTCGAACGCTCTAGAGAAGATCCGGCTGCTCTCGAACGCTCTAGAGAAGATCCGGCTGCTCTCGAACGCTCTAGAGAAGATCCGGCTGCTCTCGAACGCTCTAGAGAAGATCCGGCTGCTCTCGAACGCTCTAGAGAAGATCTGGCTGCTCTCGAACGCTCTTGAGAAGATCCGGCTGCTCTCGAACGCTCTAGAGAAGATCCGGCTGCTCTCGAACGCTCTAGAGAAGATCCGGCTGCTCTCGAACGCTCTTGAGAAGATCCGGCTGCTCTCGAACGCTCTAGAGAAGATCCGGCTGCTCTCGAACGCTCTAGAGAAGATCCGGCTGCTCTCGAACGCTCTAGAGAAGATCCGGCTGCTCTCGAACGCTCTAGAGAAGATCCGGCTGCTCTCGAACGCTCTAGAGAAGATCCGGCTGCTCTAGAGAAGATCCGGCTGCTCTCGAACGCTCTAGAGAAGATCCGGCTGCTCTCGAACGCTCTTGAGAAGATCCGGCTGCTCTCGAACGCTTTAAAGTCATGCGTCTCAGTGATGTGGTGTTGGTGCCGGTTCAAGATGAACAAACGTTATGACGTTTCAAACCACATTTTTTTAAAATATCTTTGATATCATACAAACAATGGTTTAAAATAATGAATTCACAAAATGCATATTAAAATACCACAAAGACATATAAACAACATTAAAACTAGATTTTTACCACAGTCTGCAACACAAAGTTATTTTTGATTGATGACTCAAATCATAACTCAGACAGAAACAAGCGTCTTTCAGCGAGGACAGCTGTTATTCAGAAAATAAATGTATGTTTGAGAGTGTTTGATCTATAAAAGTATTACTGTACACCAGAAGATGAATGATGTATATAGCTACACAAATCTGAATCTGTTCATGATATTTGCAGGGGAAGTTCTTGAAAACTGAGCATCTATAGAGTCAGAAACACATTCTCATGAGAATTAAACTGGAATCTAACCAGAAACTTACAGCAATGAATGAACAATAAAAACAATCAACATTCACAATTTAACTTTTCGATGAGAAGAATCAAAAGAATTCATGACCTGCTAAACTACCTGCAATGAAAACAAGACCAAAAAAGATTTTACACTTATATCTGAAAACTTTTTAAAAGATTTGAATGAAGTACTGCTGACAGCATGTATAATGTTAAAGGGATAGTTTACCCCAAAATTCAAATTTCCTGTTTGTTAACTCACCCCCAGGCTATCCGAGATGTATAGGTGACATTTTGATTTGAGTAGAACAATAAAGAAGATTTTTGGTAAATCTGCTGTCCTCTGTGCTTCATATAATGGGAGTATATGGGGTCCACCTGTCTAAGAGTTCCTAAAGCACATATTCCAATATTTCCGCTTTGATGGTTCAGAACACATAACAAATAGCACAGAAACAGGTACAGATGTTGTGGAATTGATGCGGTTGTTTATAAATGGAGTTAAACTGACTTCTCAGTCTGTTTCAAAGAATTCCTCGAATCTTAAACTCATTTGTAAGTAAAAAGTGCCGCCGAATGCCAGCAGAACACACATATTAATAGAACGTATACCTTAAATGCACTGTACAACACGCCCCCCCAAAACTCACACACAAAACATCACACATCTCATGCAAAGACAAACACTAAACAAACACAACAAACTCAGATTCTAAAAAGGTCTTTGTGTATAATAAACATGTAGCCTACACCCTTAACTACACACAGATACACTGTCCCAATTTTAAGTAAGCACAACTATCAAGTTTTGAACTAGATTTTTTTTCATAAAATTTACTCTTCTAATGCAGTCGCACGCAAAGCATGCTGGGAACTGAAAATCATTTTTAAAAAGTCGTGTTGAATTAACTTGTTTAAGTTAAATGAATTCAAAAGTAAGAATTGGTTACATGAACTCAAACTATTTAAGTTTTTGATATAAAATTTATCTATTTAATTACTTTGAACATTCGGGTTTACAGTGTATGACAAATGTAAAACACCACATCTTGTGTCTTTTGCAATTTCAGTGTGCAATGTTCAGACTTTGTCATAGCACACATTTTTGTGAACAGATATTATACAATATACACCGTTCAAAACTTCACAAATTCTTTCCTTTTTCTAGATGTAGAAATAAAAAAGTTATCAAAACAATACACTGAAAAAAGAATTTCATTCAACCAACTAAAAAAATTTAGGGTAATGATTCACATCAATATTTTATAACTTGAGCCAAATAAAAATATATAACTTGACCTAAATAATATTTTCTATGTCTACAGAAATTATATTTTATGACTTGAGCCAAATAAAAATATATAACTTTACCTAAATAATATTTTCTACATCTACAGAAACTATATTTTATAATTTGAGCCAAATAAAAATATATAACTTGAACTAAATATTATCCATGTCTACAGAAACTGTATTTTATAACTTGAGCCAAAAAAAACTATATAATTTGTCTTAAATAATATAATCTGTGTCTACAGAAACTCTATTTTATAACTTCAGCCAAATAAAAATATTGACCAAAATATTTTTTTCTTTACAGAAACTATTTTATAAAACCTGATAGTATATTTTTGGTTGAAAAAAATTATTATATTTTTTCCATTTTTTCATCTAAACAAAAGATACAGATTTAGTTAAACAATTATTTACCATTTGAAAAAAATATAAGTTAATAAAAATTTGTGTAACAAAAAACTAAAACAATCAAATAATTGCATCAATATTTATTCATGTAAACATTAATGCTGGCAAACATTGACCAGAAACAGCCTTAAGACAATGCAGTGAATTAATAAAAGTCAATTAACAATTTCACGCAGGCGCACACATCCTCAAGTTAATTAACAATTTCGCACACGCGCACACACACATCCTCCAGTCATTAACAATTTGAATTTGAACATCTCATTACAATTAAGAACAAGTACTTACACTGTAAACTGGTAAACGTCGTAAATTGGCTGCTTTCAAAACGCTGCAGACCTGAACATTGCAAAGAGTTTCAACTCATCTCATCGCAATTTAATCTAAACTGGGTTTAGAAGCTTGAGAACTAAAATACTGTGTGTGAGAATTACACTCTTTTGTAGAGTTGGTCATAAAGCCTCTTTACTTTGTGGGTCATGCCTTTTGGGTCCAGCTCCATGAACACTTTCTGGATATATTCAAATGTCAATTTTAATGTTTTTGGATATTCCAGGTTGAGGGCATAAAGGAGGCCCAGGAGAATGGCAACAGCATTTGCAACAGACAGCAACTCGCTCAGAACCTCTTGTCCCTCAAGTATAATTCCAATGTCTTGGGGAACAGCTTGTGCATCTCTGATAATAAAGATTACCATTGTTTCCTGCTGAAGAATATCTTTAGCATCATCCTTCTCTGACACCTAAAAAATGTAGAAAAGAGATTTTACAAATCAGGTATCTCAGACACAACATCCTCACAATCTCTCTCACATACACACAACATCCTCACACTTTCTCACAACATCCTCATACACACAACATCCTCACACACTCTACATTTTAAAATACAAATTAAATAAACCATTTTAAATAAGTCTATTCATTTCTTAAAATGTACTTATTGATTACATTTTTATGTTTTAATTATTAAATTATTTTTTTATTTCTAAGCTGCACTATCGTTCCTCCATATACACATCCACCAAAAATGTACATACAGAGTCTGCCTACTTTTAGAGGGTTTCTCCCGTCGTAACAGCAGCTTTAGGTTGAGGCTGAGATGTTTCCACCCGAACTCCGATATCCTGCAAAGAGAAAGAGAAGTGAGCGAGACAGAGAAAAGATTCTCATATTTAAATCGTCACACATTTTAACTGTCTCACAATGCATCGTAATATTGACAACACAGTCTGGCCAATGAGAATAAAGTGTCGTCATCAAGGGTTTCGCAGCCGATTTTGAGCAACTGCAGCGCCTGACCTAAGCGGCTGGTCTCGTTTTGCTCTTGCGGTACTTTAATAGCACATGTGCAGGACACATTTCCTAACCAGAACGCATTACTGTTGTCAGGCGGCTGCAGATTCTTTCGGCGCCGCATGAAGTCAAACGCACTTATAGGTTAATGGAAACGCGCGCAATCTTTTTTTATCGACATGTAACGTTAGGAAAATATCGCTTCAGTTTTGCGCGGATCTGTGCGGCTAATGCCTCAGTGACGCGTGACTCGCTGTCTCTTCCAGCCCGGTTGCACAAACCCCCTTAATTAAGAAACCCCTTAGATATAGGGTTAAGGAAACCTTTAATGAGAAATAGGTTGCAAGAATACATTTTTAACTTATTATTACAATGTCCTGCCTCACTTTACCCTAATTTACTTAACTTGAGGAACGGGAGCGGGAACCGCCATGTTGTCTCCCTCACATTTTTACCTCAGCCTAACGTTAGCATTTTGATACTTAAGTCCAAAACGTCTACATTAACAGTCAACGATAAACATTAAGCATTTATATTCATTATCAACTGAATGTGGAAGCACTTTACTTACCTTAAAAACGTATTCGTGACTGGAAGTTGGCGATCCACGGACAGTTGATTTGAAAAAAGCGCCGACTGGTGACAGCTCGAGCTTTTTGTTTAATGCGCATGCGCTGTCCTGTGTGTAACCTTGAAATTGTACATTTATCTAAATTAAAATATTTTAGTTGAGCTCCCAATTTAACATATTTAAATATAACAATGTTTTGAACTAAAAAAAAATTACTTGTAAAATAAAACAAATATTTATACATTGAATTGAAAGACAAATTATTAATTAGATGAAGTATTGCTTGAAAAACCTTTTTCAGTGTAGTGTGATGATGAAAATGATGTTTTGACTAAAGAAAACTAAAACAAATCAAAGCTATGTTATGTTCAGCTACCATTTGCCTTGCATTTGCAGAATTGTCCTTTTCTCAGGTGTGTTTCAAACACTAAAGGAGTTCTCATCTGGATACCAAATTACCATTTTCAAAAAACGTTTTTATTAAATAACATTTACATTTTCTAACAATAGAATCTATTATGTTTTTAAATGCATTTAAATCAAAATACATCTCAGTCAAGTGATAGTGATCCTAAACTTTTTGATGGTATAGCGTATATACATGTTAAGTATATGTCCACCATAAACAGAGTAATTCATTATTTATCTTATGTTGGGTTCAAGTATGAAGATCTCAGTCTTAATGTTTTTACAGGACATTGTTCTGAAGCCAACATTTTTCAAACCTGTGAATTGTCAAATGAAATGAAGTCAGACGTTGCATTAAAGCTCCAGCATTGAAGATAATTCAATAAATTCTCATTGTTTCATCACCTGCCTTAGACGGTTATACGGTCAAGGTCATGGGTTTGATCCCAGGGATTACACATATTCACAAACAAATGTATAATGTAATGCAATGTTAGTCGCTTTGGATAAAACATACATGTAGCCTAAATGTGCATAACTAGTTGTTCACTTAATGTATCGTAAGGAATATGCTTCTATAAAAAAGTGGGCCTAGTTAGTGTAAACTATATTGAAACAGTACTGCTGTATACTTACATTCACTGTCAACTTTCCTCTTTAGACTCTTTGATATAGTGCCATTGTCTCTCACCACCAGCTAGTTTAAGTTAACATCACACCACGTGATAGCAAACATCCAGCACGCAAACAATTTAAAAAATGCAGTTTAGTACGTGAGGATGACAAGGAATTATTCTGAGTCATATAATTATTACAATACATTTATTCATTTGGCAGATGCTTTTATCCAAAGCGACTTACAAGCGTAAAACATTTTGTCAACACACTAAACAGTACCGATAGTTTACAAGAACATGATACTAAGCTGAAGGAAGCAAGGGAGAAAATGAACAACATGAAAGAATTTTTGTTATTTGTTATTGGTTAGTTAGGCTCCACTGTGTAACAAGCAATTATTATGTACAATATGTAAAGAGGAAATAAAACGCACAGTTCATTTAGAGCACGACTCAAACATGACATTAATGGGCTTATTCAAGTCAAGTTATTATATGTTGCAAGTTGGTGAATGAAGAAACTTGCCAGGTAACGTGTCACTTCTCTGCTTTATTAATGTATCCAGTGTAAATGTAACACGAGCTGCATTTCACCTCTCGTCCTGCGTGTCGCATATTGAGAGAATGTCCTGCGTTTTCCTAGTGTGTTGCGTGGCTTTTAATTGTTAAATTAGGAAAACATGTGCACGTGCTTTTATCTTATCTATGCTTTGCTGCGTGCCATGGGGCTTTTTGTGTTCCCCACCACAAACCAAAATAAGATACAATTTGACACATTCGTTGATCAAAGAATACATTTCTCAGTTGTTCAGTAGATGGCGACAATTGACCAATAATATCCGCCAACCCACTTTAGCAGACAGGGTTGCCAGATGTTCCGGTGTTACTAGAGTGAGTCACATACAGTAATTCGGTAGGTCACCAGTTTCGGCACAACACCGGCGACACTGGGATCAGTTTACACTGTTGCCACGGGCTGTACTCGAGTACATTTTTCAAGTATCTATGCTTGTGTGTTTTACTGTGACTTTTACTACATTATAATATATATGCAAAAAGAATCGATTCCAAGCCGTTGGGAATCGAGAGTCGATTCCATTAAAGGAATCGACTCCTCTTTAAGAGCCTTCATAGGAACAAGAACCGCCCTTTAGTTAGCTGATGTCATTTTTTGTCAAAACCAGTACAGACTTCAGAAAAAACTGATGGCTGAAGTCTAGAGCTGTGGAATGACATGAAAAAGCTGGACAGAACTTTTTCAACACCTCTCTGCACTATAGCATACTTTCATTTAACATTATGTAACAAAATATTTTTGTGTACACTGCTGAATAACTTGACCTGTGCTTTATTTTGAAAACAGTAAATAAAAAACAGAGAAAGATTAATAATGGTATTATTAATAATACACTGGAATGTTTTTTTTAATAGAAACAATAAACAATTAAATAAACAATTAAATGTGAAAATTTAAAGCTTAGATAATTGTATTGCATTAAAAAATTTGTATTTTTTTAAATAACATATTAAACCCTGTAGTAAACCAAGGAAATCAAATGGGAATCGAAACATTAGCTAGGAATCAAATGTGACAATTACATTGTCTGTATTTTGGGCTTTGGATATTTTATCCAGGGTATGTGGAATATCTGAAGAGCATTTGGGTGTAGATATTAATGATGTTTAATGATGTTGTGGTCACATGTAATTGTAAAAGTTTTATATTTGTGAGAAGCATTGTCATGTGCTCTTTCCTTTCTTCAGGTTCGTGATCAATCCAGCGGAGGATGGATTCAAAAACCACTTTCTCCCGTTTAACATTCAGTTCATCACAATCAATTAACTCCTTGAGATTTTTAGGAAAGATGTCCTGGAACTCTTGGGATAAAAGCAGAGCGTGCTCGAAGTGCTTTAAGGTGTAGCTTTTTGCTGAACTACAGAGACTGGAGCAGGTCAGGATGTGCCGTGTTACCACGATGATGCCAAGGCAGTTCTCAGGGCCTAAATGTGACTTCAGGACATCACAACAGATATCTTCCAAACTTGGCACTGAAAAACCATTAGCCACGACGGCCATGTTTCTTGTCACCAAATATTTTTCATGTTGTGTAGGTGTATTCACACACTTTATGAAATGATCGTGAACTCAAATTTAGGACGGTTTCTACACAACATTATAAAAATGTTTGTTTTTCTGACAGAACTTCTCATCATTAATGTCTCATCCGCACACTAAGGACTGGTCTGAGATCAGTGTTCCTGCAGATCAGTGTGTGGGTACCATCAGAAGAGCCGTACTCAAACTGGACCACACACTTACCGAAGAAACAGACAAACTTGTTGAAATAGGTGAGCGTGTTCAGCGTGTTCTGCATGTTTGGTGCGTGTTAACGTTTTGGTGTCTGATTGCCCTATTTATTCATTTCCTCATTTATTTGTGTTGTAAACAGAACTGAGGAAGATTCAAAAGTATTCAGGTAATGTTGCTTTGCATGTGGTAAGACATTCTGCATATAAAGACCCTTTAAAACGCAACTAAATCTCTCTTTTGCGTGGTTTTAAAGTGGACGTAACCTTTGACCCGGACACGGCTAACCCCTGGCTCCAGCTGTCAGAGGACGGGCATCAGCTGCGTCACCTGGGGTCGTGGCAAGACCTTCCTGACACACCCGAGCGCTTTGATAAAGTGGTCATCGCTCTCGGACGGCAGGGCTTTTTGTCCGGCCGCAGATACTGGGAGGTTCAGGTGGGCCAGAAGGACGACTGGTACCTGGGTGTGGCCCGGGCGTCAGTGAACAGAAAGGGCAGGATTTCGGTGAGCACACTTCACGGTTATTGGGCTCTAGCCATGAAGAAAGATCAAGAGTACCGTGTGTCCTCCTCGCCGCCCGGCCTGCTCTCGATCGAGCCCAAGCTGAAGAAAGTGGGCGTGTACGTGGATTATGAAGAAGGACAGGTGTCGTTCTATGACGTACAGGCCAGAAGTCACATCTATACCTTTATGGACTCAAGCCACTCAATCAATTTATAAAATGCAGGTAATAATATACCAAGTTACTAGTTTTTACAAAGAAAGAGAGAGAGACTTGTATCTTTAATTCTATACAAAAAGCAATCTATATCACCATAACACAAATTCTACAATACAAGTTATCTTCTCTTGACAAAAAATACATACATAATCTTCATTCTAAAAAAATGTTTAAAATAAAACATCCATTTCACCAACCAATTATAAAAAATAATTAAAACAACAAAAAAATCAACATTGTTTGTCAGACTATAAAAAGCATATTCTATTGTTAACCTTTTTTTTATAAAACATTTTGCCAACAAAATGGGATCAATACAACCCTTTCCTTCAATTTTGTTTTTTTCTAGTACACCAAATTGCCAACTTGACCATTTCATAAAGGAAGTTAAGAATGACTTTCTGTTTATTTTCTACTGTATACTTTGGACCATAAATAAACAATGGAACACTAGATAACCCCATTAAATTCAAACTCTAAACAATAACATTCTATAAAAACATGAGTCACAGTTTCAGATTCTGATATAATTTAGAATACAAGTCAGCAGCAGTCTTTCTCATTATTAAGGGATCTCAAGTAATACTTTCATCAGGCTTCTGTAAACAATGTATGAGATTATTGCAAACGGTCTTCTTTTCTAAATTAAAAAAATATTTTGTGGGTGCATCAACATCATTGATTGAAATGAAACGTGCTGCTTTAACTTTTTTATGTAAAATATCTCCCAAATCTTGTTTCTTCATGAATCATTTTGATTAGTCAAAGAAACATATATTGCTGAAATCTCCTGTTCCAACTTAAGACATTCTTCTTCTAATACTACTCAAAGCTTGTGAAGAAAACTGTTTGCAAAATATTTTAATTTGAACTTTTCCCATCTACCACCATTGAAGAAGGTTTTTATAATCCTCCTTTTGTTCAGACCATTGTTTCCAGAATAATTTAAATTTGTCCCGAAAAATCTAGATTTTCCAGTAATTTATTAGTAAACCTCCAATAAAAATAATGGGGGATTGTATTTGTTAAAACTATTTTAAAAGTTACTAACTGATGATCTGGAAAAAAAAACTGGACTCATAAGTGTATCTCCAATTCTGCTACACATTGTGTTCTTAATATAAAATCTATCTAAGCGTGCAGCGCGAACTATATCCTCTGTAACTTTAATCCAAGAATATTGTTTGGTTAATTACATTTTTTCTCTCTCCAAATGTCAACAAGTTCAAATTGTTCAATAATGGGGGCAGTTGTGGTCTAGTGGTTAGAGAGTTGGACTCGTAACCAGAAGGTTGCCGGTTTGATTCTCAGTACCGGCAGGTAACAACTGATGTGCCCTTGAGCAAGGCACCTTACCCCCGTTTGCTCCCCGGGTGCTGCAGTGTTAGCTGCCCACTGCTCCCGGTGTATGTGTGTTCACGACTTGAAGTGTGTGTGTTCACTATTCACTGGTTGGGTTAAATGCAGAGGTCACATTTCGGGTATGGGTCACCATATCTGACAAATAGGTCACTTTCACTTCACTTTATAATGTCTTTTAAAAAACCTGCTGACATAAAATGAAGTTCTTCACCATTTCTATCATTATTAAAATCTAATGTGCAGCATGCGAGAGAGAAAGAGAGAGAGAGAGAGAGAGAGAGAGAGAGAGAGAGAGAGAGAGAGAGAGAGAGAGAGAGAGAGAGAGAGAGAGGGGGTGGGGGTTAGTTAGTTAGTTGTTAAATTTACATTGAATTCCAGGTATAACCCATGACCTTGAGGTTAATAGCGCAATCTACATAATTGAGCTACGGAAACTACTTTGAGATTCATCAGAGCATTTTAGGACATAAAAATAGTGAAAATACAGAAGAGCACTGGTCTGGTGAAATGCATATAAAAGAAATATAAATGTAATTTATTATTAAGCAGACTTAAAACAGTTGACACTACAGGACTGTGAGACTACTTGAATTGCTGTGGTGCTTACACTACACAACAAGGTTTCTTCTCATCTTTTGTTGTCTTGTCATAGCTGCGCGCATACTACACAAAACATTCGGTAAGAGGTGTTCACGATCATCAGCGAAAATAAGTTTGCTTACATGAATTTTTTAAAGAAATTACAGCGCATATATGCCATTTTTCAAGCATGGACAATCAGCTTGGACGCGAATAGAAAATCCAGCCAAAAATCACATAGTGCCATTAATGAGTGGGCATTTCTACAGGTTTCACCACTGGTAGTGCCAACTAGTGGTTTGGGAGTTTATGACTTCAGGGAGTTTCTGCAACCGGTATTTGCTCATCGGTACGCAGACAACTGACCGATGTCACAACACATGAGTCCCTATGAAGAAGTGAAATGAATGAGGAGCTACTGTATGTGGCAATTCAACACAAAGTAGAGATTTGGTCGAGAATGGCCGCTATATGACCCAGACAGGAATTAATGATGTCATAGTTTCTCATTGAAAGCAACCGGTTGCGACGAAAAACTACATAAAAGCATTACCCTGTGCATTATAAAATGATGAAAAAAGGCCCCGGCCAAACGTTGATATGTGACGACTCAAGAGTTGTTGATCTCACTGCTGCTGTTTGTCCAGTTGGAGGCAGTAAACACATCTTGTAGTTTAAAACAGAAGGCAGTTTTTTGTTTTGTCCTTTGTAGCTCTTGAAAATGATTGAGACAGTTGAGGCTCAATACTGTAAAACATTAAAGATTAAATCAGACATTAATATCCACTCATAACAGTCATTATCAACAGACATCATGTCAGAATGATGTTTATATTTCTCATCTTCCATCACTTTCACCATCATACATTTACATGTATTCATTTAGCAGACGCTTTAATCCAAAGTGACATGAGAATAATACAAGTAGTGCTAACATCAGTAACACTAGAGCAGATGTGACAAACTATTACATGACATGAATTTAAAAACACATTTATAACTCAAACACTAAATGAAGAACTCACTGTAGTTCCTGTAGTTTACAGTTTGGATCCTTCAGTAGATCAGAGATCAGCTTCACTCCTAAATCTCCTGGATTATTTCCTAACAGATTCAGATGTGTGAGATGTGAGGGGTTTGATCTCAGAGCTGAAGCCAAAGCAACAAAACCTTCATCTCCAATCCTGCAGTTATAAAGACTGAAGAGAGAGAAAAACTCCTGAAACTTACAGCAAATGAAGTCATGAATTATAATGAGATGTGTGAGACTATTATGATCAGAACATATACAGTCAGAGAAAGACTGAAAGCATTCTGAACACTCGGTGGCCTTGTTTCTCTTGTAGCGAGATAGCCGCCCGTCACCATAAGGGAACACTGGGACGCGCTACTACCTCGTAGAGGAAATGCACTACGAAGAACACATTATTTTGAGATGGATTACATAAATTCTCAGCTCAATAAAATATTACATATGTTTGGTTGACACAAGTAGAAAACGTGTTAAATGTGTCATGTCACTTAATCCAAATGAAATTAGCAAACCAGTTAGACAATAAATATGTTTGTTTAAATGCAGAACCGCAAGTAAAAACAAGTGATTTCCTGTAGCTCAGTGGCGCTAGCAAAGCCAAGGTCATGGGTTTGATCTCAGGGATTGCACATACTCAGAAACAAATGTATAGTATAATGCAATGTAAGTCGCTTTGGTTTAAAGCGTTTGCCAAATGTATAAAAGAATGTTAAAAAAAGTGATTAGAGAGGCAGGTTGCGCGATGGATTTCTGCAGTTAGGTCGGATCGAGGTCGGGCTATGTTCACACCTTAAATGAACCGCACCAGAGTTCATTTGGAAGCGGACCGAGACCACCTCTTCAGCTGGGTCTCGGTATGGCTGTTTGGTCCGCACCCCAGTGCGGTTGTTGTATTCACACCTGCCCAAAAGATCCACACCAAAGGAGAAAACGAACTTGAGTTCGATTCAAACGAACCAAACAAGACGTGTGAATGTGAAATGTTGTGTTGTTTGTCATGTGTGTGAAATGGTTTGTGTGGGTTTGAGATTAGATGTAGTGATAGTGTTAGGAGACAGAAATAAATGATGAGATCTTGACTGCTGGTGTCTAGAATCTTCATCAACAGAGAGTCACTCTTGAGTCTCTTACACTATGATGAACAACATTATATCAACATGATTCTCAGCAACTTTTACAAACATTTACATCATACAAACACACACGTTTCATCTTATTAAAATTAAGGATTTTCTTACTGTAATGTCTTCAGTTTACAGTTTGTATTCTTCAGTCCATCAGAGATCAGCTTCATTCCTGAATCCTGAAGATTATTGTGATTCAGGATCAGTTCTGTCAGACTTGAGGAGTTTGATGTGAGAACTGACGCCAGTGATGAACAACTTTTCTCTGTCAGATTACAGAGACTCAGACTGAGAGAGAAACAACAAGATAACAGTGTGTTAAACTACAACGTTTAACGTACATACAGTATTGTCCTTCTGTCAAATCTGTATTTTTTTTACATATTAAATGTTTACTTTTTTGTTAAATGTGCCTCGTCACTTTTTAACCTGTATGTGCACTGGAAGCTTCTGTCACTTAAAAAAATTCATTGTGTGTGTAAGCACACTTGGCAATAAAGCTCTTTCTGATGTAATAATATGATGAATGTGTAACTCACTGTAGTTTCTGTAGTTTACAGTTTGTATTCTTCAGTCCATCAGAGATCAACTTCACTCCTGAATCCTGAAGATTATTGTCATCCAGGATCAGTTCTGTCAGACTTGAGGAGTTTGATGTGAAAACTGACGCCAGTGATGAACAACTTTTCTCTGTCAGATTACAGCTCATCAGACTGAGAGAGAAATAACAAGATAACAGTGTGTTAAACTACAACTTTTAGTGTCACTCACAGTCAGAAAACAAGTGTGAATGGATGTAGAATGAGAATCTGCTGCTGTTAATGAAGATGAAAAACATGAGATGAGTTCAGTTTGGTTGTATTAACACAGTCTCTCTTTCAGGGATGTGCACAGACATTTTGAGGGGCAGGGGCTTAAGTGGGAAAAAAAGGGCACTTTTCATATTTATTTAAATAGAAAATTCTAAACAAAACGTTAAATATATTAACTCTGGCTTTTTTTTTTTTAATACATTTTTTTATTGCCTCACATTCACCTAATTGTTTCATGTTGATTTATTTTTTAATAGTGTACAAAATAATCAGTTCACATGAGAGCCCATGGTCTTCTTTAGCACTCACTTATTTTATCGCAACAACAAAGGAAGCTAAGCCACAACGTGCATGTTTTCTATGCTACAAGTTTCAAGCATATATTTACAATAAATGACTGCACAGAGGAAAGGGACATATTTCACTAATAATTTGTTTATTTTGCAGAAAACAATAAATTGTTTTAATTATTTTGGTGTTATTGGATCACCAACAAAGACCATCACACTAAACTGAAAATTGTTTTTTTTTACAGATTCAAATATATAGCCAGGATATTTATGTGAAATAACATAAACATTTATTATTAGCCTCAATTTCAACTGCTAGAGAAGCTAAACAGACGAGTTTCAGTTGCACATACAGCTATTCAAACGCTCTTTTTAAGCATAATATGTGCGTCTATTCTTGTTATAAATGCCCAAACTGCGATTAAAGTTTACGCATACCGTATGAATCAATCGCTATGTGATGACACCGCTCTTGTTCGACAGCTCATAACACGCAGGTTTGCACCCTAAATAGTGCCCTTACTTCCACATACTCTAGTATACATTATCGGCACTATACCAGCTTGTTTTTAACGCGTGTAGATAGGACATACACACCTTTATTACTCAGTGCCACATGCCCCGCTTTTAGTTGCCGCAATAGCAGACAACAGTGCGCTGTTCCCAATCCCGCTTCTGTCTGTTTGAAGCAGATACGCGTCCACGGAAGACGATTGGCCTCGTAACACTCACTTGTGATTGGCTGAATGTTAGTTCAATCAAATCTATGTAACAAACCAGAGAACGTATGCGGGACTGGTGGCGGCGGTGTGTATTGAAAAGTGCGGAGGACAGAATCACTTTTATCTCACATGTCATGCGCGCACATGTATATATTCATTTATTTAGAAAAAAAAAAGCATCCCTGAAAAAAGGCCATGGGCTCAAGCACCCAAAGCCCCCCCACCCCTCTGCACGTGCCTGCTTCTCTTTGCTCTAAACATCAATCATTTTTACAAAACGTATCATTAGTTCAAACACATGCATTAACACCTGGACCTGTTTACATTATTTTCATGATATGCTCTTTTTGGAGCTTTAAGAATGGTACATTTTGCAAAGCTTGAAAACGACAGTAATATAACATTTTAGTTGAAGTTAAAGCCTAAGATGACATAAGGGTGAATAAGAGAATATTCATATTTGGGTGTGTTAATTCTTTAAAGGTGTCATATGGTGAAATGTCATGTTTTTCTATTGATTTAGTGTGCTATTTATCCGTTTGTGCATGTATAAGACTTTAAAAGTCACAAAACTCAAAGTTTTGCACTAAATGATTTTCTCTAACTGAAAGAGAAGTCTGATCCAGATCTGCCTAATACGCCTCAATTAATCACACCCCCACATTTCTCTGTCAGTTCGTGATAATGTTTGCTTGACGCTGCCCAAAATGTACACGCAAAGAAGGCGTATCTTCAGTTTTCACAGCTGTGATGCTGCAGCCGTCATGTCACAGTGGAAATGCATAAAACAGAATAAAAACACCTCTGTAAAGCGTCCTTCTGGTGGATCCGTTGATTTCATTATCCTAACTAGGTTTGAAGGCAAAACCGACGCTGATTTTACTCGTTATTCACTTATGTTCTTGTATTTATTATAACTGGTCCGACGCGAATCCACTCCGTGTGGGTGGCGAGGCGAACTGATGATCATTCCGGCACGAGAGTTGCGCGCTGTGAGCTTTCACACACTGTCTGGCCTCATATGCGGGTTTAATCCGCTGGTTTAATCTGACACTGATGTTATTAGCGATGTTATTATGTTTGCAACTGTTATGACACCAAACGTCTCTGAGTGAGAGGAAAGATTGGCCTCGTTCTGGAAGTTTGCGGTTATGGTAACAGATGTAACATTTCCGCCTCACGCTGGAGGTATTTAGCCAATCACAACACACAGCTCAACTGGCCAATCAGAGCACACTACACTTTCCACAGCGATGAGTTTCGACTCGTTTTAGAAGGCGGGGCATAGAGGAGACATAAAAATGTAATGCACTTTTTGAACCTTAAACCATGTATTCACATTGCATTACATGAAATACAAACAACAATATTGGTTTTAGCTTGGCAATTGGACTTCTTTATGGATTTTCTTACTGTAATGTCTTCAGTTTACAGTTTGTATTCTTCAGTCCATCAGAGATCAGCTTCACTCCTGAATCCTGAACATTATTGAAACTCAGGTTCAGTTCTGTCAGACTTGAGGAGTTTGATGTGAGAACTGACGCCAGTGATGAACAACTTTTCTCTGTCAGATTACACTTCCACAGACTGAGTGAGAAATAACAAGATAACAGTGTGTTAAACTACAACTTTTAGTGTCTCTCACAGTCTTATAGTTTCTAATCTCTTGTTTCATTCTTTCAAGAATAGTTTGTACATGTGTTGTATGTTTTCAGAGTATTTCTCTTTACACAGACTGTTTAATGCCGCTCAGACACACATGAATGCATTTACACTGATATTACTTTTAATACATAGAAATACTACATGAAAAAATACATAAATATATTATGAGATTAATGCTTTACATTAATAATTTTGGATCATTTAATGAATGTTTGTGTGATTTCTGTTAACTGTGCTGGTGTGACAGTGAGAGACAGAAGCTCATGAACTCTCACACAATCACAACTCAAATGTTTATTTAACCTTCTGAAGTTTTCATATTCAGAACAAAAACATCTTCCTCTACATATACAATGACATCATCATCATCATCACGTTTATTAATGGATGGATTGTTTATATACACACTATACAATCATTGATATCATGTTAATAATAATGTAATAATATGATGAATGTGTAACTCACTGTAGTTTCTGTAGTTTACAGTTTGTATTCTTCAGTCCATCAGAGATCAGCTTCACTCCTGAATCCTGAAGATTATTGACACTCAGGATCAGTTCTGTCAGACTTGAGGAGTTTGATGTGAGAACTGACGCCAGTGATGAACAACTTTTCTCTGTCAGTTTACAATCAGCCAGACTGAGAGAGAAATAACAAGATAACAGTGTGTTAAACTACAACTTTTAGTGTCGCTCACAGTCAGATAGAAAGAAAACAAGTGTGAATGGATGTAGAATGAGAATCAGCTGCTGTGAATGAAGATGAAAAACATTTTTCTAAACCAAAACAGCAGATCTGCTGTGAACAATAGATTTTCATTGATATCTGAAGTGATTCAGATCTTTTCATATCTGTCAAATAATTAAACTTTATTAAAGCATCTTCTCAACGGCCAACAGCCCGACTGCATTGAGTTCACAGATCTCAACATCATTGTGACACACAGAAACACTGACGTCTGCTGTCAGGACCAAACACAACACTGAACCTTTAACACTCATTCATAAGAGACACAATCTGTGTTCAGAAACTCATATGTATGATTTAGTTTAAGGATGAAATGACTCACTCAGCTTTTCTGGATGATTTCACCACTGGCAGCAGATTCAGAAGACATTTATCTGATCGATTATATTTACTCAGTTTAAGCTCATCCAGCTTCTGTTCTGAGTTCAGTAACACAAACACCAGAGCCGACCACTGAGCAGAAGACAGACGGACTCCAGAGAGACACCAGTCACCTCTTGTGTTCAGGTATGTTTGTACCTCGAGCTCCAGAGACTGATCATTGAGTTCATTCAGACAGTGGAACAGATTGATGGATTTCTCTAGAGATTGATTCTCTCTGATCTTCATCTTAATGTATTCTGTAACTATTTGCTGTGAGGCGTCAGAGCTTCTTTCTGTCTGTGTCAGTAGATCTCGTAAGATGGTCTGATTGGACTCCAGCGAGAGACCCAGAAGGAATCGCAGGTAAAGGTCCAGGTGTCCGTTCTCACTCTGTAAGGCCTTGTTCACTTCACTCTTCAGTAAATCACTTAAAGTCTGTCGTCCTGATGATGTTTGTGGAGAAAACGAGAGAAACTTGAATAAAGCAGCGAGAAACTCCTGAACGCTCAGATGCACAAAGCTGTAAACCTTCACCAGGTTCAGTCCAAACTCGTGTCTGAAGATCTGAGTACAAACTCCCGAGTACAGCGACGCTTCTCTGACATCAATGTCACAGTCTCTCAGCTCGTCCTCATAGAAGATCAGGTTCCCTTTCTCCAGCTGTTGAAAAGCCAAACGTCCCAGTGACACGAGACTCTTTCTAGCCTGCTGAACATCCACCTCACATTTCCCATCATACTTCTGACTCTTGACTTTGATGTGAAACATCAGGAAGTGTGTGAACATTTGAGTGAGAGTCTTGGGGATCTCTGCTCGACTCTCTGCTTCACTCAACATTCTCTCTAGAACAACGGCTGAAATCCAACAGAAGACTGGGATGTGACACATGATGTACAGACTCCTGGATGATTTCATGTGTCTGATGATTCTAGCGGCCAAACTGGGATCTTTTATTCTCTTGCTGAAATACTCGTCCTTCTGAGGGTCATTGAAGCCTCGTACATCTGTGATCAGGTGGACACACTCAGGAGGAATCTGATTGGCTGCTGCTGGTCGAGAGGTGATCCAGATCAGAGCAGAAGGAAGCAGATTCCCCTTCATGATGTTGGTCAAAAGCACATCCACTGACGCTCTTTCTGTCACATCAAACAAACTGGGATTGTTGGAGAAATCCAGAGGAAGACGACACTCGTCCAGACCGTCAAAGATAAACGCCACTTTGTAGACGTCAAAGTCTCTGGATGTCTTGAGTTGTGTTGTATGTGTGAAGAAGTCATGAAGAATATCCATCAGACTGATATTTGTGTTCTTCATCAGATTCAGCTCTCTGAACGCCAGTGGAAATATAAAGTGAAGATCCTGATTTGCTTTTCCTTCAGTCCAGTCCAGAATGAACTTCTGCACAGAGACGGTTTTTCCAATTCCAGCGACTCCTTTAGTCAGCACACTTCTGATGTGTTTGTGTTGTCCAGGTAAAGCTTTAAAGATGTCATTGCATTTGATGGGTGTGTGTTGTGTCTGTGCTCTTCTGGATTGTGTCTCAATCTGTCTCACCTCATGTTCATTATTGATCTCTTCACTTCCTCCCTCTGTGATGTAGAGCTCTGTGTAGATCTCATTCACAAGTGTTGAACATCCTTCACGTGATATTCCTTCATTCATTCTCTGGAATTTCTCCTTTAGGCTGGATTTGTGTTTTTTCACACACAAAGTTGCGAGTTCTGTGGAGTAAAGGAAGAGAAACGGATGTGAAATGAAACTAAAGGAAGGTGATGCACAGGAATGAGTTCATGACTTCTCTCTTACTGCTCTGTAGTTTGTCAGCGAGGTCTGTCTGCTTCATCTTCCTCAGGACGTGCAGTGTGATCTTCAGAAGCTCCTCTCTGACTCTCATCTGATCTTCATCCTCCTCCTCCTCTCTCTCAGAGCATGCTGGGTAATCTGCTGTCAGTAATCTCTTCTTGAAGCTCTTCAGCTCTTTCTTCATCACAGAGATGATTTTCTGCTCCAGCTCCTGAAATCATTGTTGAGACAAACAGACTTTTATTTACTTATTCATGTGTGTAGAAAATGTTCTCATGCAAAACGTTCAGCTGGATTCATAACACACACGCACGCACGCACGCACGCAAACACACACACACACACACACACACACACACACACACACACACACACACACACACACACACACACACACACACACACACACACACACACACACACACACACACACACAGAATTTTACCTTGAAAACAGAATCCATGAGCTTCTTTTTGAAAGACTTTGATTCATCTGTTGTGTTACTGTTAATAAAACATTACATATGTATTAACATGTAAGAAAATCACACATGTACTACACAACAGTAAACACATGAATGAATGTGTGTGTTTGTCCTCACATCACATCTGCACAAGAGTCTCCTGAACTGAAGTTACGTGGAGGATCCATTGATGCATCACTCTTCATGGACACACAACTGGGTTCAGCAGATTCTCTATCAATCAAAATACAACAACAATTAAACACATTTAATAAATAAATCTCTCTTCGTTTACTCAGTTTCACTCATGAATCTCTTATCTATATATTGCAGTGGATTCTAAACAGTAGGGAGGTTAGATGTTAGTGTTAAGTCATTGTTTTATAGGTTTTTTTATACGCTTCTCCCAACCCTAGCCCTGCTCTTCCTTCCTGAACTCTGCCAACAATCTCTTGAGGAAGCAAATGACTGATTGCTTTGTCAACCTCAGTTTGGACATTCCACTTCCGGCCTGTCAAAACAATTTGATTTGGGTTTGCGTTCCTTACAGCTTGGTCAGCAGACTCTCTCAACCTGAGAACAAGCCTGGTCTTCTCCTGCTTGTAGCCCACACTGATGGATTAATGCGGCAGCTGGAGGGTGTTCCTTCCGAAGAGGACCGTTTCAGAGAGGCACCGTGCAGCCCCAATCACTTTCCGATGACTGCGTTGGCTTTTCCATCCATCTTACTTGCAGTGGATGAGGGGATCTCGCTCAATTTTAGTGGCCACATTACCCTCCTATAGAGTGTAAATTGGTAGCACCAGACCTTGTAGTTCCCTGGGAGTTGGCTTTAATCGATCTTTGCAGGCCTTCTGAGAGCCGTTTCATTACGGTTCTGCCCATCTGTTTGTCCATAAGCTCTACCGTCTACTGCCTCCCCAGACTTTTCAGTTTCAGTTCATTTAAATGTATTTAATAGAGTCTTCATTCTAACATGATTCATAGACAAGGACTAGATCAACCATTTATATTGTTTCAAGCCATTACATCATGAAATGGCCAAAATTGCCAATATTTCCATCTCCATTTATAGTCTCTATATCTCTATACTCCTCATCCAGGCTGAACTATTGTAATGCTCTTCTCGCTTGTCTTCTTATCTGTACATTTAAACCACTATAAATGATTCAAAATCATCTTCCAAGAACCAAAAGAGCTCATGTCACACAACTGTATCTCTCTTCACTGGTTACTGGTTACCACCAACATCAAATCACTGATGCTCACATTCAGATCCGTCACTGGCTCTGTGGCGGCATATCTTCAGTCCTTCCTACACACTTACACCCCATCCAGAATGAATGAGCCCCTTATTTCACAGAAATCATCTCCCACACACTTATTCTCCTCCACTATTACCTGTTGCTGGAATAATCTTCAGAATTCAATTTGGTCTGCCACATCTCTCACACAACTACAAACCCAAACATCTTTTTCCATGAATACCTGACAGGAACATGCAAACTGCTCTTCTTACTAAAAACACAACCACTAACCCTCCTCTCTGAGCACTTGAAACCTTTAAAATCTGGTAACTTCTTACATTATTGCTGCCTCCTTAAGATTTATCATCTCAATGTTTCCTGAATTTTGGATAAAAGTCTAAATGTAGCTCATGTAGCTTAATGGATATCATATAGATGACAGAATTACGTTCTGAATCAAGCAGCCACTCTGTGCATGATCAATTCAAACTGACAACATCAAAAATATTAAAGTCTGTATTTATATAAAAAAAAATGACATCCCTGTGATGAATGTGTGTGTTTGTCCTCACGTCACATCTGTACAAGAGTCTCCTGAACTGAAGTTACGTGGAGGATCCATTGATGCATCACTCTTCATGGACACACAGCTGGGTTCAGCAGATTCTCTATGAAATAAGTTTCATAAAAAAACTACACAAACTCTTACAGTTCTGACACAAACTCTTCATTTACTCAATGTCACACATAAATCGTAACTTTAAGACTAGCGTAACTTTATTTATGGCAAATTCTCTCACCTCTTCATTGTGTTTGTGGAACTCATGACAGCAGTTCAGATGTTGATGTTAAAGCTGTAAAGGAAGTGAACACACACACACACACACACACACACACACACACACACACACACACACACACACACACACACACACTCTTCACATGAAAGCAGCACAAGTCTCAGTGTTTGTTTCTGTCTGGAGTTCATGTGTTCATCACATCATATGAGACACACAGAAAACTGAGCACATTATTTCACATGCAGCTGTGTCAAGTATTAGATAGACTTTAACACCCAGTAACAGTTGGGGACATTGGACTGGTTTTGTTAATCATTCATCTGGTTAAGAGCTACATTAGTCTTTGATGTTATATGTATACGGTCAAGCACAGGTTTTATCAGCTGGCCATTTTTAATGCACATTTGTGACACAGTCTGGGATTTTTTATGATATACTGCAGTATTTTTACATAAACCCACCCTGTTAAAAACAATAGAAACCAAAACAGAAATTCTAATGACTTCCATTAAAATACCATTATAAACTATTTCCATCAAAACCATTAACAGGATTTGTAGTGTGTTTTAAGCATGAGTTTGTTATAAGGGTGTGTGCATGTGTTAACTTGTGATAGGAACCACAAATTGACCATAGTTTCATTATAAATGTAAAATTGAGATTTTACATCATCTGAAAGATGAATAAGTAGGATTGCTATTGATGTATGGTTTGTTAGGATTAGGATAGGACAATATTGGGCTGAGATATAATTATTTCAAACTCTAGAATCTGAAGGTACAAAGAAAATCTTCTTTAAAGTTGTTCATCAGAGGTGCTGTAGAAGGCCGCTGCTAAGAAGAAACAGGTTTGTTTTAACTCTCTTTTGTCTTATCGCTTTAATGACGTTGTGGAGATCAGATGAACCTGAAAGCTGAAATTCTAATCTTTACACAGATACCAAACTTGAGCGGGTAATTCCCAAAGAGCGGCAACAGCGAGTGAAGTTTGTAGACGTGTTTCCGGTCATTTTTGTTAGTGATTTATCAAAGCAATTACACTGGAAGGAATTATATCTGTGGTCACATAATCCATAGGTTTCATAAATGAAACACTGCAAATAATCCTAATTATATTAATAAAAATATTCTTCTTCCACCAAACAAAGTAGTTCCTCAGAAACACTGAGTTCCTCAGTGCGGTTGCCAAGCAACAGAAACGCAGTGAGTGGCGTAGTGATACTTTGTAATGCGGTCAGCTGTGTAAATCGGGGTATTTTAAAACGGCTTAGAACTCGGCTCAGCCAATCAGAATCAAGGACCAGAACTGACCCTTTTATAATTGTAAACACGCGACCATGACATGCTGTCGTGTAAAATAAGATATATATGAAAAATATATGGCTTAACGGCTGATCTGGCGCTATAAATAAATTAAATTTACTTCACCTTCAAGGGGGCGGGGGGAGCTGTTAGGGGGTTAGGGCGCCCCCCTATATAATGGTAGGGGAAACCGCTCATTGGTTGCTGGATTGTATGTCAACAGCGCCGCCATATTAGGGGTGGCAACCTTCAACTTGAAACACATGCAAGTTAACGGAGGTGCTGTGTTTTTCTGGATAAAACACAATTTCTCAACTGATTTCAATACTTTAGGACTTGCGTGGAGTACAGGAACGTTTCAGCTCCAGTTATCGATGGTTAGAGTTAAAAAATATATTTATTGTCATAAGGAATTGTTAAAACAATCGTTTTTCATATTTCTGCATATATTGTGCAAACATCGCTAATATGATCGAATTTAAGGTAAATGAAATGCACATGAAATGATGAGTTTCATTGATTACGTTATGCTATGTAACACTATTCATAATGTACGATTGTATTATGTGTTTTACAAATATCTTTAACTGTTTTACTGAATTCATCAGGGACAACTTTTATCTTTAAAATGGCCTGTTTGGGAGTCTATTCCAAACAGCTTCTTACCTGGAGCTCAAGAAAAGCTAAAATTATCACAGGAAAAGCTATTTCCCCAATGAAAAACTAGATTTTTCAGATGTAATGTAACGTAAATTAAATAATATTTAATATTTGTTTGATGACTCAAATAAAATGCTTCTCTGTGCCATCTCTACATGTCTGTGTTTTATTCTCGACTAGAATTTAAACATGTGGTCATTCTCATTTATTTTGCTGTTGTTGTTGGGTGATGTATATTCATAACATATCACACAACATGTTCCATCTATAGTGTATTTCCAAGAAAGAAAAGAATGTTTGACAATTTTTGATGACAACGATTCATTCAAGTCTAAATATTGTGATTTTAAGTATCTACAGACATGATGTATTTGTGCTGCACGTATATATCGTAAATCATACAAAGCTTTTTTTATTGTACAAATCTCAATGCCATAGCACAATACTTTTTCAACTCCCGGTAGCACCAATGGTAAAAAAACATTCTTGACTATACGGTGTAGACCACCAAAGATATTAATATATGGACTTTGGTATCACGTAGAGTAACGTTACACAACTGCTTTAAAGCTTCATTCATCTTGTGTTGTGAGTGTCAGCAGTTCATTTCTCACCTGTGTAGAGCTGTTGATCTTCACTTCATCAATATCTACAATATCACATCTACTAAATCATTTACTTTTCATTTCTCTTACATGTCATTGACACAGTTTTCTGCTCTGATCTCAAAATGGCTCTGGATTGAATAGTTTCACTTTTACCTGTGAATTGAGGACAGGGTTGCCAGATCTGCAGAACAGATGAAACACAAACATGTAGAAATAAATGAAGAAATAAAGACAAAACTGAGAAAACGCAGTATAAAAATAAAAGATATGGAACAGAACATTCAGCACATAATTATCCAGTTTTTGTCAAACAGTGTAGAAATGGTGATGAAATGAATTATATGTGTAGATCTAAGAAGATTCAGGCACTAACAGCGTAATGACTTATTTGTCCGAGTGATTCAAGCACGATCAGTAAAAGACGAATGAACAATTGATTTAGAAATAATACATGTGTGAACTTTAAACTTGATACTGATGCAGAAGCAAATGTCTTTCCTTACAGCCGTTTAGAGAAAATGTGAAAAAGAAGAACGATTAAACACAAACGTGAAACTGTCTACATAACAAATGAAAAATGCTGTGAAAAACATCAGTGTGACTTGACAATAAAATATAAAAATACATCAATTTATTGTACGAGATGTGACGTGAAGAAGTAAAAGTTGTTCAAATGAATGATGATAAATCACATGGATATATTCTCAGAGTATACACATCATGTGTTTGAAGACATTCGAGCGTGAACACGGTATTAAAGAGACTCTAAAAGTGAAGCCACTTAAATGAACTTACACTGGACAGTTTTCCGGGACATCTTCACATGATTTCCTGAACATGATGATGGATGTGTGGATTTTGTGTGAGTTCAGGAGCCCGACGACAAGACCCAGAACATCTTTATACATGACCAGAAGCAGAAGAACAACTATATTAAACAAATGAGTTGATTTGATGATTTTAACACATGTTTCATGTCTATTTCACATCATTAATGTGTCATATACACACTAAGAACTGGTCTGAGATCTGTGTTCCTGCAGATGACCATCAGGAGAGCTCTGCTCAAACCAGACGCACAAACTTGTTGAAATATTAACACCGCTTCATTCTCATTCTTTCTTTAATAAAGCCAATTGGCTCAATTGTTTCCTACATTTTGTGCTTGTTGTGTTAATGTTACAGGTTGCCGTTTTTATTTGCAAATTTACAAAACTTATTTGTTTGTTTTGGTGAAACTTTTCCTCTGAGGTTTTTATTTGTGCTCTTAAATACTCGAACTTTTAAATTTGGTGTTTGGTGATGAGTTTTTGGCTCAAAGTCTGCATTTAAAATGACACCAAAATGTGTTCAGCTGGGTTCAGGACTTGGTTTTATGCAGACCAGTCAAGTTCTTCCACACTGACTGAATCAATGATTTCTTTCTGAATCTTGTCTCATAAACACAGAGTCATTGTCATGATGGTTCTTCACAAACTGTTGCTATTAAATTACAAGCACACAGTTCCATAGAATATCATGATATGCTGCAGCATTAAGATTTATACTAAAGTCATCAAACCTGTTTATTAGATAGAGTGACCCAATACTTTTGGCAATATAGTGTATCTGATGCTTAAAAGTTCAGTCATGCTGCCATTTCTCTTGCTCCTCTAATTGAATTCTTACGGTTTACAAATGACACACGTGATATCTGCTCTTTTACTCATTTCTTTACTCAAAGTTTAGATTAAATGGTTGCATTGACAACCAAAAATATAGTCTTGCATTTAAAAATGACGTTCAACAATTTAAAAACGACGATAAAACAAAAATAAATACTAAAATGTATTTGAAATCTATGTATTTCATGATACGTATAGTGCAATTACATTTACATGTTTGTGAACTTTATAAAAGTACATTTGATTGTACTTTTGCTATACTCAACTGCTATACTTAAAGTCTGTTACCTTGCATTTAAAGACGGATATTGTTCACAAATCATAAAATCCTTAAAAACAGTGACATGAAAACTTTAGGCTTGCTATTAAGGGAGCACTCCAAAAGTGTTTCATTGTCATTTTTATATCAGTAATTCTATGTCTTAATTCTAGTATAATAAGAGTAACAGTCAGGTTTAGGGTGTCTTTATTACCTTTCTTATTGCCTCTTACATCACAGTCACTTATGCAGCATAATGTATTTCCAAAACACCTTTTACAAAACACTCTTCTGTAAATTGACAAATGACGTATGTATGTCTACAGACAGATATTTCTGAGTGTGTGAAGATTTGAAATGCAGTTTTCTTTCTTTGTCCCCTTGTCGATTTTCTTCAGATCAGTCATTCCCCCACAGCTGCCTGATGCTTTCCAAAAGGGTTTCGGTTCATATTCAACAGCTGAAAGAGACAATGCATGAGGTTTCTGTAGTTATTGCAGGAGGGGACGAACTTGGCTGACCACATCGTTGAAGCCGATATCACAATAATTGGGAACTTCTTCCCCAGGAAAGGAAACAAGCTGCCTCCCTTCACGATTGATATCCTCATACAGCACCCAAACACCACTCTGCACTTTATGGGATGATGCCGTGTCAGCGAAATCAACGCGGTGAAGATTCATTTCATGCTTCAGAATCACGCTTCTTCCTTTATAAAACGTGTTCTCGAACAGCTGGATTTCAGGGTTCCTCAGGTCTTCCGTTATTATTCTGAAGGAGGAAAACTGCAGTTTGTCTACAAGGGTAGGGTAGTCTCCTTGCTCAAACAGCCGTTGATTTCCGAGATAATTCACATGGTAATATGCGACCCACGGTGTGCCGATGACTTTCAGAGACGAGATGCTGTCGTTCAAGCTCTTGTCTAAGTTGGGCACATTGGCGTTGAATTCGGCGCTTGTGCCCGTGAATCCTTCACCTGTATAAACGATGATCTTGCATGATTACGGGTTGATGCCTTTTAAACCGAGGCAACTGCAAAGTGGGTGTTGACAAGAATATGATGATTACAGTTTCAGATTTGGCAAGGGTTTATGTTTCACATTTGCCAGACCTGTGTGGGTTCGTCCCTTTCTTACCCAACGGTGGGTTGAAAATAACCCACCAGCATTTTTAGAGTGTAGTTCATCCAATTTACAGATTAATGTTAAGCTAATGTTAACTAAACTTTAATTTAACAAGTCTACTTGTTTATATTACTAGAAAAATATGTGGAAACTGATTGTGTAATTAATAAATGTAATTAGTTGACTTTACTTGGAAAATGTTTGTAAACAAAGGCAGTAAATTAATTTTTATTTTATGTAGTTAAACTACAAAGTACAACGTTATACCAAAGCAAACATACTTTCTTCGTTCAACAAGTATAAATAACCAAAACATTCAGGCACAAGGACTTTTTACAGCATTTTGTACTAATGACTATGAGTTCATTTTTATGTTTTTGGATTCTGTAGGTAAACAGTTTGAATGAACTAATATTTGTAAGTTGTGTACAAGTATTTAAGTGGGTTTTCTAGATTGTTTTAGTTAAGACACCATCTGGGTTTACTCTATAGTCTTCTTCTACTCTACTGTATATCAGTTCCATGTGTTTCCTTTCTAATATATTCCACAATAATTTCTTTGTCTTTGTGAGTGAAAACACCTGTTTAATAATAGCTTCAATTTGCACTGCGGTTTAATATAGCATTTATGTTCTTAGGCATGTTAAATGATTATTAAATGATGTTATTTATATGTATTTTCAGGGGGTGTTGAGATGGCCAGAAACAGACCTGACTGTATATATTATTAGTCATTCCCATGGGAAGGTGCCTGATACTGGAATCATTTTCTGACTTTGTTGCATGAATAAAAACTAACCGTTTACCTCCTGGCTACACCATGGTGTACCTCCGGGCTAAAATAACAAATGTTTTTTGTATATAATCATAATAACTCTTAGCCCAAGTGAATGTAGTTCAGTTAAGGTCAATGCTTCATATTTTATTTTTATAATTTACTAAAAGTAATCTAATAAATAATAGTAGGCTAATCATTTTTAATACATTTCTATTTTTTCATGTAAAGCTGATATATATAAAAATACTTGAAATAAACTTTAAACAGGTTCATTCAATCACACTTTTAACCAAACTGAGCTGTTTGTTTCATTAAAAACACTTGATTGTCAGATTGAGATTTCTACAGCTCTTACCCTTTAAATAAATAGCAGCTGTGTATTTAGCTCAGGAATATATTAGGACATCACATTTGCATATATTTCACTCAAATATTTTCCGAGCCCTCGGAGACCGAGATGAAACTTCTATCTAGGCCACTGTGCTGAATTATTTAGAAAGTCTTTTCATTGAAATCTACTATTCGATCTAATTCGTGCCAGGTCGTTACGGATAGAAATGCTTTGGCACAGTCAAGCGCCTTTCGGAAAATCGCACGGGGATGTTTGTGATGGTTTTTTTTTAAACTGATCCCAGGCCTGTCCTTGCTATCCCTTCCAAGAACTCGTTTCATGATTGAAGCGCATGTAGACTAAATAAGCTCCGTGGCTGATGCCTCACTGAATTGCTCCTCAACGTTATGAAAAAAATTCATCTCCGCTGTAGAACCACCAGCGTGGACTGGCTATAGTGCCTAAATCACAAATCACCTGCTTGCATCTCGATCCTCGATCGGTCCTGTGTACGACATTCTGGTGGATGGAAAAATTCTCACTTTTTCTAGCATCTGAAGCTACAGTAAGTTGTCTCTTGTCCATGACAGGCGTTTGACTGAAATATCAAACACCGTCACTCTGCCAGATGAGTTTGCAGGAAGTCGTGACTAAATGAGGTTGAAGACGATATTTATTGCAGCATTTCATTCATATTAGTGAATGACATTATGTTAGTGAATGAAAACAAGCGAGCGTAATTGCACCCTAAAAGCGTCAGGATGCGAGAAGGAAGAGCTCTTGTGTCGAGATGTTTAGATTGTACACGAGTGCACCCGATGTCCACTGTGGCTTCGAACATTACATTACATTAAATAGATGTTTCTTAAATAGTGCTTTATAAGGGAATTGCTGTTTCATTCACCACCCTCGAACCTGCATACATGTTCCTTACGGACCCCTGTAGGCCCGGAGAGGTATTGCAATGCGCATATACTTTGCGAGGCTGTGCGTTTGTCTGTACGCATACGCTCGCGGACACGGAAAAAAAACCCATGGGCATAATGCTAAAGCTAACGGACTAAAATCTGGGCACTACCAAGTATTTATAAAAGACACTACACCAAATGCAATGGTAAAACAATTTTATTCAAATTTGGAAGAATTTCACGATGGTAGATTTGAGAGATCTCCCTGCTGGTCCTCCAAGACTGAATGAAGATTGGAGTGCAGGTTGACCGTTAAACGACTGGTTGCCAGGTGCAAACCTCGGTGCTATTTTACTGTTCATGGCATTACAGAAATCGGACGCAATAAAACCTAATATTTCATGGGAGTTGATTTGATCAATATTATCTATATTATTGATAATTGAGTAATATCAAAATTCATGAATAACAAAAATGACAGTAACAATTGTCAATTGTTTATAGTAACATCACTGAAAATACAGCGATACTGTAATTTACAGTGTAGTTGACTAGTGTTTAAAAGTTCAAGATCGATCACTTGACTACATTTTTTATAAACTTTAAAATCTTTTGATTGTTTTGATATTTGTTAGACTGAGAACACAATTCTTTACAAATAAATGTTTTTGATGTGGATGACTTGGACCAAATAATGAAGAAAACCAGTCAGTAAGATGTCAGAACAGCTGTGAACTCCTTTAAAACTGTTTAAAAGCATCTCGAGATGAGACTTCAAGAAGCGTCTTTAATAAAATGACAAGAGAACATTTCTGCAAATTCTACACAAAAACTGACTACTTGATGTTGAAAAGTTTTAATGAAAGTTTCCATAGTTTTGATCATAAAGAATTAGCCCAGATTGCATAGGTACGTTTGTACACTTTTAAAATAAAGGTGCTTCAAAAGGTTCTTTGATGCCATAGAAGAACCTTTTTTGTCTAAATGGTTACATAAAGGACCTTTAACATCTGAAGAACCTTTCTGTTTCACAAAAATCTGTTTCTTCAGATTATAAAAAGGTAAGAAAGAGACGATTCTTTAAAGAACCTTCGAATGAATGTTTCTTAGTGGAACCAAAAATGGTTCTTCTATGACATTGCTGTGAAGAACCTTTTAAGCATCTTTATTTTTAAGAGTAAGATGTCTGCTAAAGATCTGTATATCTGGAAAACATCTGCTGTGTAAAAACATCTGAAAAAGAAAAGACATACATTTTAAATCATAAACATCTTACTTCTGTTCCATAAGGAGATTTCTGGAGTTGTAATATTCATAAGCACATAAAAAAATAAAGATGTTTTGAAGAAAGTCACTTACCTTGACATAATTGTACCAACATCTTACTGTTAGTGATTTTTTTAAAGGCCTTAAATCTAGCGTTGGGTCAAAAATGGACAAAATCAGCCGTTGAGTTAATGTTTGTATTTGACCCAACAATGTATAACCCAACAGTTGAGTCCATCTCTTTTTGACCCAATGCAACATTTTTTAGAGTATAAAGAAGGAAGAAGATGAATTGGATCTAATTGAGCTTTTTGCAGTCTCTCAGTTTGAGAACTCTCATTTTGCAAGTTAAATATTTTGACTTCTGCCTAGCTGGGAATAAATGCAAGCACATTACATGCGCTATCCCAAGAAATGACAGCATGTTGTTGTGTTTGATGTGAAACCATGTGTCACCACTGAAAATCTATATGTGATCCCCATCTTGTTGGTTTCTCAAACTCGTGCACTAAAACACATTCTAAAATGCTGGATTATTTAAATCTTTTTTTGGGTCGAAAAGAGACGAACCCAACTGCTGGGTTATCAAATAATTGTAACCCATTGTTGGATCAAACATTTTCTGTTTTCATTTAATCCAATGCCTGAATTTGTCTCTTTTTGACCCAACACTGGGTTAATAATAACAGCATTTTTACAGTTTCTAAGATGCCACTGTAAAATACCTCAGGGAACCATTCGGCCCTCACACAGACAAAACAATGAATCAATAAAACTCAAAACGCAGGGTAACAGCATTGCTTATCACCATGGGAACAATTCAATGAGACTTTCAACAATTGTGCTTCTGACAGCGATTCAGATTTCGACCAAGCAACTTAATAAACCTTGTTATTGCTGTATCTCTTCCCAGCGGCAGAAAGCTGTTCAATTCGGTTGCATTCCTTGTCCTCGGCAACAGCTAAAACGGTGGAGCAACACATTCACATCATATGTGGAAACACAAGTCCCCTAAAATGTTTTGCCACAATTATACAATTTCTGCAGTTAATGTGCTCAGTTGTGTCAAATCCCATGTCTGCTTCACAAACAGAGGACAAGCCATCCGCCAACAATGACGATGTTATCTCATTTTCTTGCTCTCGGAATAGATGTGAAAGTGATGTGAGACAAGCATGTTTGTTTAAATGACAAATGCTGATGTTTAGTGCCATCTGTCTGTTTCTCTCTCTCTCTGTCTGCTGGCACTGATCGACAAACAGCCGTACGGCGGCCGCCAACCGTGGGTTCTGGATCGTAGCCCTGCTACGACAATCCCATCCAATTATTGCTCCGTGAGGTTTGTCTCACATACAAGACTGATTACAAGGAAATTACAAGCAAATGAGTGTTTAGAAGTCACACTCAATGTCATTACATTACAAATGACTGAACAGCATTTTGATGGCTGGAGGTTCAACTTTACATCAAGTGGCCAGCTGGAAAGCCTCAGAATATGTCTGTGTGTTGGGTTCTGCTTGTTTTTTGCCATTACCGTTATGCTAAACAAATCCGGCTTAGAACAGATCAACTGTCAATTAAATAATGCAGATATTGAAGCAAAAATAATAGGATCTATTCTTTCCAATAATAAAATTGGAAAAACTATAATTTATATAATTGTAAAGTTTAGACTGATTGGATGAAATGCACTTAAAGCTGTTGTGCTATACCGATAAACACATGCAAACCTAATTGCTTAACAAATCTTATGAGGTCACTTTAAGGCCAAACACTCGAGCAAAGTTTTACATTCTAAATAAAAAACTGCAAGGAAAACATATCAGAGTCTGTTGGCTGTGAAAGGCCTCATAATGTTGGGTTGCAGATGAATTCCACGACAGAAATAGTTACTTAACAGACCGTGGCTTAATGGTTTCATCCGGTTCAGCACTGAAGGCGATGGAAAGATCTCCTATCACTGTAAATGAATTCAGCTTCTGGGGGTGATGTTCGGAGTGGCTTTCTTATTAGTACTAAGGGACTCTTAAAGAGCCTCGCTTGAATTATTCAGATCAATTACACTGTAATGATCTCAAATCAGCAACAATAAAGCAGAACTACAGAACGTTTCCATATGATTTTCTATAATACAAAAGAGGTAGTAAAATACAAAATGAAACAAGTAAACAATCTAAATAAAAATGTTCTTTATTGACATAATCTTTTGCTATGCACATTTTTAAATGACATTAAATTACAGTAGTTTCGCTAAGCATAATTCGGTAACACGTTACAATAAGGTGTTATTTGTTAATAGTAATACATGCATTAGCTAACATTAGTTAACAATGAACAATTTCGCTTTTCAGCATTTATTAATTCTTGTTAATGCTAGTTACTGAAAAAAGGTTTGTTGGAATAACTCAATTTAATCCTGCACATCGGTTCCACATGATTTAATTATGGGGGGTTTTTTGTTGCTGAAACTATAATGTCACCCATATGACCACGGCTCTGATCGCAGTGAAGCTGAACGTCAGAGCTGTTTATTCTCCTCGTGTTGCACGTGCAGGACTGAGTCCTATTTACTGAAGGGCTCATTTCATTCTGAGAGACGCTGCAGTTAATAAAGGTCACTGTGAAGAGGTGCGACAAACATTAGATTTTTGCTCTGAATCTCTTGGTCATCCTATATTAGCTGGTTAAACTATGCCGTAATGATTTGGGGATTTATGTCATTTATGTATTTTACAGGTATATAACAGATAGAAAGTCGTGAAGTTTCTTAATTGCTTTTGTGTATTACCTAGAAATCAAACTTCTTGGTATTGCTTGCATATGTTGCAAAAACACAAAGTGTTTGTTACTTTCAAATTGCATTTCAGTAAATTCCTCTTCATGTCTTTTTGACTCTATTTCTAGTTTAACGTTCGATTCAGATTTCCACACATGAACCCAAATATATTGCCCGTACACATAAAATTGCATTATTCTGACAGTATGGATGGTGCAGGTGTCTGGTGATATTAATACATCAGAAATGAGCTGCCACCGCTAAGAGAAACGTTAATATTAAAAAGAGAAAGAATGAGGGGCAGAGGAACTGAAACAGTGAATGTGTGCAATAACAGGTAAAGAATGATTTATGGTTTTCCAGCTATATGCTTTAACAGCGGTACAATAGCACAACCACAGGCTCTTCTGCTCTGTGCCAGTGA